>MNCI01003536.1:1587941-1624238 GCA_015680685.1 Gnetum montanum
GGGGGTGGTTTGTTAGATCATTTCTTGATTTAGCAGGTTTTTATAAATGATTCATCAAAAACTGTAGTGGCGTTTTGTAGCCTATGTTTGCTTTGTTGAATAAAAATAAATATTTTATGTGGAATAATGAAGCCCAAGGGAACTTTAAAGTTGTTATAAGCAAAGATTACTAGTGAACCAATGCTTGTAATTCCAAATTTTTAGAAGCTTTTTTAGGTGGAGATATGTGCAAGTGGACTTGCCATTAGTGGGATACTTTCACAAGAAGGTAGGCCTATTACTTTCTTTTTTGAAAAGTTGAATGAGTTAAGGTAAAAATAGAGCATATATGAGAAGGAGTTATACATTATTCTTCAAGCAATCAAGAATTGGAGGCATTACTTATTGCCCAAGGATTTCATCTTAATTATACACCAAGCATTTCAATTTTTAACTTACAAAAGAAGTTGAGTGCAAAGCACATAAAGTGGGTTACACAATTAGAGGAGTTCAATTTCTTGTTGAAGCACAAAAGTGGAAAAGCCAATGTAATGGTTGATGCATTATCCTGGGTACATGTAGTGAATTTTAGCATACTTCATGTGGAAGGCATAGATGCTTTTACTTCTTTGTATAAGCATGATGATGATTTTGTGTAGTTTGAAGGAGCCTCAAAGAGCCATTGATAAGTAGGATAGATCAATGAAGGAACTATCATATTTAAGATGAACTCTTATTTAAGAATGGAAAGGTATGTGTTCCTAATTGTGATTTTGTTTGAAAAGCATTGTAGCGGCATGGTAGGTCACATGGGCAAGGATAAAACATTGGAACTTGTGGGTAGGTACTATTTTTGGCCTAGTATGATGATTGAAGTTTCAAAATTCATGAAGGAGTGTTTGACTTTTCATCATTAAACTTTTAAAGAAGATGCTTAGTAGTAGCAAATGGTGATGGCATGAGTAACTAATCTACACACTCTAAGCCTACTGCACAACATGAAGAATTGTAATAGGTAAGATGCCATACAGTTTGGTTTATGGGTCTAAAGCCATCTTGCCTCTTGAATTGTAGGTCCCATCGCTCCGTGTGATCCTCTTAAGCTTCATTGACAAGGCTCAAAATGACAAGTTGAGAATCATAGATCTCAATTCAATAAAGGAGGAGTGTATGTAGACGCTTGGTCAAATCAAGTAGTACCAACAAGCGTAATGGCAGAAACATTGTCACAATCAGCATCAATGCCTAATCAAGAAAGGGGACTTAGTTCTCAAGGCTGTTCGCAAACCCATGGACAAATTCTTAGCCAACTAGAAAGGGCCTTTCTTGGTCATCAAGGCTTATGATAATGGGGCATTCAAGCTTACTAACTATAATAGCAATGAATTTTCCAATTCAATGAACCACTCGTATGTGAAGCTGTACTACACATAGCACGCAGTGCCTCATCAAAGACAAAGCAAGGTAAGTAATAATTTTCTATGACTATAAACTGGCACAAATTCACTTGCTATGATGCTAAACTGGTACAAATTCATCCACTATGACACTAAATTGGCACAGATTCATCTGCTATGATGCTAAACTAGCCCAAATAGTCTGTTATGACTATAAACTAGCACAAACTGTCTGCCATGATGCAAAATTGGCATAACTCATCCTTGGGTCATGACGTTAAACTAGCACAACATCCTCTATCCACTACGATGTTAAATTGGCACATGGCAATTTGCTAGAACTATAAACTAGCACATCATGATCTGCTAGGACTTTAAACTAGGCCCACAATCTGCTAGGACCCTAAACTAACATAGCATATGATCTACTAGGACTTTAAACTGGGTTCACAATTCAACACACATAGTTTAGTAGACAAGCGAGTGACAAAACTTCCAACTCCACACCATCTGCCCACATCTAGTGGGTAGGGAAAGAACATTGCAGTTCCAAAATGAATTTCCTGTCATCAATCAAAGCCTTTGGAACATTTGCAACATCGCCATCCTTTGACATTTTACTAGTCTTTTGGAAATTCCCTTGGGCATTTTCCTAACCTTCTGGAGCTCCTACCATGGTCACTAGTGCTACAAACCCGAGGCTGCACCAGTAGCATTACCAACCTTGGGTATTTCATTATTTCTTGGTGCTCTCATCGTCAGCACAACCCTTTGGAGTAGTGGTAGCATTATGGCCTCCATCATCTCGTCCACTCTGTCAGGCTCTTGCCATTGCTCAAGCACTTACCACTGGTGTGGCTATTGAAGCTTTTGCAACTTTCTCACTTTGACATCTACACTAGTTTTTCTGCAGTGGCTCTTCAATCTCTTGCAATTCTTCCAGCACTCGAAACACTTGCAACACACTTGCATTCAACAGTTTATGTTCATCTCATGTTGTGTGGTTGTTTTCTTATTCTCTCTGCATTATGTTTGTAGGACGAAGCCTTGGAGGCAATCATGGAAACATGTATTTCATCATGGTAGCAAGTCACCACATTACTCTGATGTGCATGATTGAACTAGCCTAACCACTCAAGATTGCACATCCTTAGCTATTACCTACTTACATTTACTCCTTTACTTTGCATTTTCCTGCCTTCCCCTGCATCATCGAGCTTGCAACCCTTCCAATGCACATGTCACCTCCTTTATGTCAATTGCAAAACCCATAGTGGACGTAATGCAACTCATCCTATGGGAAACCTCTATGGGTTGGTCAAAGGCCAAGCAAATGTAATGCAACTCATCCTAGGGAAGAAACACCTATCCTATAGATGTGACACAGATGTACTAAAGCAAAGCCTGTTAGGTGGCATGCAACCCACCTAACGAAAAGCATCCTGCAGCTAGCATCTCTAAATGTGCAAAACCTAAAGCAGGTTCATCATAGCCACAAAAAAGTAAAAAATGCAAAGAAAAGAACAAAAGCAAAGAAAAACAGGGCAAAACATGTCCCTAAGAAAAATTAGCAAAGCTACAATTTCGCAACCAATCTAACCCTAAATATGCATTGACCTTCTCATAAGCACTCCGACAAGAGGTCAAAATATTAGGGGCAATCCATTCTAGTGCCATGGACATTGACTCTCTTATAAGCATTCCGATGATAGGTCACTATTTTGGCGATAGGCCACCTTGGTATCATATCTTGCAATTTCACATTGTTCACATTTCATTCCCTTGCTACCCAACACATTCCTATGTCCTTTGCCCATAGCATACTATTACCCTTAGCACTCTCGAGCATGATGAAGGAACATCTAGCTAGGTACTAACAAGCGATGTTGGTGTCAAGTTTACTGTGGTGTTTTACGTTCTTTGTCGATGTCGCTCAGGCCACTCCTCCAAACATCAACAAAGAGGGGCCAATGAAACACCATCAAACTTGGGCTTCCTGGTCTCAACTCCAAATTTTTCTAAGTGTTAAAACTTGGCATATTCTTTCTAAGTGTTGAGACTATGCTCCCCCACTGCTGGGACTATGCTCCAGAGTGTAGTTAGCGTAGTTAACGTAGACAGCCTAGATTTGTAAGATTTTTCTAAGTGTCAATAGCAGCTACAAAAATTTCTAAGTTCCCTAACTACGCTCTCTCTATTAGGACTATGCTCCAGAGCATAGTCAATGTAGTCAGCATGGAAATAACTAGTTTTGCAAATTTTCCTAAGTATCAACCCAGAGGCTGTAAGGCTCACTTGGGATGGAAAAGCAGTTCGGCAAATTTTATAACTTATGAGGCTATGCTCCCTACTACACTTTAGAGCATAGTTAGCATAGTCTGCACAAGGACATCAGTTTTTGCTAGATTTTTCTAAGTGTTTGGGCTATGCTTTCACTACTAGGACTACGCTCCAAAGCATAGTTAGTGCAGTCTGCACTAGACCTCATCTCTTGGCAAGACCCATCTAATTGTTGGACTAAACTCTAGAGTGTAGTCAGCATAGTCATGCAAAACTACGTTTAGAAGCCTCTAGAGCTCAACACTGTTCTACATCTCAGCTCCAACATTCCTGCGATAAGCAAGATTAGCAATTTGTATTTCATTTACACCTCCCATTTGCCCCTAAATTGTACCTATGCTCGACACCACTTGAGAGAGTGGACAACATAGCCCTAGAGTGTAGTCTCTAAAATTGCACTTTCATTATTTTTAAGTACTTTGTGGTCTATTTGGCATTTGCATTTGTAGTCTTGGTAGCGTAGTCATAGTTTGGTAGTCTCACAGGGTTCATTGGAGCACACTAGCGAAACACCATTTGCTTCAGTGGGAACGTAGTTGGGGCTAGTGTAGTTCCAACTACCCCTCTACCATGTGGCACCCGATCTATGACTCATGCTAACCCTAGTCCTATAAATACCCTAGCACCTCACATTTTAGGGGTTGAAAAATCAAAAGCAAGATTGGCATTTGAAGTACTTGATCGACATTTAAGAATTTGGCAAACTCAGAGCACACTTGGCATTCTTGGGCAGACACTGTTACACACCATCGCAACATTATTGCACACTGCCTAGCACATCATCAACCACCGGAGCTTGTAGGACACCATGGCAACCAACCCGGTAGGCTTGGACTTCATGGTAAATGTTAGTTTTCGTAACCTAGACACCCTAAGACTGTGACTACACTGCCTACTGCATTTGTCTGTACACTGCATACCTTCTCACCTTCTCTTTGTAATTAACTACACTCCCCCCCCCCCCTCTCCCATTTGGAATGATGCTAATTTCTCTCTCTCTTGTTTGTACATTTTTAGCATTTTTACTAGCATTCTAGCATTCTACTGGTATTTCTCGCTATTTTCTTGCATAAATTCACACATTTGCACCTTTTTTTGCACCATGACCCTTGACTACACTCACCCCCATGGGCACTGCAAACATTGCAAACACTATGCAAACCCTTAACACTCATTTTTTCATAACACCTGTAAGTCCTAGTTCAATCAACAAGACCATTTTGGGCACCCTGCCTCCATTCCTAGCAGGCCCTTGTGTGGATTCAAGGTCAAGGCTATATGACCATGGACCTCTCGATGTTTCATTCTAGCATTTAACATTTTCAATCGCTACATCTAGGGTGTATGCTCTAAATCCATGACTAGCAAGAAGGCAAACACCCAGAAGATTGCCTTATCGTTAACGCAATCCCAAGTAGTTCCATCAGCAATAATAGTATTATCCAAGTGGAACTCCACCACAACCATACGAGTAGTATCAACAATGGTAGCACCCACTATCATGGGCATTACCATCACTAAGGTAACAATACCCTTACAGACAACCTGATCCATATGGGTTTTCCGTTCAGCAATTCATGTTTCCACATGACTCTTCCAATCACATTTCTATTTTCCAACATCACTACTATCCTCTTGAATATTATTGAACTCATTCTCCACATTCAAGGAGGGATATTGCCTTTTATTCTTATCCTCCTCCTGTTCCTATACCTATTCCTCCACCCTTAACACAACTACTGCCTGCTCCATCTATGCAGGGTAAACTTTAGCTCAATTGCAACAATGCAATGCTACTAGGGTCGTTAATCTACAACTGGTTCAGCAACCAAATGGTTCAAACAATAAATCATGGAAAAGACCTTTTTTCAATCCAATAGTCCACCTAAGCCCTCACATATGCATGCAGTTGGCAATGTTGCTTCTCCATCTCCTTCTATATCTAATTCCTTTAAGTCCCCTTCAAGCCAAATACTATCCAAGATTCATATTGTCATGCTTACTCATGCCATATCTGATTGAATCCATGTTGGGAACCTTCCCAAGAAATTAGCCAATCTTGAGAGTCTTCTTATTTATTTATAAATTTTAGGGAATGAACCATGTAAAGCTCTTCTTAATTTAGGTTTTGATGTGAATTTGATTTCTCATGAGATGTATACTACTTGGAACCTACCATCCCTCAAAAAGAGAAATATTAGATTAGAGTTGACAGGCTAGTCCATTACTATTCCATTAGGACTAGTGGAAGACATTGTAACCACTCTTTGTGGGTGGTCTTATCTTGTTGATTTCCTAGTAATCAAGGTTGATAGCTGTAAAGGGGATTTCGCAATCATCATGGAAAGGATATGGCTAAGCATCATTAATGCAAGAATGAGCATCAGAGATCTTTCCCTAAAAATATTTAAGGAAAATGCATTCAAAAAGATCAAGAAGAAGCGAGTTCCATGCATCACATACAATGATATAGAGTGTAGTTACGTGTAGAAACTTTGGTTCATGAAACGAGCATCCATCTTTGCATGTAAGTAGTGTGCACCAAAAGCTGATATTCAAAGGTGTTTCTACACAACAGCCACAAAATAAGAGGGCACTACCCAGTGACTAACCACTAATTCTGAAAGCAACATACTTTGCATGGAACCTACTAAGAGCTTGACATGTGCATATGTCATAGGCATGGATGAACTAGAGCAAGTTCATCACCAAGTCTCTAATAATGCAAATGATAATACCTATTGGGGAGAGTTGGAAATTCTTAAAAATTTCAAGCAAGAGTCCGTTGAGTTAAAAACTCTACCCGCTAACATAGAATATGTATTCTTAAAACATGAGAAGCTAGTAATAACCAATGAAAATCTTGCTCCTAAACAAAAATAGATGTTGTTGAATGTGGTTGAAAAATGGTCAATAGCCTTTGCTTAATCATATCCTAAACTCATAGGAATTAATCCTAGGATATGTCAGCATTGCATCTACACTAACCCAACCATGAAGCCAAAGAGGCAACCACATAGGTAATTGAACCCCAAATTGAAGTAGATCATTAAGGAGGAAATCGAATAACTAGGGTTTATCTATCCCATTGCAAATAGTGAGTGGGTTAGTCCACTCATGATTGTGCCAAAGAAAGATAACAAGTGGTAGGTCTACATCGATTTTTGGTTGTTGAATGTGGCAACATTCAAGTACCATTTTCCATTGCCATTCATTGATTATGTTATACACCATATCTAGGCATTGCTACTACAATTTTCTAAATGGTTATAGTGGCTATAACTAAATCCAGATCACACAAGAGGACCAAGCCAAAACAACATTCATGAGTCCCTGGGGGACCTTTGCATATCGCAAGATGCCTTTTGGTTTATGCAATACCCTTGCTACATTCCAGTGCTTTGTCCTTAGCATTTTCCAATAGCAGATAGGTAGTGGAATGGAAGTCTTCATAGATAACTTCTCCACCTATGGAGCTACATTTGAGCAAGCCTTAGACTGCCTTGAGCAAGTGCTAAAAGATGTGTGGAAATGAACTTGCGACTCAATTGGCAAAAGAGTCATTTGATGATTTAAGAAGACATTATATTAAGGTACCGAATATGACAACCAGGAATTGAGGTTGACTTTGAAAAAATAAGGATCATCCAAAGAATTACCAACCAACCATAAACCATCAAAGATGTTTGGTCATTTTTTGGACACATTGGCTACTATCAACGATTCATAAAGAATTTCTCTAAAATCAAAAAACCATTGGTTGAGTTGACAAAGAAAGATGCTCCATTTGTCTGGATCAAGGAATGTGAAAAAGCATTCCAACAGCTAAAGGAGAAACTTGTAGAAACTCTAATTCTATAGGCACCTGACTGGTCCAAACCATTTTATATTATGATAGATGCATCCAATTACACCTTGGGAGTAGTGCTTATGTAGTTGGATGACAAGAAATGTCCATATTACATACACTACGCAAGCCAAAGCATTGAGGGTACACAATTGAACCACACCACCATAGAAAAAGAATTGATGATAGTGGTGTTTGCTCTAGAAAAGTTCATGCATTATGTGCTTGGATACAAAGTGTTTATGCACACAGACCACAGTGCAATTCACTTCCTTATGAACAAGCCAACGGTGAACCCCTATGTCATATGATGGCTAGTGATCTTACAGGAATTCGATCTTACAATAGTAGATTAGAAGGGAACTAAGAATGTGATTAGTAATCACTTGTCTCAGTTACAATGGGATAATAAAGAGTAGGAAGGTCCACTATCTGATCTATTTCACAATAAACTTCTCTTTGCTAGGGCTATACCTAAAAAATTGTTCACTAAGTCTAAATGGTACAATGGCATTCTCACCTATCTTCTCACTCAAGAGATGCCAAAAATGTTGGACCACCAAAAGAAACAACAATTTCTTCACTAGATAAAATGCTTCATGGAGATCAACAGACACATCTACAAAGTGTTCACCGATGCCATGGCTCATTGGTGTGTCCCTAACATTGATCAACTACACATTCTCTAGGATGCTCATAAAGGTCCTTGTGAAGTCCATTATGTTGGCAGGTGCACAATCATTAAAATCTTGATGGTAGGACATTATTGGCCAATAATCTTCAGGGATGCTTACCAGTTTATCCACTCTTATGAACGCTGCCAACGAGATGGTGGAATGACTGCTCAAATGGAAAGACCTCAATAGTGGATCTAACCACTAGAACCCTTCGACATCTAGGACATTGATTTCATGGGTCCCATCACACCCATGTCAACTGGAAAAGCATACATTATAGTCCTTGTTGACTATTGTACGAAATAGGCAGAAGTAGTAACTGTTACCGACTGTACATCTTCTACTACTACTCGGTTTGTACAACAGGATGTTGTAAACAAGTTTGGTATGCCATGTGCATTAATTTCTAATAATGAAACCCACTTTATAGGCACTACCTTTCGAAAACTTATGCAACGCTTGATGGTTGAACATAAACTAACACCTTATCACCCCCAAGCCAATGGTCAAGCTAAGGTTACAAATAGGGGAATCATAAAGATCCTAATGAGAACTATTAACAAATATAGGAGGGACTGGAGCACAAAACTCAATAATGCCCTTCAACATAGAAACTTCCTATAGGCTATTCTCCCTATAAGTTGGTGTACAGAAAATTACCAACACTTCCTATTCAATCTAAGCTCCATACACTTTCAACAGTGTGTGACCTTGACCTTGATTTAAGTCTAGCACAAAAAGAAAGATTAATAAACCTCAACTTGCTATATTAGTGGCCCAGTCATCTAACGAGCTACACAAGGCATTCAACAAAAAATTTCATAACCTTAAAATTAGAAAAGTCAAATTTCAACCAAGAGATAAGATCCTCCACTGCAACCCCACACACGTACCTCAATGAACTAAGTTTTAGATGTTGTGGAAAGAACCTTATATAATTTAAAAAACTTTTCCTTCTAGGATCATGATGATCTACAAACCTAAGAGCCCAAACAAGAAGCAGCTGGTCAACATACAAGTTAAACCTTTCCATGAACTTAAGCAAGCAAGTGCAACAAATGTCTCATCAAATGAATAACTGTGCTCAATCTTTTAGATCTCATCCTTTCAACTTAGTCATAGGGGAGATGGCCATCTATGCTAACTGTACAAGCAACACCTCAATTTTTCACCTTTTTGTTTTACACATTTTTGTTATCCAACTTGTTATTTTTACAACTTTTTTTTTACATCATTAGTATGTTTTATTTCTTTTAAATATTTTACAATTTCTTATATGTTTTCATCTATTTTGAATGTGATTTTCTTATTGTGTTTTAATAATAACATGCCTCATTGCCAATTGGGTACAGTGTGGTTTGTTTGATGTGGGCATGTGTTATCCAGTTATTTGATTATTGGTGTCTAGATTCTAGCTTTGAATTTTGTTACTGATAACTAGGATAGGGTTTCTTTTTTATGAAACAGGAAGTGAGTCAACAACATCCACCCATCCACAAACTTTATAGTTTTCCTTGTTCTGGAAATGTGAGGCCTCTTTTTCATCAATAAAACTTTAACGAACTTGTGACTTTGGTAGTTTTTTGATTGGAAAAGGATTCAAAAGTTTGAACAGGGTGTAACTTCAAAGGGACTCAGTATTCTTTGTGCTTTTCTGCTTGCTTGGGTGCATGTGTGTTTTCATGAATTTTTTATCGTTTTCATGTCGACCAAGAATAGGAAGTTGAATAAGTCTTTGCATGGTGTGGTTCCTATAAAAAAATGATGGGAATTTAAAGCACACCACTTAGACAAAATAAATAGGCTATAAGCACTAGTTATGGGACTAGAAAGACATATTATCTATGCCTAAAGGTTTCCTCTAACTAAAGCCCTTTCTCACTTCCTACTTCTCTTTTCTTCTTCAATAAAGAAGAATGGTTGTTCTGTGTGAGTACTCTTGTATCTTAGGGAGGTGGACTGGTCTTCGATTGGCGATGCAAAGTCATCCATCTATGCTTTCCATGTCTTACCTCATTGCCGACTTCATGTTCTGGTTCGATGTTTTGGTTTGACGTGTCGAAATTCTTAGGTAGTTTCTTTCAAGTTTTTATCTTTAACTTTCCATAACTATTAATCATCCATGGGGCCCACGAACTCCTCGATTTGAAATCATGCAAAGGCAATAAAGGGCATATACCTACTTTGGGAAGGATCCACTTGCATATCTTTTAGTTGGTTTAGTTAAGTTCTTTACCCTTAGACATCCTCACAATCAAATCCTTTTGCATGCCCCATCAATGACATTCAATTATGCACATCTTCATAATGTTTTTTTATGAAATTCTCTTTTTATTATTGTGAATTTTTAAACCCTCTTTAAACATTTCATCGTGTTTGAACTTTTTAGAATTTAATGGACCGCTTATCCATTTCATCTATTTTTCAACCTTATTAATGGAATCAATCCACCATTATTACAACTTATCTAAGTGTAACCACCAACAAGACAAGGTACTTAAAGGCTATATGTTACACATTGCACACTAATCCGCAATTTTGTTATAATTGTGGTGGGAAGTGTGGACTAAAAGCAAGATTGTTTTCACCAAAGGATAAGCACAGCACCATGCAACGAAGATCCCTAATGATTGTTGAAATGATTGTTGAATCTTCTTCATCGCTCTTCAACTGCAAGAGGAGTTAGATGTCAATTTTGTCCAAGATGTTCAATTCTCTTGTCATGAACACCCAATTTTGTAAAAAATTGTAGATCCATATTAGTTTGCATGTCAATTAATAATCTCATACCTTCCCAACATTTTGTAAGAAACTTGTTCCTTCTTGTTCACTTGAAGACAAGTTTTCATTCAATTGTTGAGGTATGATAAATTGTATTTTGTAGTACTTCGATATCAGAGTTGTGATATCAAGTATCCGATATTGGGCCCCAAGATGCAATATTGCAAGGTATGTGCTAACCTATAAAATATAGCACTTAGGCACACGATTTATAGACAATTTTTGTTCTAGCATATCAAAGCTCTTGTAGTTTCTTTTTTCCAGAGTTAAAATATTTTCCAAAGTGTCAAGTCATTGAGTGTACTAATCTTTATTCAAGCACTGTTGTACCTAAGCACAACAATGTATGTGGCAATAACAACAAGTTTTCTGATCAAACCTTGCAACACCTTGGCTAGCTCAAATATTTTATCTATGCATTTAATGTTTTATGCAATTTCCTTTGATGCTTACAAATAATTAAGCTAAAGTAAGCTAGTTCAATTAAATAAAAATCAATTAAGCATATAAATACAATCACTTGAACATGCATATGACTCTTGGTAATCTCAACAACACTTAACATTTGATAACCCAACAACAATGTCAAAATGTGCACTAAGACAAGATACTTATGTTAGGATAATTAGTTATTGATTAGCAATTAAGTTAGTTAAATTGATTTATAAATTGAGTTTCAATGTGTTGTTATTTATAGACAAATAACATACAAAATAATAAAAATCATATGGTTAGCCATACATATGGTTAGGCATAAGGATACCTCACCACTCATCACCAACCATTATACACAACCATCAAGCATGATCACAACAACATAAACATATCAAACTCATAAAGCCATTGAGAGAAAGACCTCAACAACACACATAGAGATCAAACACGCAAAACTTGATGAGTCAATTAGATACACTCACACAAGAATTTAGCACAAGGCATGAAAAACTCAAAATTCCCACCAAGACCAAGGTCTTAACAAATCCATAAGAAGGCATAGGCACTAAAATTCACCACCTCATCCAAAACATATAGAGAAAGATTGGGTTCTACCCAACAATAGATCTCACAATAACAAAAGATTAGAAAGGATGCATCCATCAAAGAAGACACTCAACCAAAGAGGTGAAGTCTCAACAACAAAATCACAATTAAGACAACTTGCTCCCAAAAGGGCTCCAAAACAAAATGCTTGAAAGTGTATCAACAACCAAAGAAGTGATGCTACAAAGCCCAAGGTAAACACAACCAACTCAAAGAAGGAAATACAATAACTAAAAGATCCACAAGAGCAACTAGACCCAATACCCAATAGGATATTAAAAAGGAACACAAAAAATTGAGCTTGGGATGACACACAAGGCCTCAAAATGCATCTTCAACAAAACCCAACACAAGCCATAATTCAATATAGAACTCAAAACATTGCAAGAATGAAATATAGCAGAAATGAAAAGGACACCACGTAAAACTCAAAAATGCAACCAAGAGAAAGACAAGCCTATACAACTAAACAAACATACAATCACAAACATGAGCGTACAAGTCTACTAACAATGGTGTTGACCCACCCAGAGCAAGGCTCATCAAGAGTACGTCCAGAGTACGTCCAAAGGCCCTCCTTCCTAAGGTGCTTGGGGAAAACCATGTCCCAATTTATAATTTCCATTTCCACTCATTATATCTAAGGTAAGTGGAAACACAATGATACCACATCTTATAAATTCGAACCAATGCTATATCAAAACATCTGGGTGAAGACCAAAGCGAAAAACAAATCCAATTGATCTTGAATGAACCACTGAAAATCAAAATGAAAACTTGTTAAGCAACAATTTATAAGTTACCAAGAACCTCTATTAACCATATCAAAGTACAACCACAAACCTCTATTAACCATATCAAAGTACAACCACAACCACAACTTGTCTGACCATCCAAAGTACAACCACAACTTGACTAACCATCCAAAAAGTCTAGTGAAGGACACACCTCAACGTAACTACAACTATACTCAAATGTGTGCACAACACGAAAGTTGCTAACACTGTAGCAATAGCTCTACTAAGAAAATCTTACAAGAGGTTAACGTAGCAACAACCCTTTGGGAAAATGCACAAAGACATAAATCGTTACCACAATGATACATGACTGAAAAAACCTTACGTAAGAAACCTCAAAAACATAACAATGCCACAAGACATCACACTTGTTACAACATACTTGAGGACACTCCAATACCATCTATAACAACATTGTTCAACATCCCAAGGAATTTCCTTAGATCTAATGAACCTAGGATGAAAGACTTGGGAACTATGCCTCTATCCAAGCAATGCTGCCACTTCACATACTTACTTGAGGACACTCCAATACCATCTATAACAACATTACCCAACACTTTTCAACATCCCAAGGAATTTCCTTAGATCTAATGAACCTAGGATGAAAGACTTGGGAACTATGCCTCTAACCAACCAATGCTACCACTTCACATACTTTCAGAACATGCCATACACAATCTTGTAATATAAGAACCTCTAATCTTCGAACAAGAACTTAGCAAACAAGTACCTAGACAACCTTGTATACATCAATGAGAAATGATGTATCTACATATAGTACCTCTCCCCCAAACCCCTCAAGCTACTTCCATATCTACAACCATCATAAAATCAAGACCATGTAATTCTCCTAGCGAAGGTAACATGAAAAAGGATTAAGCAATTACTAATTAATTCATCTAGAACTTTAAGCTCCATTTCTACCACCAATCTCTTCCTACTCTAAGACCTATTGAAGTTCTAAACTTCCTCCTCTAAGACCTATTGAAGTTCTAAACTTATGAGCCATAAGTTATACGTTTACTCAATTTGGCTTTGATGTTGATGATAATTGTCTAATTTGGCTTTGATGTTGATGATAATTGTCTTTTTGGACTGAGTTCTGTTGATTATCGCTACTGTGACCCAAAGCACAACTTCCTTTGTTCCAATATATATATATTGTTTTGGAAAAATATATATATACACGACTTCATTTGTTTATACAGATTTAGCTATTTACCTTTCACACTTTCACGTAAAACCAGAATCTCGGTCTAGATTAATAACACTTCAGCCTAAATTGACACTGATGCCTCTATAGTTTCATAAAAAAAAACAGAAGATTCAATTGATTGAATTTGCGTTTTCAAAAACCAATAAAATTGTCTTAATTTTTTTAAAGAATGAAACACGTTTAATGGCAGCTCTTTACGGTGCTTTCAAAGAAATTCAGTAATACATTTTGCGTCCAAATCTTGTTAGCATGGGTTTTCCTATTGTCTTATTTGAGCTACTTTAATCCCAATGCATTTTTCAAGAAAAGAGTACAAAAAAAGGAAGAGAGAAGTCCTCTTTAGATCCAACGATATTTTTCAAGCCAAAAATTCAAACCTATTAATGGAGAACATTAATTGTCGTTCATCAATTGAAAGTCATCCTGTGATTGATATATCCTCTAACTTGGATACAATCATTTTAGGGCGAACTTCTTTAAAAAATAATTTGAATATCTCTATTAAAAAAAAGAGGTCGCAATCAACCAACTCAAAATTGACCAACAAGCCTACTAACATAAATAAGAGGGACATAACAAATTCAATTACTGAGAACAATTGGATAATTTTCCCGGTCCAATAAAATGAACCAGACATTATTAATACATATGATTTATAATAAACATTTACAATAACATCTTCACTACAATCGATAGCCCTAACGTTTGATCATCAGTTCCCCTGTCCATCGGCACCCCTAACAGATACTATCAAATTATTATGATACTACCTCTTACAATGACACACACCAAGGTCTGCATCCACTGCATCGTAATAAAATAGGAGAAATATTGGAAACCATCTGCAAAACATTAAGAAAAAAGCTTTGGGTCCGACCTCTTGCTACAAGTAAGATGCGTAATTTCTCTCACCGAGAAACTCATCCATTTTGCCGCTAACCAACCTACATCCGGGTTCGACCCAGCCAAAGATTTGATATTAATCATATTGAAAGCATTAAAATCAAACCCATGAAAAAAATAAAAAATAAAAAATTCAGATCGCTAGATTTCGATCATATGTACACAACAAATCATATAAAATCGTAAAATTTAATATTCTGAGATGCAATACCAAATTAAATCAAAATTCCACGAGGAAAACCGTCTAATAAATAGAACAAAATAAAAAAAAACAGACACCGAACTGTCAAAGCCAACATTTTACATAAATTTCGCTCTCTCAATAAAAAAACTTTAAAAAATCCCTCGACTTTCCAACAACCATTTCAGAAACACTGCTCTGAAAGTACATCAAATATATTGCACATAACAACAAAATTGATTACGGACTTATATACAAAGCAAATAATGTATGGAGGAATGATGCACGCTCAGTGTCATGGAAGCAGGATCACGTTACCTAGCTCTAATTGTGGCATAGGTTTTTCAGGCTACTTTAACTTTTGACATCATCGCATGCATTTTCCCTCTCGAATCTACATAAGTACACAAAACCCAAAACAATAATCAAAATGAAATCAAACCAATAAACTAATCGAAACTGAAAAACAAAGTGGAATAAAGAATAGGGGATAACAACGGTGACCCATCACACGTTTTCTCAATTGAATTAAAAACCCTAAGAAAATTGCAGAGAAGCCCTCGTGCAACTATCGACTAAAGACGGAACAGCGCTCTATTTGAAGCAGCGGTTCGTGTTCTAGACTTTTCTAGAGAATGACACGTGCCCAACCTCACCGTCCCTAGAAAGAGTGGGACTTTCTATATTTTTAAAATCTGGTTTTAAATCTAAACTGTTGGGTTTTTCCGTTAGACAGAATCTGATCCACTGTTAATTTCGTTAATATTATTATTGGGTCCCGATACCCTCCCTATCACAGAAAAATGAAATATTAGCTCTTCACTAAGCGTAAAAGGTTTTGTGAATGTTAGGTGGGGATGAAGGTTGGCATCTAGGTTGAAATATGGAGTGTTGGGTTTTTTAATTTTGTTTAGATATATATTTCAATTCGAAATTTATAACTCAACAGTATCTATTAGAATGGAATTCATGACTTTGAGCTTCCAAATCAAGAATTTTGCTACTAAGCAAACACCTCATTTTTCTTTTTGTTTTTTCTTGTTTAGAAGGGAGTTATTGCAAGTGAAGAGAGAAATAGTGGAAGTCTTCACCAACTTAACTAGGTTATTTGCTTTTAGTCCCATGTTATAGGTATTAATATCAATAAATGGAAATGCTTAATTATGCCCTTGTGAGACCACAAAGGGTCTATAGGACAAAAATTTTTATTATAAGGCTTTGATATGGTGGTGATGGGTTTTGAAGACTTCATTAAGAAAAATGACCTAAAATTGATCCCTCGAGCTCAAACAATTATGGCGAAGTTGTTGCTTGAATACTATTGATGAGTAGCGAGGTACCCCCTACACTCAAACATACAAATACAAGCATTTCATGCACGATCCGCTCGAACTCCACAGATGGGCTAGTTGTGATATCTAGATAGTTACTCATTGATTGCAGTTCGTTGTCTTCCCACCTAAACTAGTATTTGCTTTCTCACGTATGGTTTAGTCCAGAGTAAGGTGTATGATGTGTTCCTAAACTAATGCTACTCCTGGAGGCAATGGAAAATATCTTTAATTAAGCTAAGAGGAAAAGGAAGAGAGAGTTAAACTAAGAAGAGATAGGGAGAGAGAGTCTAAGCTAGCCTAAGTGCGATGAGCATCCGTTCCTTAATCATCCGTACACATCTTAGGCCTTGTGCACGACTACCACTAGGATTACCAAGTGCATTGCCCGAGTATGCTACTGGGATACCAAGCAGTCACACGTAGATGCTCGTGATTAAGTCGTACTCATTCCACGTTTAATAATAATTAAAATTAAGTAATTAAACTAAGTGAATGTTGCAATGATGAAGTAATCTCGATCTTTATTTTCGGTCATGTGCATGTCCAAGTACGTCACACTCGAATAAAGGATGCCGTACAATTACAATCATCACATTGCGGCCATGCACTAGGAGAAAAGGTTGAGAAGAATTAAAAATGAACTAACTTCTATCTACTAACTGAAAAACCTAACTATTTCAAAATTGACTCCTTTCGTGCGCCTACATGTGTATTTATAGGCTCACACAGGAGTCACAATATCGTGTATTCGATACTGTTATTTGGGCTATGATATCGTGGATCCGATATCGAGGGTCCGATATCACAACCTGATGAATCACGATTCATCATACCCCCACGACTGAATGAAAACTCGTCCTCGAGTCAAAATGAGAACAAGCCCCATTGATTACATAGTGGATAAGTATGGGATTATTGACTGATGGGGAATTTATTCATGCTACAGTGGAGAACTCAATAGAACAAAATTGGGATACAACACAAAAATTGCAAAATTACAAAATTACAAAATTTTGTGGAACTCGTGTGGTTCCAAATGGCGATGGCTCCTCCATGGGTTGCTTCCCCTTGTCTTATGCTCCAGGTTTTGGAATTTAATGATGTTGAAGTAGTGCTTGGAGGTTTCCCTCTTCCGTTCGGGGATCTTGTACTGTCCATGTTGATGCTCCAATGTTTGATGAAGTCGGCACCTCCCATGGGCACGGTAGTTGCAGGAACATCTTATTTGTTTTGATGTACCAAGCTACAAACAACCGTCGTTCCTCGTCATAGGCTCTAGCTTTGTCCTTGTACTCTTGAAAATTTGTAAGTAGTTGAGCCAAGTTCTCTGCAACATCTTTTTGTCCTTGGTAGCTTGCTTTAACCACCTTTAGTTCAGAATTTCCAACTTCCAGCTTCTGCAACATTTTCTTGTGCTCTACAAATTTTGCTTCATATTTGGTGTAGGTGGTAGCTACCTGCCCCTTGAGCTTTGTCCTCGGGCACCCTATTGTCAACATGGCTAGATTGGCATACCGTAGGTTTGCCAATTCCATATACTTTGTAAGATCTTGAATTTGTAGGTCCTGGCTTTTAAGTTCCGCCTGGTGTACAAATGCATATATGTCCAATATGACCCGCCAACTAGTGTGTTGAGCATTCAAAGCATTGATGTGGGCCTTGGCCATATGGATCTCCTTCTCAATGACTTGCTTGTACATTCCCACCTGGTCTCCAAAATGCTCCTTTAACTTTTCGTGCCACTTGGCCTCGTTTTTCCACGTGCTTATTTTGATGGTCATCTTCTAAAGGATTGCGCGTACCTCCTCCATTGAGAGGGTTTGATTTTCTTTGGCCAAATGATTCATATCTTGATTGACCCTGATCAATTGTTCTCATAGTTGTTGAAAGTTTTCTTCGAGAACACTCTTCTATTTCTCCATAGCGGTCAATCGAGGATTGTCAACAGCAAGCTGTTTATTCTCCTCTTGTAAGGTTCTGAGTACCTTAGCATGCGCGTAGGTTTGCGCTTGTGCCTTGGAGGCATCCCAGTCGGCCTTCTATTTCTCCTCCACCACTCTCTTATTTTCTGCCAACAATTTGTTGAGTTGCTCGATCCTAAAGGTGTCCAGTTGGTCTACAGGAACAAATTGAGAGGTGTCCCGCTGTGTAGCTTGCAAGGTTACGAGCCTCTCTTAGAGTTTTGCTAACTCTGCTTTTGTATGCTTGGACCTGATCTCTACCATGACTAGCTTTCCCCTGGTAGAGATGAGGTTTGATTGTGCTACCGTGAGATCTTGTGGGATGTCGAACAAGGATGTCATTACTTGTCCTATTTGCAGCAACCAATCAAGCACATCCTCATGCTCCACAGAAGTCATTGAGGGATCGGCCAATGTTTGAGCATCACGTGCTCCTATGAAGTCTTCCAGTGGCACAATAGGGACGTTGAAGGATTCTTTGATGTGGTTTGTGACCACTTTTGTAGCTCTTGCTACATCCTAGTGTTGCATGACCACCACTGTGGCCCCTTCACCAGTCTTGAGTTGCACCTGAAAAGATGCACCATTTCCTGAAATTTGTTATCACTAATCAGTCTCCCCTCCTCCTGTCTGAATGGACACCTCCCCCTGTATGCGATCTATAGAAACAATAGGCTAGACGGTATCATCGATGACACAAAAGAGATTAGCATCATCACGACTCCCCCAACTAACCATCTCAGCAATGGCCCTGAGATGGCTCATCGATGGTCAATAATCCTACGGTGGTGGCAATTGGTCTCGCTGGCTTATGCTGGGCCCCGCTTCTTGTTGTTGACTGGGCCTTGAGCTTGGGAGTTGGCTAGGCCCTGCAGTTTGAGTTGCAATGGGTCCCACCATTTGTTCTTGCTCTTGCTTTGGCTCTGGCTCCAATGTCTCACCAGCACTTTTTCTTGGAGTTGGTGGCTTCAGTAGTTCAGCGAATGAAGCATTTTGGGCTCTTCTAGGGACGTCATTGGTGTACCCCAGAATTTCAGCATGCTTGCACAGCTTCTTGATGAGACAAGGGAAGGGAAACATGAACTTCCCTATCTTGCATTCTTCGAACTGCCTTAAGATCTCCATGAGATATAGATGGGGCAAGTTAGCATTAATCTTTCCCATCAATATCGTACTTCCTCTTACTACATATGTTGCAATCCTATTTAATCCTTTTATGGGAAAGATGTGATAAGTACCAATCTTGAAGTAGATTCTCTCTTCCAATGTTAATTCTCCATATATCTTATCTTCCTTACCGTATGCCCTATCCAACCAAACATTTTGCGCATTTGCATCAGAGCGAGTGGATAGGTGAGCAACTTTCGGCCCTGTATTCGGAAGGTTTAACACTTCTGAAATGGCCTTGGCAGAAAACTCAATAGACACACCACCAATGTTAACCATGGTGCCTTCTTCTTTATTGTGTCAAAATTGGTACATTTCTCCTAAGTACCAGGAACCACTTTTGGAGAGGATAGGCCATAATGGGGACCCTTTGAGCTAGTCCCTAATGGCCTCAGGAGCGAATTCCATGAAGGGTCCAAAGTTCAATTCCACAATCACTGTAGCTGATGTAGACCTTTCATAGATGGCCTAAACACATTATGGGGACAATGTGAGGTGTTGTCCCTATTCAGGTGCTATAGCAGCTCCACCTTCTGCCTATCTTGATTATACAGTAGCAAGAGTCTCTTGATGGATACTGAAGGATTGCACCTCCTGCTCTGTATGTTGTTCAACAGATGCCTGTACTCTACCTCTCCTAGGTCACTTGGATGTACCTTGAGAGGGACCTTCTTGTTGTCCATGCTTTGGGGCCATCTGCAAGCACATGGGGCCAATCATTAGTAAGGTTGCTTACCAAAGTTAAGTTATACCTTACTCCTTGCATTAATGAATTTTTTTTATTCTATGTGATTTAAAGTTAGAAATTTTTATGGAAATATCCCCAAAAGGTTTTAATATTTGGCCCACTTTGCTTAGGTGGTTTCAAAGTTTAATTTCCTGGTATAGATAAGGAGATGAAAGTGTTTTTGGCACATGTTTATTATTTTTATAACTAATTACCCTTGATAGTGTTCTTTGGATGATGAAGAATTTCAAAAAATTTATATGCAATTCAGTGTGTACCCCTCCCCCACGACTAAGCTAAACACTTTGGGTTCAAGTAGGTTCAGACAGAATGAAAATCGGAGCGCTAGCGAGCGAGTTATGGCTGGTAGATCGAGAGGTGCACAAGTTGCAAGTTGTAGAAGATAATTTGAAAAACTCCCCCACATGAATAGTTGCAAATGATGTTGACATTCGCGGGGAAGGGGGGGCGGCCATATATATAGGTTAAAAGGNCACAATATCGTGTACCCGCTAGTGGGTACGTAGAAAAATTTATATATTTTTGAAACTTCAGGACTTTAGGTCAATGTAAAGGGTCCAAGGTAATATAAACTAGTCTTGAAGGCACAAAAAGTATAATGGTGTAAAATTTGACAATGAAAGTCATGAAGAGTATGAGGAAAAAGGACATGTGTTGGCTCATAAGAACATTTGATTGGGTAGGATGATAAGGGAAAGAAGACCATTGGTAATACTTGGAGGGTATAAGATGATGTGCATGAGATGTGTTACGAGTGCAAATTACAAGGGTTACGTAAGTGGGTCCTCCCCAAAGCAGGTTCCAACCTATAATGCCCTTGCGTAACCACACCTTAAAATGTTCGTAGGCACTAGAAGGGTTAAATGTAATCCACATTGATTTCACAGAACACACACATGTACATAGCACCACGATGAGATATGAATCCCATGCTACAAGTCATGAGTCATAATTACACGAACAACGAGGTGAGGCAAATCATAGAAGGGATTGCAGAGATTGGGACATGAGGTAACTGACTCAAGGCATAATGAATCTTGCGTGTAAGACATGATTAGTGTATCATTAACTTGTCATTCCAAAATCAAGACCAAGTCCATTCCTCTGATCAGTGACATCGCATTGCTTCATCCAAAGATGGACAACCATAAGAGCACCATGACAGCAAGGCATACGATCACTTGGTGTTTCGTTCAAGGGAGGAGTGATTTTGCTTTGTGGCACTCGTTTTTTTTATGTGCTTAATCCATAGAAGCTTCCTACCTTCAGGCATGGGTCATGTCTTTCTAGTGGGACCCCCTAAAATAGCATTATTTTTTTCTGGTTGAGTGCCTTTTGATTACTCTCACTCCCATTTTTCATTAGATCTACAAGGATCTTAGTATAACCAAGCTGCATGATAACTCCTACAAATGTCACCAAAGAGAATCCACAAGTTCCCTTGATGTCACATCCTAGCCATTCCCTCTTGGTTCATCCTTCTTTGCTCTGGGTATAATAACACAAGGTTACTTTAAGTTTTAATGATTAGGAATATCATTGTACCTAGGGCAGAACCTCCTATTAATGGAATGGGTAGGTGGATGTTGTGGGTTCCCTGTCCACATAATGAGTCACCTGAGACTTGATAACATAGAAAAACACCTCAACCAATGAGTCACATGAGTGTTTTATTCCTAGATGAGATTACTTATAAAAAGATAAAAAGATAAAAAGACAAAAGGAAAAAAGATCAAACAATAACTTGAAAAGTGAAAAATTGAAAAACAAAAATTTCAAAATTAAAGAAAATGAAAAACATTTATTAATCTTTCTTGTTAGAATGGAGGATACCCCCCATAACTAAATAGTCAAGCATAGCTAGGATTAATAAATGAAAGGTTGGGATCTTTGCATGTTGGAAATATTGGGACCCGATCATACTTACCTGATTAGGATTCACACACTTGATTAGAGTTGACATAGTGGGGCAAGTTATAAGATGTGGTTAATTTATAAGGAGTTAACCCACTATGGTACCCGTGACCGTAAGATGGTATGCAAGGATCAGTATATCTCCCTACATGGCAATATTCATTGGGCCGTATGGTTTTTGGAGTATTGATTGATGGCCCTGAGAAAATAACATGAGGTGTTGGGTTTGTGGAGGAGGATGCACCACAGTGTTGGACTTGTGCTGGGTTGGAGGATACAATGGGCTCGGAAATGTGCTATCCCTTCTTATGGTCATGTTGAAAGAAGGGGCGTCGTTGATGTTGAGGAGAGTTTCCACTACTGCTATTAGCAGAAGCACAAGTAATATTCGTGGGTTGCTGTTGTGGTGCAAACACTTTTGGAACACTTGGTGATGATGTAGAAGGAGGTGAAGGATGAGAGTGTTGAAATTGAGGAGAAGTGTAATGTACATGAGGTGGTGGTCCTATTGGAGAGGATATGGTTTGATAGTATCAAGGAGAATGATAATAATGTGGTGAGATAGAGTATGTTGACCTAGTTGGGGAAACAGGATGTTGAACTTGATAAGCGCTTGGACTCGGATGATATGAAGGGTGTAACCAGTTTGGGGATGGCCTCCCCCATGACTAGGATTGTTGCCACTGTGATTGAGCACAGTATCTCTGTATGAACTCTAGGTGCAACACTCTTCCCCAATACTCTTGTAAATGTGACAAGACTGGGCATTGACCCTTAGGGTGATCGTACAGGAAAATTTTGCATTGATACACATGATTGGCAGTTAAGTTCTTATTCCCTTCTACCCTTCTTTCCAATTTTCTAAAGGTATTTTTTCCTGTTTCTTGGTTTGCCATGACTCTACCTTTAATAATGTTGGCATATTCTCCACATTTTTCATGCATCCAATCCATCATCTTATTGATCTTTGCCTCAATTTCATCCAATGATTATAGTGTTGGCAAAGATGGATCCACCTCCTTGAGGTGAGTTGATTTTTCCTCTTTATTATCATGGGCCCTTGTTGATTTAAGGTTTTGGGCCTGTTGAGATTTTTCAATGTTCTCCCATTTAGCCATTTCTCCTTCTTCTTTTGCTACCCGCTTGATAAGCTCTTAGAGCTAGTGGATTCGTAGCTCGTATAGTTGATCTTGGGCATACATCCCTAGGGTCTCCCTTGTTTCATTACGAAGCCCATCTATGATATGGTACATTAGCCTTTCCTTGGAGAACTCATGGCCTGGGCAGTTTTTTAACAATGCATAATATCTTTCTAAGGCCATGTCCAAGGGTTCATGTTGCTCTTGTTTCCACTCTTGGATTTTTCTCCTCAAGGCCGACACTCTGGCATACGTTTGATATCTTTTGTTGAAGAGCTCTACCATTGTTGGCCAACGTCGAATTGATTTTGGTTTTAACGACCTATATTATACTTTTGCATGGCCAACGAGTATCATAGGAAAGAGCTTAAATTTTTGTCATTCATTATCAATGTTATTTCATACACAAGCATCGTAGAAAGCTCGTAAATGTTGTTGCGAATCTAAATCATAGCCTCCTAAAAACTTAGGAAAGTTTTTTAAGTCAAGCCTAGGTAGATAGCTTTCCTTGCGATGCTTGTTGGATATTTGAACGGCCTCTTGTATATGTGTTAAGCTTGTAGTGGCTAGTAGGGGTTCATTGTCACTAGGTAGGTTATGCATTCATGAGTTGGGATGATGTTGTCTTCGTTTATGTTCATAGGAAACCCCTACATTAGATTGGGTACTCCAAACTTTGTCTTCATCATTATATAATTTGTTGGTTCTCTAATGAATTGCCTTACTAGTTGTTGCATTGTCATAGTCTTGTGAGAGAGACATTGTTATGAGTTTGTGTGTGACTTATTTGCAATTACTTCTTTCTAAAAGATGTATCGTTAATACTTTGTTACAAAAATCTTGTATGGTGTAACTAATTTAAATAACTAACATCGTCCTTGGCAGTGGTGCCAATGATGAGTGGCGAGGTACCCCTACACTCAACCATACGAATACGAGCGTTTCATGCATGATTTGATCAAACTCCGCAGATGGGCTAGTTGTGGTATCTAGATAGTTACTCGTTGATTGCAGTTCGCTGTCTTCCCACCTGGATTAGTATTTGCTTTGTCATGAATGGTTTAGTCTAGAGTGAGGTGTATGATGTGTTCCTAAACTAAT
Source organism: Gnetum montanum (assembly GCA_015680685.1). NCBI lineage: Eukaryota > Viridiplantae > Streptophyta > Gnetopsida > Gnetales > Gnetaceae > Gnetum > Gnetum montanum. Next base: position 1,612,468 of record MNCI01003536.1, read on the forward strand.
GCTACTCTTGGAGGCAATGGAAAATATCTTTAATTAAGCTAAGAGGAAAAGGGAGAGAGTTAAACTAAGAGGAGATAGGGAGAGAGAGTCTAAGCTAGCCTAAGTGTGATGAGCATCCGTTCCTTAATCATTTGTATACATCTTAGGCCTCGTGCACGACTACCACTGGGATTACCAAGTGCATGGCCTGAGTAAGCTACTGGGATACCAAGTAGTCACACGTACATGCTCGTTATTAAGTCGTACTCATTCCACATTTAATAATAATTAAAATTAAGTAATTAAACTAAGTGAATGCTGTAATGATGAAGTAATCTCGATCTTTGTTTTCGGTCATGTGAGTGTCCAAGTATGTCACACTCGAATAAAGGATGCCATACAATTACAATCATGACACTGCGAGCATGCACTGGGAGAAAGGGTTGAGAAGAACTAAAAATGAACTAACTTCTATCTACTGACTGAAAAAGCTAACTATTTCAAAACTGACTCCTCTTGTGCATCTACATGTGTATTTATAGGCTCACACAGGAGTCACGATATCGTGTATCCGATATCATTATTTGGGCTACGATATTATGTACCCGATATTGTGGATCCAATATTGGAGGTTCGATATTGCAGCCTGATGAATCATGATTCATCAACTATATTTAAATCTAAGAGCATTAAAGAAAGGACAATTCAAAAAAAGTATGTTCATCTTCCTCTACTACATGTATACAAAATCTGCAAATGCCTTGTTTCAATTAGTAGATAGTGAGATCTCACACTAGAACATGTGATTGCCACCTTACTTTGTCTAAAAATAGCAGCAAATAAAGGATCCTCTTCAAATCTACTGCGAATAAAATTTCTTTTTGCCACATAGTTGTTTCCACATGTACTTCAATGTCTTTTCTCTTATCGTTGTTATCATATCCTTAAAGCTCAAATTAAGATCTTGATCTTTACTATTCTATTTCTAGAGCCATTTTTTCCCATCATTGAACCATCCTTTTATTGAGTGACCTTATAAACTTTTATGGATAGGTGGACTCCAAGCCTAGCAAACATCTGTATATAAGATTATACAAATTTTTTGAAGAGTTGCAAATTTTATAAGTAGCATATCTACTTTTACTAATAATATATTATATAGAGTTTGAACCTTACCTGAATTATATAAGAGGCATTCATGCAACTTTGTTAAAATTATTGAAAATATAATAATAACTTTGTTAAAATCATTTAAAATGTAATGATAAATGACTCATTGTGTTATTAAATACTGTTGATGACAACATCTCCCATGCTTGGCATGGGGGCCATGGTTACTAAATCTACCCACCAATATATATAGTTTCTCAATTATAAGTCATTATTCTTTTGAAACAGTTTACATGACACTTAGGGTTACTCCCAAAATATTGATATCAACATTATTCATGTTTGATAGGTTTGATTTGCATGAGTTTTATTTAATTAGTCTTACAATTGGTATTATGAGTGGAGGCCAACTTTACAGGTAGAATAATGATTTTAAACTAGGGTCTATTTGAAATTTTGGTAGACTTCCAAGATTACTGATGCTACATTGCTTTAATTTCTGAATTGCAATAATTGATATTCATATTCTTTTTTGTAGTATTTGGATTTATCTATTGGTTTGGGAATCTTGAAGTTGCTATGGCTCTCTTCTATGGGGACTTCAAGTTATGTCTAGTGCACAATCACAATAGGAATAGTGTAATGAACAGATTAGGCCAAGGAAGTTGGACTTCAAATGCTGGAGAAGGTACAGTTGTAAGTTCTAAAACTGAAAATAGGACTTTGTGGCATCTCTTACCATCCTATTTCCTAGTTAGTCACGTAGGATCCACTATTTCAAAATGTAATCAAGATTACATTGGCTATAATATTTGTCCAAGTTGTTTATTCATAGTGGAATCTCATTAGAATCTGGTCATTGCCAAGACATCGTTATTTGCACATTCATAACTACTTAATGTCCATACTTTCTCATTAATTTAATTTTCAAAGTATGCATTTAATTATTAATTACCATAACTGCTAAGCAAACTAAATATAAAACATGATCTTTAGATAAATTCAATTACCAATGATTCATGATTTCACCATTCCTTGGGGCATGAAATAGCTTTAGGATTCCAGAATGATGCTTTTGTGGTAAAATAACCAAGGAGTTGATCAGTCATAAAATCAATTAAAATAGTAGAAGGGAGCCCAAGAGGTCGGTTTGCCAAAACGGTTGATTGTGAGATTGAATAATGGTCTAGAGGATTTTGAAGCTCACAAAGTACGTTTACTCTTCATCGTCTTTCCCGCTGCGAGGTGTAGAAGCCTCGTCGACCTCTTCCTCCTTTAGCACCTCTAACACCGCGGTGGCTGCCTTTTCTTAGCCTACTTCTTCGTTCTGGTAGTCTCCCTGGTGATCGTTTGCCCAACAATCTTAACCGTGCATGTGAACGTGAGAAGATGTCCTAGCCTAGACACTGGTGCTATAGCTTGGCAGTGGCAGTCCACTGCTAAGCATCATTTCCTGCAATAAATTCTCGCTCATACGTGAGTCCATTTTCAAGAGTCTTTTTTCCGTCACCGCATCCAATGCTTCCTCCGTGGTAGCCTCTTCCACGTGTCGTAGCGCGCTGAAATACAGTGGACTTGAGTACATTCTTCCTTGGAAGCTCACCATTGCCTTGAAGCGTGGCTTGTGATCTGGACCCTCTCACCTATAGTAATACAACGATAGGTTCTGGCCGCACTTCCGCGCCAATTCCCGCAACTAATTTTTAAACATGATTGGCGTCAAGGGGAGAGGTGGCGATGAGTAAATGAAGCGAGCTTCGTCCTGTCTTTTTCGTTTCTTAGGAATTGCAGGTGTTGCAGTCCGTTCCTTCACCTCTTTTATCAGGAAAAGTGCAGAAATGAAGAAGAATGCAAAAAAAGAAAAAGGGCGGTAATGGAGATTTGTAACGTGCTACGTGCATGTTTATTGTTGGAAATTGCCATTCTCTCAGCTCCATTTTAGTTTCTTTTTCTAGACTTTTCTATCATCTTGCACTCTAGAATTTTAGAAATGTTTCAGTAAGCCTGCAACTTGCTCAACGATGGCTGGAAGGAGGGAAATCTACCGGCACTAAACTAAAGTTGTAGGGAATTTGCGGTTGACTAGGCGATTCTGCCATTTAAAACATGCTTATGGAAGTTGCAGGAAATCTGCAACTTTCCCTGTGCCGCTCCAGCGACAAGCAAGGCATGCTTGGCCGACCCCAAAGTATCGATGTTGCCATGCTCTCAAAACGGTTATTGCAGGGAATGTTCTAGTTGCAACCAACGTCATTTGAAAAATGTGCACTGCTACAGGCCTTGTTACAGGAAACAAGCGTTATTTGTCAACTCTGGGTTCATCACCCTGCTCCGCTTGCATGGTTAGCTGTTGGTGGATTCTTAGCGTCAGTGCGGCTGTTATCCTCATTGCCAAACGTAGTTTTGCATGGCGCCTTGTGGGCCTGCAAGTCCACTCTGTATTATGTTGCCGATATCGAACGTGATGCTCGTTGTGGGCTTGTTCGTGGAGCATGAATTCTAGCATTCCTTGTATGCCTGTTTTGGTTTGCTAGTAGTGGCATTCAATCTCTAGTGAAGTGAAGTGAAGTGAAGTGAAGTGATGATGGGCGTTGGCCTATGCAGCTCATTGTGAGTTTGCGTTGTCACTGCTAGCAGCACGTGGCGTGGCTTGATTGAATTCTTATTGCTGGAGTTGGCTTCGGCAATCAACCCTAGTATCCGTATCCAAAAGATGAGCTAGTTTCTTTTCAAATCTTCCTCACACGTGGCTGCCTGTGGAGCCGCTGTAATGGGCTTGGTGGATGCCGCGGTGGTAGCCTTGTATGCGTTTGTGACGACGACGTGATCACAGGCAGCAGGAATAGCTAAGGCGGGTGAGGCTTTGGCCTACCCAATGATGCTGTTGCTGCTGATGGTGCGTGTGTGGTGGCACTGTGTACGTTGCTCATGGTGTCAATGATGGTGGCGTTCGCAAACACGCATGGTTACGGGTGGTTGCGAATGAAGTTTTGGTACATAATTTCCTCAGATCGTGGGATCTATATTTTACATAATTTAGTTGTTCACGTTTTTGTTATTTCTATGTTGAGCCTGTTGTAATGATGCCCACGGATAGAGTTGCACATTTGCATATAAGTTAAAATAGCTTAATCTTTCATGTTTCTTCTATCGGCCGTATTGCTTTCACTTCTCTGGTTTCATGCAGTTCCAGGAGGTGTAACGGTGAGAAGTTGAAGCATCGAGAAGTAGAAGTCCAAGTAGCAAAAAAATAAATAAATAATAAATTCCCAGTGCAGGGGGAAGTGAAGGACCTTTTTTTTTTTTGGGTGGGGAGAAGCTTAAAAAAAAGGAAAAGAAAATGATGAAGGAGCTCTAAGAAAATTAGAGACCAAAACGGGCCTTGCAGGCACTCTGGGAGGAAGAGGGCTCTAGACAAACAGAAGAAACAGAGGTGCAGGCTTGTCAGAGGAGGTGTGTTTTCCCCAAGCACAGGTATACAAGATCACTTTAGAGCCATTCCTTTCAAATCAAATCATTGCTCTATTTTGGAGCTAAGTCATTTTTGCTTTATCACCTTTTATTTAATATCCTTTTAGCAGAGAGCATTACTTTTTGTCAAACATTTATTTAAAAAGACATTTTGGATAAAATTCCTGTTTGGATTTGAAGCTTCAAAACTTACAATTCAATTAAAGTTTGCATTGTGGCTTGTTATATGAGTGGGGCATTTACTTTTCTTGCCAAGTCTACATTTTAAAAGGTCACTTCTTTCTAATTTCTTTGTGAGAATTATTAATTCCATTTTATTTGAACATCATGTTGCCATACCCATAAGGGATGCACCATACCCATAAGGGAGACACCTTAGGCAGTAGTATCTCTAAACGAGTTTCTGGTTGTCGCTATAAACCAAATTTTTGCATCAACACCCTTTTTAGCATTAGAAGGAGGGCTTGTTTTCATTTCTCTATTTCTGTTTCCATTTTTTCTGTTCTTTTTCTTTTTCTTTTTCTGTTTGAAAGCTCATTTTTCATTTTTCTGTTTACTTTTTTTTTGCTTTTTTGTTTTTCCTACTCTCATTTCTGTTTTTCTTGTTCTCAGTACCCTGTTTATAGCTTCTGAAAATCTCTGAAAATTTTCTGTTTTATTTTTAATTTCTGCAAATTTTTATTTTTTCCAGTTTCTAGAACCCTTTCTTTTTCTATTTTTGCAACTATTCTTGTTGACAGTCATCGGTTCTTTTATCAGTTTTACTAGCTTGTTTTTATCTCTGTCCTATGTCCTATTTCATTTCCTGTTTCTTTTTACTGTTTTCTTCTTCTAAAATCCAGTGTTTATGTTCTTTTAGTTCTTGTAAAATTTCCTATTTCCTAGTATTGGTTTCTGTTTTTGTGTTTTAAGTCCAATTTTTGTTTCCAATTGCCTATTTATAGTTTCTGAAAATTACTTTTTTTATTTCTATTTCTATTTTAGTTTCTATTTTGAGTTTCCAAAAAAATAAAAAAACCATTTTATTACAATTTTTTTTTCAACAAAACCTTCATTAATCTGGCTCTCTTACTTGTTACAGTCATAAGTTTTTCAGTCTTCTAGCCTATTTTAGTTTTATTTCTTGAAACCTCATTTTCAGTCTTGCTTACAAGCTTATGTTGATGGTCCTTACCTTAGCTTTAGCTTTGGCAAGGACATTTTCAAATTAGTGATATCATTATGTTTGAGATCTGTTTCTGGAAATTTTCACATTTACCATTTTTTTGAATTTTATATATATTGCAATTTTAGTTTTCTTTTAAAAAGCATATATATAGTATTTAAATATTTTCTGTTTTATTTAATTTTACTATTTTTTGGCATTTATATTTCAAAGTCTTTCATTTTATGAGTGAGAGCTCCCATATATCATTCCAACAAAGACCATTCACCCTTGCCCCTAATTGACCAACAATTTGTCATTTCACTTTAAGGAAACAACAAGCCTTATGTTTTCCAAATTTTGTCTTAGAAGGATTCAAACTAGGATGGCAACCAATCCATCCCTAGCTCCTTTGGTGAGCAATCTCTTTAATTTTTCAAATTATCACAACATTCCTAAATCCCTTCAACATGTTAATTTGTTCTTTAATCCTATAGCCCCAAACAATGATGCAAAACAACATGTAGAATTCTTTGAGACTTTGTTAGGTATCTATAACGTCATTGAAAATTACATAGCTTGTAGAGTCTTTTTCATAACCTTCAGAAGTAAAGCCACACAATGGTTTTTGATGCTCCCTGATACCTCTATCAATTCATGGAAAGGCTTTAAAAATAAGTTGTTACTCTAATTTGACAATTCACTAGCCCTACTTTAGCCTTAAGTAATTTTACAAATGTTAAAACTACTCAAGAAAACATTTGTGACTACAATTTGAGATTTCTCCATCAACTTGTCTATGTACCAAATGAGATGCACCTATAACCTAATGGTATCCTCAACTTTTACCTCTCTAGCATTGACCCATTCTTTGCCTATGTCATTAGATTTGATCCCAACATAACAGAATTGCAAGGAACAATGGCTAAAGCTGTTGAGCTAGAATAAATTACCTTACTGAATAGCATCTAGAATCAATTTGGAATGATGAGTATTAGCAATTCTATATAGTCTACCCCTTTACCATCACAAACTTTCTAAATGAATAATACTTTATTTCAAACTCCTACTCCCCTTTAAATGGCTCAACCTACAAACAATTGTTTTCAAAGTCCAACATCTTCATTTTTACCATCGAATACTCATTTAAATGATGATCAATCAAAAGCCTTAATCCAATCCATCATAAACCCAAATGGGATATCTAATGGATCTACAACTCAAACTAAAAATCAAATGACCCAAATACTTACCTCACTTTAAAAGCTTTTCAATGAAGTAGTGGAACTAAAATGAAATAAGCACAAGGTTCCTATACAATTTGAAAAACCTAGCACATCAATTAATAATGATTATTGTCATCTTCATAACACTATGTAACATTTTGAAAAAATTTATCCTCAATTTTTAGCATTGTTTGATGTCAATATTCAAAACTAACAAAATGGAAAAATCCCAATTATGGTCGTTAACATATCATAAGAGAGAAAATGAAGAAGTTACCTCATTTGAATAAGTCATGGTAAGTGATCCCAACCCACATAACATCCATTATTGCAGACTTAGCAATGTTATGAATGCAACTCAATAATAAACTATGAATAATTCTTATACTTATCCCAACAGAAGAATTCCTAATCAGAATAACATGAATAATCAAGTGGGACCTTCTCAAGCAAATGTTCCACAACAACCAAACTTACCCTCTATACTTAGGAGAAGTCCTCCTTAACATGAGGCAAAAGCTTATGATCTAGTTGAGGATTTGAAAAGAGTTAAAGCCAACATTTCAATGTATGATCTTTTACATTTTAATGAATTGAAAAATATGATCAAAAGATAGTTTAGACACCTAAAACCAATAAAGAAAAATATCCAATAACTGAGAGACAAGTTCATTTCACAGAAAGTCCTAATGCTTTATTAATACAAAATTTAAGTAATCCTATGTTAAACAAGAAAGAACAACCTCCTTTCTTAACAACTTTGATCATTTTAGGAAAGAATGTTCATAATTTCTTAATGGATTCTAGTGCAACCATTAGCCTCATGCCACTAGAGGTGTGTAAAATGTTAGGAGCACAAATGCTACCACAAGCAAGAAGTGTGATACAACTTGATGGATCTAACGTACTTATGGTAGGGTTATTAAAAGGAGTAAAATGCAACTTAAAAACAATACCCTACTTTTACATGTTATACAGATATTTTAGTAGTTGATATGTCACATACTTATGGCATGCTTCTATCTAGGGCCTTTGAAGCCCAGTTTGGAGGCTTCTTTAGATCAGATTTTTTTGAATTATTAATTCTTATTAAAGAAAAATTTGAATATGTCATTATAGCAAGAGAATCATTTTATAAACAAGTGGTAACAACTTTTGATGCCCAAAATCAATCTTTGGAAAATCAAAATACCAATCTTTTTGTTGAAATTATTGAACTTGGATTTGGTGAATATATTTTGAATTATGATGTAAGCAAAAATTTAGAAATAAACCCTTTTGCTTATACATATTCCACCTAAACCCTTTATGGGAATGAGGTTTGATTGAATTGCTGTTACATACTGGGGGATGTCAAACAGAGACGTCAAAACTTGTCCTATTTGAAGCAATCTGTCCAGTGCATCCTCATGTTCTGCAGGAGTCATTAAGGTCCTGGCAAGAGTTTGAGCATTTTGTGCTCCTGAGAGATCTGTCGGTGGCACAACAGGTACATTGAAAGATTCCTTGATGTGGTCAGTGACCACATCTAAAACTCCTGCTGCATTCTGGTGTTGCATGACCACCAAAGTGGCCCCTTCACCAGTCTCTAACTGCACTTGAAAAGATGCCACATTTCTTGAGATCTGTTGCGACCATCTTCTTTCCCCTCTTCTGTTTGAATTGAGAATTCACCCCTTGTGTGATCAAGCAAAATTGTAGGTTGAATGGCATCGTTGAAGACACAGAAGAGGCTTGTGTCATCATGACTTCCCCAACTAACCGTCTCAGTGATGGCCCGAAGATGGCTCATCGACGGTTTGTAGTCTTGCAATGGTGGCGGCTAATCCTAACTTGTGCCAGGCACTACTTCTTGTTGTTGGCTGGGACCCATGGTTGGAGGTTGACTGGGTCCTGCAAGTTAAGTTGTAGGTGATCCAGTCATCTGTTCTTCTTCTTCATCTGGTCTCAGCTCTTCACCAGTGCTCTTTCTTGGAGTTGGCACCTTTAGTAATTCGGCGTAAGAAGCATTCTGGGCTTTTCGGAGGACATCATTAGTGTACCCCCAAATACTAGTTCGTTGACACAGTTTTTTGATAAGACAAGGGAAGGGCAGTGCCATCTTCCCTGACTTCCATTCTTCAAATCGCCTTAGGATCTCCATCAAATATAGATGGGGAAGGTTAGCATTAATCTTTTCCATCAATACTGCAGATCCTCTAGCCACATACATGGATATTTTTTTCAAGCCTTTTGTGGGGAAGAGGTGATAGGTTCCAATTTTGAAATAAACTCTCTCTTCCATCATCAATTATCCAAAAGCTTTATCTTTGCCATAAGCCTTTTCTAACCAATCCTTTCGCACATCAGGGTCTGAACGGGTAGATAACCAAGCAACATGAGGCCCTGTATTCGGAAGGTTTAACACTTCCAAAATTGCCTATGCAGAGAAGTCTACCATCACACCATAAATATTTACAGTGGTACCTTGCTCCTTATTGTGCCAGAAATGGTACGTTTCACCTAAGTACCAGGCACCACATTCAGAGAGGACAGGCCATAAGGGAGACTCCTTGAGGTGATCCCTAACAGCCTCAGGAGAAAACTCTACAAAATATTTGAAGTTTAGCTCCACAATCATAGTAGTGAATGTGGACTTCTCATGGATAGCCTGAACACACTCCAGGGGCAATGTGAGTTTTTGTCCCGGTTTAGGCGTAGCAGCAGCTCCTCCTTCTGCCTTCCTGAACCATTTGGTAGGAGGTTCTTCTTGATGGATACTGAATGATTACACCTCCTATTTTGCATGCTGTCTAGTAGGGACTTGTCTTCCACCTCTTTGAGGTTGTTTCGCTCCACCTTGAACTGGACCCTCCTGCTGTGCATGTTTTGGGGCCATCTGCAATCACACGGGCCAAGCGTTAGTAAGGTTGTTTTCAAAGTCAAGTTATACCTTACTACTTGCCTTAATTAAAGATCTTATGTTATACCATGTGATCGTGCCTGAAAATTATAATAATGGGTCTTGTGACTTAGGTGGGTTTCATTTTAATCCCCCGGTGTACCTAAGGTCATATGATTTTTGGCACAATTTTGCTAAGTGTTAGTGTTAATTACCCTAATTGATGTCCTTTGGGCGATGATAAATTTCAAAAAAGTTAGGCACTTTTCAGCAAGTGTCTCTCCCCCATGACTAAACTGAACACTTCGGGTTCAAGCAGGTTCAAACAGAATTAAAATCGGAGCACCAGTGAGCGAGATATGAGTGAAAAAGCAAGGGTCATGCAATCACAAGTCGTAGAGAAAAATTTCAAAAACTCCCCCCGTGTAAATGGCAAAATGATGCTAAGTGTTGCAGCGGGGCTACCTATTTATAGGTAAATAGGATGCGATATCGCGGATGATGCATTGCGTATGCGATATCATGTGGGACGCGATATCATGTACGCGATATCTCGGCCCTACTAATGTGAGACACACGAAAAATACCAAATTTTTAATGATTTTTCTTGAAATTAATGGTTTATATTGAGGACATTGGCAAGTATTAAGATGTTCTAGGGTAATTTCATTGATTCGAGAGGCACTCTTAATGATAATGATGTGAACTATAACAATAAAAATTTGGCAGTTACGAAAAAAGGGAATGTAATGGTACATTGGAATGTTAAAATTTAGAGGGATAATGGTAGGGAGAGAAAATCAATTAAAAAATTAAGCTGAGGGTAAGAAATTGTGTGTTGGAGCTAGAGAATCAGTGAAGATTATGAAAAATTACGAAAGTGGGTCCTCCCCAAAGCAGGTTTCAACCTATAATGCCCTTGTGTAACCACACTTAAAGTGTCTGTGGGCACTAGAAGGGTTAAATGTAATTTGCACTAACTCAACAAATCACAGACACATGTAATATCACCGGAATGAGATTAAAATTCTATGCTACATGGGACATGAGCTACAATTACATGAACAGTGAGATGAGATGAACTATAGAAAGGGATCGTAGAGATTGGGACATGAGGTAACTGACCCAGGGCATAATGAATCCTGCATGTAAAGCATGATTAAAGTGTCATTAACCCATCGTTCCAAGATTAGGACCAAGTCCATCCTTCTAATTAGTGGCATCACATTATTTCATCCCATGATGAACAACTATGAGGGTACCATAACAACAAGGCGTACGAGCACTTCGCATTTAGTACAAGGGAGGAGTGATTTTTGTTTTATGGCCCTTCCTTTTTCTTTTCTTTTCTCTCTTGTTTATTTTTTCTTTTTCACTTTACTGAATCCAGAGAAGCTGCCAACCTTCAGGCATGGGTGCATGTCTTTCCAGTGGGACCCCCTAGAACAACGTTTGATTTTCGAGTGCCCTTTTGATTACTCTTACTCCCATTTTCATTAGATCTACAAGGATCTTAGTACAACCACATTGCATGATAACTCCCATAGATGTCACCATAGAGAATCCACAAATCCCTTTGATGTCACACCCTAATCATTCCCTCTTGGTCCATCCTTCTTCATTCTGGGTACAATGAACACAAAATTTATTTTCATTTTTAGAAATTCCAAGAATATCACTGTACCTTTGAACAGAACCTCTTATTTGTAGAGTGGATGAGTGAGTGTAATGGACACACTATTCCAAATAATTGATTACTCATGACTTAATAACATAGAACACTCCTCAATCAATGATCCACATAAGTGTTTTATTTATAGACAAGGTTACTTACAAAAACGTAAAAAGACAAAAACACAAAAAGATAGAACAAAAAGTTGAAAAATGAAAAACTAGAAAACAAAAAGTTGTAAAATCAAAAGAAAAATAAAATAAAAAGTGGTTATTAATCCTGCTTGTT
>MNCI01003536.1:1624485-1647116 GCA_015680685.1 Gnetum montanum
GTTGGAGGCATGGGTTGATAGTATTGTGGAGAATAGTAGTGTGGTGAGACAAAGTATGTTGGCCCAGTTGAAGAAATAGGATGTTGAACATGATAAGCATTTGAGTTCGGAAAATATGAAGGGCGCCTCCAGTCTAAGGGTGGTCTCCCCCACGACTGGGATGGTTGCCACTATGATCAAACACAGGATCTCTGTACGAACTTTGGATGTAACATGTTTTCCCAATGCTCATATAAATGTAACAATATTGGGCATTGGCCTTTGGGATGATCATACAAGCATATGTTGCATTCATATGTATGATTAGTAGTTGAGCACCTATTCCCTTCATTTTTTTCTCGAATGTCTAATGTTTTGTCCTGCTTCTTAGGTTGTCAAAACTCTATCTCCAATATTGTTGATACATTCTCCACACTTGTGATATATCCAGTTCAACATCTTATTGATCTTTGCCTCGGCTTCTTCTAATGATTGTTGTATTGGCAAAGATGATGTTTCCACCTTGAGATTAGTTGATCTCTCCTTGTTATGATCATGGACCTTTGTTAAGTTGAGATTTTGGTCTCGTTGATGTTTTTCAACACTCTCCCATTAAGCTAGTTCTCCTTCTTCTTTTGCTACCTGCTTAATAAGCTCTTGGATTTGATAGGTTCGTAGTTCATATAGTTGACCTTGGGCATATGTTTCTAAGGTCTCTCTTGTTTCATTATGTAGCCCATCAATAATATGGTACATTAGCCTTTCCTCAGAAAACCCATGGCCTGGACAGTTGTTTAACAGTGCATAATATCTTTCTAAGGCCATGTCCAAGGGTTCATGTTTTGCTTGTTTCCACTCTTGGATTTTTTTCCTCAAGGCTGACACTCTTGCGTAGGTTTAATATTTTTCGTTAAAAACCTCTACCATTGTTGACTAGTGTCATATTGAATTTTGTTTTAACGATTTATACCATACTTTAGCTTGGTCAACGAGTGTCATAGGAAAGAGCTTAAGTTTTTACCAACTGTCATCAATGTTATTCCATGTGCAGGCATTGTAGAAGGCTAATAAATGTTGATGCAGATCTAATTCATAGACTCCTAAAAATTTGGGAAAGTTATTTAAATCAAGCCTGGGTAGACGGCTCTCTTTACGATGCCTACGTGAGATTTGAACGGCCTCTTGTATTTGCGTTAGGCTTGTAGTGGCCAATGGGGGTTCATCGTCATCGGGTAAGTTATGCTTCCATGCATTGTGATGACGTTGTTTTCGTTCATGTTTATAAGAAACTCCCACTTCAGGTTGTATACTCCAATCTTCATCGTCATATAGTTCGTTGGTCCTCCAATGAACTTCCTCACTAAGTGTGGCGTTATCGTGCTCTTGTAGGAGAGGCATTGTTGTGTGTGAATTTATGTGACTTTTTATAATTACTTCTTTTTAAGAGATATATCGCTAAGTTCTATACAACAACCTTGTATGATATAACTAATCTAGATAACTAGCACCGTCCCTGGCAATGGTGCCAATGATGAGTGGCGAGGTACCCCTACACTTAACCATATGAACACGAGTGTTCTCACACGCGATCCGGTCGAACTCTGCAAACAGACTAGTTCTGGCACCTAGATAGTTATCCTTAGGTCGTAGTTTGCTATCTTCCCACCTAGACTAGTATTGTATTTGTCACATATGGTTGAGTCTAGATGAGGTGTATGATATGTTCCTAATTCTAACGCTACTCCTGAAGGCAGTGGAATGTAAGATTAACTAAGCTAAGCTAGGAGGAAAAGGTAAGGAAATCTAATCTAGCCTAAGTGCGATGAGCAACCGATTCCTTGATCAACTGTACAAATCTTGGACCTCGTGCATGACTACCACTAGGATTACCAAGCACAGATCCTAGGTACGCCACTGGGCTACCAAGTAGTCACACTTAAATGCTCGTAATCAAGTCATACTTGTTTCGCGTTCTAGGAGTTTAATGGTGAGAGAGAGAAAATAGTAAATAACATTAAATAAATAAATAACAAAGTGACTGCTGCAATGATGAAGTAATCTTGATCTTTATTACTGATTATGTGCGTGTCCAAGTACGTCACACTCAAATAAAGAATGCCATACAATTACATTCACCACACTGCGGGCAGACACGGGAAAAATAATCTATCTCTAGAGTGGTCAAACTGGCAGAGTTTCGCTACTTCTAACTCCTAATTGCCTAAACAAGGGAGAGCTGCTTCTTATTTATAGACATTGCGGCGGACTACGATATATCGTATGTGATATCATAGGGGAGACACGATATTGCATACGCGATATGACAGGGGATGCGATATTGCGACTGACGCGATATCGCGGCCCATGCGATATTGCGTCCCATCAAAATAAAAATTACAAAAGTTACGCAAGTGGGTCCTCCCCAAAGCTTGTTCCAACCTATATGCCCTTACGTAACCATACCTTAAGATGTTCGTAGGCACTAGCAGGGTTAAATGCAATCTATACCGATGCAACAAAACACACACATGTCGATACTACTATGATGAGATATGAATTCAATGCTATAGAAGACACGAGTCACAAATACATGAACAACGAGTTGGAATGAATTGGAGAAGGGATTGCAGAGATTGGGACGTGAGGTAATTGACTCAGGGCACAATGCATCCTACGTGTAAAGCATGATTAAGATGTCATTAACCCATCATTCCAAGATCAGGACCAAGTCCATTCCTCTGATCAGTGACATTGCATCGTTTCATCCAATGATGGACAACCATAAGAGCACCATGACAGCAAGGCATATGATCACTTGACATTTTGTGCAAGAGAGGAGTGACTTGGAACTTCTTTGCGGCATAATTTTTGTTTGGCTGCTTTGACACACTTTCTTCTCCCTCTCTTCTTGTTCTTTTTTTTATTGGGTGCCTTTAATACTCTTACTGCCATTTTTCGTTAGATCTACAAGGATCTTAGTACAACCAAGCTGCATGATAGCACCTACAGATGTCACCAAAGAGAATCCACAAGTCCCCTTGATGTCACACCCTGGTCATTTCCTCTTAGTCTGTCCTTCTTCACTCTGGGCATAATGAACACAAAATTAATTTTAAGTCTTAAGAATATCAAGAATATCATTGTACCCTCGAACAAAACTTCTTATATATAGAGTGGATGAGTGGGTGTAATGGGCTTACTATCCAAATAATTGATCACTCAAGACTCAATAACATAGAACACACCTTAACCAACGAGCCACATGAGTGTTTTATTTGTAGATGAGATTACTTATAAAAGCGTAAAAAGATAAAAAGACAAAACGAGAAAATAAGAAATTGAAAACTGAAAAACTAGAAAACAAAAAGTTGTAAAATTAAAGAAAATAAAAAGTGGTTTTTAATCCTTCTTGTTACTAGAATGGGGGATATCCCCCATAACTAAACGGTTGAGGATGGCAAGGATTAATAAATGAAAGAGGAGGATCCTTGCATGTTGGAAATATTAGAACTCGGTCATACGTACCCCATTGGGGTTCACACACTTGATTAGAGTTGCCATAGTGGGGCAAGTTATAAGATGTGGTTAATTTATAAAGAGTTGACCCACTATGGTACTTGTGATCGTAAGATGGTATGCAAGGATCAACATGTCTCCCCATGTGGCAATATTCATTGGGCCCCATGGTGGTTGGAGTGTTGATTGGTGGCCCAGATAGAGTAACATGAGGCATTGGGTTCGAAGAGGAAGATGCACCATAGTGTTGGATTTGTGTTGAGTTGGCGGATGCAGTGGTTTTTAAACTGTGGTGTCCCTTTCGACGGTCATGTCTAAAGAAGGAACACCTTCGATGTTTTGAAGGACCTCCACTACTGTTGATAGTAGCAGCACAAGTAACGTTTACGGGTTGGTGCTGTGGTGCAAAATCTTCCAGCATAGCTGGTGGTGATGCAGAAGGGGGTGAAGTATGAGAATATTGAGGTTGAGGAGAAGTGTAAGGCACATGAGGTGGTGATCTTCTTGTAGAGGACATGGGTGGATAGTACTCGGGAGAATGATAACGATGAGGTGAGGTAGAGGATGCTGATCCCGTTGGAGAAATAGGGTGTTGAACATAATAAGCATTTGGTGCTACGACATACGAAGGGTATGGTCTAGTTAGCGGTGGCCTCTCCCATGACTGAGGTTTTTACCATTGTGGTTGGACAAAGTATTTTTGTACGAACTCTGGATGTAACATTCCTACCCAATGCTCATGTAAATGTGACAAATCTGGACATTGGCCTTTGGGGTGATCATACAAATAGATGTTACATTGATACGTATGATTGACAGTTGAGTTCTTAACCCTATTCTCTTCTACCCTTTGTTTCGATTGTCGTGTGGTGTCCTATCCTATTTCTCGATTTGGCATAGTTTTTCCTCTAATAATGTTTGCATATTCTACACATCTTTCATGTACCCAGTCCATCATCTTATTAATCTTTATCTCAATTTCATCTAGTGATTGTAGGATTGGCAAAGATGATTCCACCTCCTTGAAGTGAGTTGATATCTCCTCTTCATGATCATGGACCCTTGTTAAGTTAAGATTTTGGTCCTATTGAGAACTTTTAACATTCTCCCATTTGGCTATTGAAACACTACAAAAATTTTAGCAACACTTCCAAACAACTTCAGAGCCTCTGAAATGGCTTCAAGCAGCCCACCATGGAGCAAGCAAGGTTCCCCTAGGGCCCACAAATGATGACGGCAATTCTCGGTGTCAAGAATCATCTTTTTCAAGGTCAAAAAGTGCGATTTTGGCTAAGTACAATGTGCTTACGCTGTGTTTACGCTGCATAGCGTAAGGATCAACGTCACTAGCATTTGGGGCCTCGAAACTGAGTCAAAACAGGCCAGAATCAAGCACAAGGACCCCCCCCATGACCTTCACCAAGGTCCCTAGCAGCTCCCAGCCTCCAAAAAGTCAAAGTTCGGGCCTTAAATGAAGTGTTTTCAGTTGATTATGCTACGGCTACATTTTCTTACTCTGCATAGCGTAAGGATGCATAAATCATTATTCATCAGTGTAATTCACTATTCATCGCGTGAACACTATTCACTGCATAAAATACTATTCATCGCGTGAACACTATTCATTGCGTAAACACTATTCACTGCGTAAAACACTATTCATCACGTGAACACTATTCATCAACTTTTAGAAAATTCCAGAAAAATATCAGAAAATGGTAGGAAATTCTCGGCATCAGCAACTTCCAGAAAATCAACGTTTGGGCCTTAAATGAAGTGTTTTCAGTTGATTACGTTGCGGCTACATTTTCTTATGCTACATAGCGTAAGGATGCGTAAACACTATTCATCAGCGTCAAAACACTATTCACTGCCTAAAACACTATTCATCGCATGAACACTATTCACTACGTAAACACTATTCATCGCGTGAACACTATTCACTGTGTGAACACTATTCATCGTG
Organism: Gnetum montanum; assembly: GCA_015680685.1. NCBI lineage: Eukaryota > Viridiplantae > Streptophyta > Gnetopsida > Gnetales > Gnetaceae > Gnetum > Gnetum montanum. Next base: position 1,629,947 of record MNCI01003536.1, read on the forward strand.
TGAACACTATTCACTGCGTAAACATTATTCATCGCATGAACACTTCATCAAATTCTAGAAAAATTTCAGAAAATGGCAGAAAATTCTCAGCATCAGCAACTTCCAGAACATTTCAGAAAATTTTAGAAAGACTTAGGAACAAAGAAGTTTCAAGCAAATGAGGGTCAAATTTCTCTTGTTGTACATTTCATTGTAAGTCCACATGTGTGGCCATGTTAGGCCCTCATTTTTAATTAAATGTACTTTCATGGGCTTGAATAATCCATAAATTGTAAAAAGCGATGTACCTGGTCAAGAATGTAGTTTGCTGACACACATCCAACTCATGCACAACTGTTCGACACATATCCAACTCTCGCTAGCATGCATCCAACCCAAGCACAACTGTCCATTGGACACATGTCACCAGATCCGCTTTCCTCTCATCTCTCAGCTGTTGATTCCATTCTGGAATTCTGTGCCGGAGCCTGGCCCAACCCTGTAAATACCCTGTCAATTCACATAAATCAAGGGAGGCAGAAAAAAATTGGAGACATTGGCAATTCTGAGAAAGTGCAGAACCTACAATCTTTGGGTGCTCGGCACATCTGACTGTTGGCATCCAAGCATTTCTCATGTTCATCACATCACATCATCGCATCATCGCTTCAGACATCATCCCGGGGCTTAGTGCTTGACCTGCCATCCACACGTGCAGCTACACTTAGACCGGTGCATACCTATTTATTAAATAATAAAATACAGTTCATTGCCTCCCATTTACATTATTTACTTTGGTTGATGCTTTGTTTACAATATAGCTCTGTTTGCGCTTTATTTATAATTCAATACGTTTCGTTTACATTTCGTATCGCTATTTGCATCCCGTTTACACCGTTTACGATAACCCCAGCGCTAGTCGTAGCTTACGCTTGGGGAAGTCCTTGGTTGATTTACGTGCAAACCGTCCAAGGCACTCTGCCTTTGTTCCCTTTTCCAGCTTGCCCTCAAGCGAAGGCAGGGTCAGCTGTGGCTGCCCGACGATCTCTCGGTGTTTATTTACCTTCCAGCCTTACACCGACGATTTAGGTCAGTACAGCTATTTCTCCTTCTTCTTTTGCTATCCACTTGATAAGCTCTTGGAATTGATGGTTTCATAACTCATATAGTTGACCTTGGGTATACATCCCTAGGGTCTCCCTTATTTCATTATAGAGCCCATCTATGATATGGTACATTAGCCTTTCCTCAGAGAACCCATGGCTTGGGCAGTTGTTTAACAGTGCATAATATCTTTCTAAGGCCATGTCCAAGGGTTCATTTTGCGCTTGTTTCCATTCTTGGATTTGTCTCCTTAAGGCTGACACTCTCGCATAGGTTTGATATCTTTCGTTGAAAAGTTCTACCATTTTTGGCCAATGTCGATTTGATTTTGGTTTTAACGACCTATACCATACTTTTGCTTAGCCAACGAGTGTCAGAGGAAAGAGCTTAAGTTTTTTCCACCCATTATCAATATTGTTCCATGTACAGGCATTGTAGAAGGCTTATAAATGTTGTTGTGAATTTGAATCATAGCTTCCTGAAAACTTGGGAAAGTTATTTAAATCAAGCATGGGTAGACAACTTTCCTTACAATGCTTGCGGGCTATTCGAATAGCCTCTTGTATTTCCGTTAAGCTTGTAGTGACCAGTAGGGGTTCATCGTCACTAGGTATGTTATTCTTTCGTGTGTTGGGACGATGTTGTCTTTGTTGATGTTTATAAGAAATCCCCACCTCATGTTGCGTACTCCAATCTTCATTGTCATAATATTTGTTGGTTCTCCAATGAATTGCCTCACTAGATGTGGCATTATTATAGTCTTGTAGGAGAGACATGGTTGTAAATTTGTGTGTGATTTAATTACAATTATTATTATTATTTTTTTGAAAGATATATCGTCAAGGCTTTGTTACAACGATCTTGTATGATGTAACTAATCTAAATAACTAGCACTGTCCCCAGCAATGGCGCCAATGATGAGTGGCTAGGTACCCCTATGCTCAACCATATGAATACGAGTGTTCACGCAAAATTCGGTCAAACTCTATGGACATGCTAGTTGTGGTATCTAGATAGTTACACGTTGATCGTAGTTCGCTGTCTTCCCACCTGGACTAGTATTTGCTTTGTCACATATGGTTTAGTCTAGAGTGAGGCGTATGATGTGATCCTAAACTAATGCTACTCCTAGAGACAATGGAAAATAATCTTGATTAAACTAATGAGTAATAGGAAATGAGCTTAAGCTAGCCTAAGTGTGATGAGCATCCGTTCCTTAATCATCCATACACATCTTGGACCTTGTGCATGACTACTACTGGGGTTACCAAGCGTAGATCCTACGTACGCTACTGGGTTACCAAGTAGTCACACTTAAATGCTCATGATTAAGTCATACTCATTCCGCATTTAACAACAGGAATAGTAAATGATGATAAATAAATATTAACTAAGAAAATAATAAATAAAAAGAACAATTAACAATAATAATTAAACAATTAAAACTAAGTGAATGCTGCAATGATGAAGTAATCTCGATCTTTATTTTTGGTCATGTGCGCATCCAAGTATGTCACACTCGAATAAAGGTGCCATACAATTACAAGCATCACACTGCGGGTATGCACTTGGGAAAATAATCTAACTCCTACGGAAACAAAATGCAAGGGCTTCGCTACAACTACTTGAAGCTGCCTAAATGAGATGGAAGGCCCTCTTATTTATAGGCTGAGATAGGCAGCTACGTAAACGGGGCCACATCAATGTAGGAAGGCTACGTCGACGGGCCCGCATCAACGCAGCCGTGTATACGTGGCCCCATATACGCAGCCTAGTCGACGCATTGACTATATAGTGCTTCATCAAATAGGATACATTAGATCACGAAGGATGGTGATGAGTGGAAAATAACCCTATTCTCAACCATACGAATCACTAAGTGTTCACACATGATCTAGTCGAATTTCATGGATGGGACTAGTTGTGGCATCTAGATCCTTATGTCTTGATTGTAGTTTGCTATCTTCCCACTTGGACTAGTGGTAGCCTTGTCATGTATGATTTAGTCCAGAGTGAGGCATATGATTCTTGATGTTGTTTCAGCCTTGTGCTACTCCTAATGATAACAAAGTAACCAATTATTTAACTAATTAATAATGAAAAGTAAAGTCTAAACTTGCCTACATGTGATGCCATTCCTAACCTTTCATATATTCCTTGGATCTCATGTAACTACCATTGGGATTACCAAGCATACTATTATTGGGCATACCAAATGATAAAACTATTGGGTTACTAAGTAATTACACTTAAGTGCTTGTGATTAGTCGTACTCATTCTACATAATGATAGAAACAATAAAGAACAATAAATGATAATCATTAACTAAGGAAAATAGTAAGCATTTAAGTAATTAACAATAATAAAGCTAAGTGGACATTGTAATAATGGAAGTAATCTCAATCTTTATTATCAAACATGTAATGTGTCCAAGTACATCACACTTGAATAAGGATGCCGTATAATCACTTAACATCATACTGCAGGCATGCACTAGAATCAAACTAATAAGAATTCTCTATGTCTGCATCTAAAATATATATCCAAACCATGCACCCAAGTGTTATATTTATAGGCTAGTTGATGAGTGGCGAGGTACCCCTATGCCCAACCATACGAATCACGGGTGTTCACACGCAACTCGATTTTATTCCGTAGACTGCAAGCACTTGCATACACCGAACTCTAGCTAGCAAAACCTTAGTTAGAATGGTTGTTATCTTCCCAACCTCACTTGTGATATCCTAAAGTGATGGTTAAGTGAGATTAAGGCAAATGATTTTTATTGGTTTTCTGTTTATCTTTTAAAGTCTAATTCTTTAATTGTAGGAAATGGAAAGTTGTGTAAATTATAATTGTTCTACTCTATTGCTTAACTCTCCCTAGCATAAGCAACCGATCCCATCTTCCATGCACATCCTGAGCATAGCCTAACCACTGCTGGGTTACCAGATGTTAAGCATCACTGGGTTACCAAGTGTTTGATATATGTTCGAGATGGTCGTGCTTATGGTTCTCATAAAATATGAAAGGAATGTTTAAGTGCTTTTATTATTCTACCATGTGCTTATCTCAATTGCAGACTTTTGACATATAGTGCTTATCTCCTCCATTGAGAGGGTTTGGCTCTCTCTGGCTAATTTACTTATGTCTAGGTTAACCCTCACCAGTTGCTCCCTCAACTAGTGGATGCTCTCATCCAAGATGTTTTTTTACTTTTCAATGATGGTCATCCTTGCATTGTTAGCAGCAAGCTACTTATTTTCCTCTTAGGTAGTAATCAGTGCCTTCACATGAGCATATGCTTGGGCTTCGGTGGTTGAGGCATTCTAGATCACTTTCTCCTTTTCATGTTCAGCTACTTTATTTTGCTCAATTAATTGGCCTAGTTAATCTGTTTGAAATTTCTCCAACTGGTCAAGTGCAATGAATTAAAAAGGATCCCTTTTTTTGCCCCTTAGGGCAATGAGCTCTTGTTGTAATCAGTGTACCTCTGCTTTTGCATGCTTTGCCCTAGTTTCTACTATGACCAGTTTTTCTTTGGTGGCTATGAGGTTTGACTTAACTATAGTGATGTCACTGGAAATGTTAAAGAGGGTTGTCATGACTTGCCTAGTCTACAGTAATCTATCAAGTACATCCTCATGAGCCTTAGGAGTCATCAAAGTCCTAGCTAACATTTGTGCATATCTACTTCTGGTTAAGTCCACTAGGGGAACAATAGGCACATTAAAGGATTTTTTAATGTGGTATGTTATAACTTCTGCTATACATGCTGCATCTTAATGCTGCATGACCATGACTTTAGCACTTTCTCTAGTTTTGAGCATGACTTGAAAAGATGTAGCATTCCCAGAGATCTGTTATGACCATTAGGCTTCTTTTCTTGATTGTAGAGAGATCTATCCCCTTGATGAATTGATAGAGACTGTGGGCTAAATGGGAACATCAATGACTCAAAAGAGGTTGGATTCATCCTTACTTTCCTAGCTGAGAGTTTCAGGAACTTGTGGTAGATGGCCCATTGTGGGCCTATAATCTTGTGGTGGTGGCAGTGGAACTTATAGCTATTATCATTGCTCTGGTTCTTATTTTGGCTCCTTTTCTAGTTCCTGTTCTCATTCCCTTTCTAGTTCTTATTCTTGCTCTTCACCAGGGTCTTTCCTTGGTGCTGCTAGTTTGAACAACTCAGAGAATGAAGCATTTTGGGCCCTCTTGGGAATGTCATTGGTATAATCTAGGATTCTGGCTTGCTTGCACAGCTTCTTCATCAGGCAAGGGAATGAAAGTGTCAACATCCTTGCCTTTCTTTTCTCAAACTGTTGTTAAATATCCATGAAGTATAATCAAGCAAAGTTGATGTTGTATTTGCCCATCAAGATTACACTTCCTCCAGTCATGTAGTTGATATCCTATTTAGCCCTTTAGTGGGGAAGAGATGGTATGTGTCAATTTTGAAATAAATTCTCTCTTCCAAAGTTAGCCCATTGTATATTTTGTCTTCCTTATTTTTGCATTAGACCTTGTGGACAGGTGTGCTACCTTGGCCTCCACATTGGGTATGTTCAAAGCCTTTGCAATGACCTTGATTGAGAAGAAATAGATATTCCACTAATGTTGATAATGGTGTCCTCCTCTTTATTATGCCAGAATTAGTATGTCTCACCAAGGTACTATTCATCACTTTTAGAAAGAATGTGTCATAAAGGTGATGCCTGAAGCTAAGTTTTGATTACCTCAGGAACAGATTCCATGAATGGCCTAAAGTTCATTTACACGATGACCATGGTCAACATGGATTGCTCTTGGATGACTTGGAGGCATTTTTGGAATAACATGAGGCATTCTCCCTATGCTCTAGCCTTTGGTCCTATAGCCTCCACCTAGACTAATTGGCCTATAATAGGGAACTTTGGATGAATGCTAAATGATTGGACCTCTTGTTTGTCATTCTTAATTGGTGGGCCTTGTTCTCATAGTTAGCTTTTGCCACCTCTTGGGCATTTGCTTGCATCCTACGAAGGTCCTTCTTGTCCTCCTCTTTCTAGGACCATCTACAATCAATCAAGGATTCTAGGTTACCAGGGTGTTTTTCATTTATCATCAATAGGTTTATACCTTACTCATGTCCTTAGTTCCATTAAATTCTTAGTTCATGTAATTGCAGAGTTAGAAAAATTTCAAGAAAAATGCCCAAAAAGTATTAACTTCTTTTATGATCCTTCTCAATTAACTTCTTTTTCCTTTTTTATGGCTTATAATGATAGTTATGATTCCTTAGGCGAGATAATTAAAGGTTTTGGGATACATACGATTGATTATTCATTAAAATACTTAAGTTTTTTTAACATTCTTACCCTTAGAATACCTTCTAAGCAATAGCAAATTTTGAAAAATTGGCACACATTTTCCACATAAGAATCCCTTAATGAAATTGAACACTTCGAGTTCAAATAGGTTGAAAAACCATGAAAATCAAAGTAGTATGGAGCAAGATATCGCATATAGAAGTTGGATGCTCATAGCTCTTAGTTGAGAGAGAATGCAAAAACCCCTAGCAAAAATTGACGAGAATGAATTTTTAAGCATCGCGAGGGTTTTATTTATAGGTTTTTGTGGACCCGATATGAAGTAGTCGATATTAACTCCCACATGATATCAAGGGTCTTAAAATTGCATTTCATGGGGTCATTCAACAAAGAAAATGAAGCTTTGTGATTGGTTGAAAGGTTTCATGTAGAGTTCAAAGTTCTGGGATAAGTGAGAATTCATGTTTAGGCATTGGTAATGTTGAAAAATGGAATTGTAAAAATTAAAAGCTTTGAAAAATGTAAGAAAAGGGTATTGAATCCATGATGTAGAATAGATAGGTTATATGAGAAGGGAAGGTTTTGAATTTAACATTTATGCACTTGGAAGTGGTTATGTTATACAAGTATAGGTTACAAAAGATATACAAGTGAGTGCTCCCCAAAGTAGGCTCTAGCCCTTAATGCCCTTGTATAACCACACCTAAAAATGTCTATAGGCACTAAAGGGGTTGAATCCAATGCATACCTATTGAGAAAAACACACTTGCTAGAATCATCAATTTGAAAAAATAACTCCATGTTACACAAAATGACAAGGTATGATCATATGGACAGTGAGATGAAATGGATTTTAGAAAGGATTGTAGAAATTGGAACATGAGGTGCCTTACCATAGGCGTAATGAGTCCTTATGTGTTATTAATGGTTAAAGTAATCATTAGCCCTTCTTTCCAAGATTCAAATCAAGTTTAAACCATTTTCCAGTAACATCCCATTATTTTATATTTTTGATTGACAACCATAAGACTACCACCACTGCAAGGAGTAGCATCACTTGGCATTTTGTCCAAGGGAGGGGTTCATTCATGGCACTTCTCTCTCTCTCTCTCTCTCTCTCTCTCTCTCTCTCTCTCTCTCTCTCTCTCTCTCTCTCTTTTATTTTTGATTTCTAAGAAGTCACCAACCCTCAGGGATGGGTACATGTCTTTCCAGTGGGATCCTTAGAATTTATTATGTGCTCTTTCATTTTATTTGTATCTATGTTATCCTTGCCATAGGACTACCTTCAGGCATGGTTAACATGTATTTTTAGTGACATGATAATGCAACACTTATTTTACTCTTACTTCCATTTTTTAGATCTACAAAGATATAATTACAACCTTAGCAACATGGTAGAACATACAATAGTGATCAAAGAGATTCTACAAATTCTCTTGATGTCACACCCTTCACATTCCCCATTGGTTCTTCACTTTTCTATCTAGGCACAATGATTACAAGTTTATTCTTAGTTTGATGATGAAAAAGAATATCATTATGACCATGGTAAGAATCTCTTATTAGTGGGATGGATGATGTGGCCTCACTGTTCAGATAATTAGTCCCTCATGACTTTGACAACATAGAGAAAATATTACCTCATTGGGCTACATCTTGTTGTTTTATTCACAATCGAGATTACTAACAAAGGAAATAAAAACAAAGTGTGGGAAAGGTTGAAAAGGATGGGAAAAAATTGCATTAAGAAATGAGAAAATGATAAAAAAATGTAAAACAAAAAGATGAAAAACACTTATTAATTCTTGATTTTAGGATGATGCATCTCCCCCACGACTAAGCTTTTGACCATGAAAAGAATTAATAAGTGGGTAGGCAGGCTCCATGCATTTGTGAAATAGTCTTAGACTTTCATTTTCAAGCCACTAGGTGTCTTTTGGTTTAGTGACGGCTACATAGACAAGTTGTTGTTCACACACTTAGTTTTGAAATGTACAGTAGATCAAAATAGAAGTTGTGTTAACTTTGTAGATGTATGGCTTGTGACTTCATCCTTTATCATGATTAGTGATGCATAGATTCTTCTAGCTCTCCACAATGCTAGGTTCATCATTTCTATCAGGTGTTGAAGCAATAATGGTAGTTGGCCTTTGCGTAGGATTAGAGGACATTAGGAAGGATGCTGCACTTGATTGGCATTATGCTAGTTTGGATGAGTTAGTAGGTCCATGAGTGTTGTGCTCACATTTGGAAACCATACTAAAGAAAGAACATTTTTGAGATTGTAGTGGAGATCTACTGGCATTATCATTTTTGTGTATGTTCGCAGCACAAGTGGCATTCTTTCATTGATGTTGTGGTGCAGAACCTTCCTGTGTTGCTAGCTATGACATGTGATGGAGGTGAGTATGAGAATATTGAGGATATGATGGAAAGTGATAGGTGTGAGGTGGTGATCTCAAAGAAGATGTTGTAGGTTTATGATATTCAAGAGAGTGGTAGTAGTGATTTGAGGTAGAGGAAGTAGAACTAGTTGGAGAAATAGGTTGTTAAACATAGTATTCGGATGGGTCTAGATGATAATAAGGGTAGCACTAGTTTGATGATGGCCTCCCTCATGACTATGCATTCTACCATTGCATTGGATGATAGTGTTGAGGTTGGTAAGAAGTCCCACTAGGATAGTGCGATTGGTTGTTGGACTGTCTATAATTATCTTGTAAGAAAGGTAAGTTCCTAGGCATTTACTTTGGTATGAACTTGGGATTTAATGCAAAAGCCCAATACTCATGTAGAGGTAACATGATTGGGCAATAAACCTTTGGATGGTCATATAGGCAAATGTCACATCCATCATTTGCTTCGATGGTTGAGTCTATAGCCTTTTCTTCTATCGCCATTTCTCCTTTTGGCCAATAAGTGTTCCTAGCTGTTTCTTGGTTCTTTTTCTACCTTTTGTTGTGATTCCTTGATTTTTTTGCATTAATTTCTCCTCTATGGTTTCTACACAAGTTGTAACTTTCTCATTTATCCATTCTAACATCTTATTTAACCTTACTTTAGGCTCATCAATAGACTTTTGTATTGACAAGGTTTGTTGTGAAATCACCTCATCGAGAGTTGCCTCTTTTTCCTTATCATAGATATGGACCCTCTTCTTTTGAAGAGTTGGGTCCCAGTGATGTTTCTCAACATTCTCTCATTTACATAGCTCTCCTTCTTCTTTTACCATATGCTCGATTAGCCTTTGGATATGATGCATTCCTAGTTCATATAATTGACCTTGAGCATATATCCCAAGTGTCTCACTTGTTTGACTACAAAGCCCATCTATGATGTGGAAAAGTTACTCTTCTTGAAAGAAACCATGACCTAGACATCTATATAGTAGAGAATAGTATCTATCTAGGGCCATATCCAAGGGTTCATGTTGTTCCTGTTTCCATCCTTGGATTTGTTTCCATAGGTTGGACACCCTTGTATAGGTTTGGTATTTCTTGTTGAAGAGTTCCAACATTGTGGACCACCAATGGATTGAATTTTATTTCAAGGATCTATACGATACTTTAGCTTTATCTATTAGTATCCTAGGAAAGAGCTTAAGCTTTTGCGACTCACTTTCAATGTTTTCTAAGACATGGGCATCATGGAAGACTTGTAAATGATGTTGTGGATTAGAATTGTAGCCTCAAGCAAATTTAGGGATGTTATACATATTAAGTCTTTTGATGCGACTTTCCTTGCGATGCTTGTGGGGTATTTTAATTCCCTCTATGATCTGTGTCATGCTTTTAGTGGCCAATAAGGGTTCACTATCATTAGACATGTCATGGTAAAAATTTCTATTTCTATTTGTTTGATTATGATGATTTTGTCAATGCTCACTTTGATGTCTTTGATTTTGGCCTTGGTTTCTATCTCCATTTTTATTTTGACCCCATAGGAAAGCTTGATCTCTATACCTACGTTCATCCTCATCAAAACTAGATGTTGAAGAGGAAGAGGAAGATGGGGAACTGGGAGAGTTTCCATGGATTCTATAGCATTTCCCATGATCCCTTGATTTATCTTTTCTAGGTTTTGAGGAGGTCTTAGGCCTTGAGGCCTCCCCTGGTGTAGGACTTACTTCATCTCCTCTAGGATTTTCTACCTTAGGTAACTGTAATCCTTGAGTATAATTAGGGTGGTTATGAACATATGAACCCCTACATGAGGTTGGTCACTCCAATTTTCTTTAATATATATCTCATTAGTTCTCCAATGAATGTTCTCTTCATACAATACATTATTGCTTCCATTTGAAAGAGACATTGTTGTTATTTAATGATGTGTATGACTTAATATTTTTTGAAAGATAAATTGTTAATGTGTTTACAATGATCATGTATAATATAACTAATCTAGATAACTAGCACCATCCTTGGCAACAATGCTAATGATGAGCAATGAATAACTCTACACTCAACCATACGAATCATTAAGTGTTCACATGCAATCTAGTCAAATTTTGTGGATGGAACTAGTTGTGGCATCTAGATCCTTATGTCTTGATTACAGTTTATTATCTTCCCACTTGGACTAGTGGTAGCTTTGTCATGTATGGTTTAGTCTAGAGTGAGGCATATGATTCTTGATGTTGTTTCGGCCTTATGCTACTCCTAATGATAATAAGGAAATCAATTATTTAACTAATTAATAATGGAAAGTAAAGTCTAAACTAGCCTATGTGTGATGAATATTCATTCATAACCTTTCGTACATGCCTTAAACCTTGTGAAACTACTACTAGCATTACCAAGTGTAGCATTACTAGGTGTACCAAACAATAACACTATTGGGTTACCAAGTAATTACACTTAAGCACTTGCAATTAGTCATACTCATCTTGCATAATGACAGAAATAATAAAGAATAATAAATGATAATCATTAACTAAGAAAAAATAGTAAGCATTTAAGTAATTAACAATAATAAAGCTTAGTGGATGCTGTAATGATGGAAGTAACCTTGATCTTTATTACTGAACATGTAACATGTACAAGTACATTACACTCGAATTAGGATGTTGTACAATCACTTAACATCACAGTGCATGCATGCAATGAAAACAAACTAACAAAACTTCTCTATGCCTACATCTAAAATTTATGTCCAAATTGTGCACTGAAGTGTTGTATTTATAAGCTAGTATAGATGAAATGATATAGGATTCCTGACATTGGAGGTTGTGCCCTAATATCAGATACTTAATAAAATGGCTCCGATATTAGATATATGATATCAGAGCCCTACTATAACATGAATTATTAGATGGTTTAACAAATCTAGCTGCCCAAGGTCACATGTTGCCAGTTGAAGGTCCTGGTAAGTTGTATTGTTGATTTAAGGCCTTGGTAGGTTGTGTCCAATTAAAGGTCTTAGTGGATCATAGAGATCAGGCTTGCTTGTTTAGGTTCATTACTGTTGTGGCTACTATAGGCTACATGTAGTATGGTTTGAGATAGGAATGACTGACTAGATTGACTAGCTCATTTTCATCCATGTATACTATTTGGTAGGACTCATTACTATAGGCCTTGGTGATGAAGAAAGGTCCTTCCTAGTTGGCTAAGAATTTGTTTCCATGCTTGTGAATGGCCTTAAGGACTAGGTCTTCTTCCTTGATCTTGTGCTTCCACAGGTTATGATGGTGCTACCATTTCTACCTCTCTTGGTAGCATTCGATGTGAGCAAGAATTCACACCTATTGCTTCTCCATTGAGTCTAGGTCCATGGTTCGTAACTCTTTACTCTGCTCATTGTTGATGAAGTCAGATAAGACCTCTTGGAGTGATGGTACCTACAATTCAAAAGGTAAAACAACTTCAAAACTATAAACAAGGTTATAATGGGTCATGCTTGTTGTGGTATGGTATGTTTTTCTATAAGCCAAGAGTGTGTGGACAAGCTGTTCATGCCATTTGCACCTACTATTGTTAAGCATATTCTTGAGAAAGTTGATGATGATCATTGTTGCTTGCTTTAATTTGTCCATTGGCCTGAGGGTAATAAGATGATGAAAAAGAGTGCTTACTGCTTAGGTCATGATAGAGATTTTCTATTTATTGGCTACTAAAATATTGTCCATTATCTGTGATTATGGTCATAGGTATACCAAAATAGGCCACTATGTTGTCTAGGATGAATCTATAAACTTGTTTAGATGTTGTCTTCCTTAGGGAAATAGCTTCAATCCACTTTGTGAAATATTTGATTATGGTGATGATGGAGCTATGCCCTATGAAAGACTTAGGTGTTATAGGTCTAATGATATTTAACCCCCATTGTTGGAATGACCAAGTGATCTGAGTAGTGCATAACTCAGTTGGTGGTACGTGTATGAGGTTGCTATGCCATTGACATGTATTACAAGTTTTTACTTTCTACAGGCAATCATTTTCCATATAAGGCTAGTAATAATCTAACCATCTAATCTTAGTGGTCATCACTCTATGTTCTATATGTCCACCATAAACACCCTCATGAACTTGCTCTAGGAGTATTCTAGCTTCAACTTTACCCAAGTACTTAAAAAATATGCCATCATAGGATCATCGACATAATGTGTTATTTCCTACAATGATATATTGTTTTGATCATTTATGTACAACATCCTTTTGAGTAGCAGTCAAGCCTTGTAAAGATTCATCATGCATAAGGTAAAACTTAATATTGTCATACCACTCCTTTACAAGAGTAGTATGAACTATAGCCACAAAGGTATCTTGAGAGTTTTATGTGATGGGAATAGTATAGTCCAGGTTAAGGTGGATAACTTGCTAAACACATCTAGTGTAACACCGAGGGCTAGTTTTGTGATGGCATTGGCTATAGTATTTTCATTTCTGGGTATATGTTGGATATCAATATCTATAAATTATTACAACAGTTGTTTTCCTAAGTCATAGTAAGGCTGTAAATGTTTGGCTTTACATGCATAAACCTCAGTTACCTAGTTGCCCACAAGTTGTGAATCACCCTTGATTATCAAACACTTAATTCCTAGGTCATGTGCTACCATCATTTCTTTGACTAGGCCTTCATACTTTGCTATGTTATTAGTGCATGGAAACTTAAAGTGATAAGCGAAGGATTGGATTTCACTAGATGAGAATGTCATCATGGTAGCAGCACTAGCCCCATGGACAGTTGAAGCTCTATCAAAGCACATGATTGCCTCATAGTCCTTAGGCACTTGGCTAATGATGTTGATATTTTCATAAGGGAACTCAGGATCTATGGTCACTTGGTCATCAATAGGTGAAACAATAAGTTGTATGGCTATAGCTTGACCTTTTGTTGAAGATTGAAAAATGTAATGAAGGTCAAACTCCACTATTATGGCTTTCCATCTAGCTATACCACTACTCTCATAAATATTGATCATTGTGGACCTAAGTATGTTGTCCTTGCAATTGATGTTAACTTGTTTTCTAAATAGGTAGTATCTCAATTTCTTCAATGAGAAGACTAACACTAAATAGTACTTCTTCACATTAGAATATCGTGTCTCATGGGCAACTAATGCATGACTAAGGTAATATATTGACATTTTTGCTCCATCATCACATTTTTGACAAAGTAGAGAGGCAATGGATGTGTTAATGATGGCAAGGTAGATATAAAATGGTTTACCCTCTTGCAGAGGATATACTATCGGTAGTTGCATCAACTCTTGCTTAAGATTTTCAAAGGCTTATTGGCATTGAGGCATCCACTTGTAGTGAACTCCTTTCTTAAGCAAGTGTTGCATGGGTTGTAACTTATCCATAAGCCTAGTGATAAACCTATGAATAAATTGTAATCTACCTTGTAGTCCTTGAAGCTCCTTAAAGTTAGTAGGTGCTGCCAAGTTGGAGATGGCCTTAACCTTATTAGGATCAACACGTATCCCTGCTTCAGATACTACAAAGCCAAGCATATTATTGGTCTTGACACCAAAGACACACTTCTTAGGATTAAGTCTAAGTTCAAACTCAAGGCATCATTTGAGCATAAGGTCTAAGTCATTAGCATGGTCATTGCTCACTTTGGACTTAATGACTATATCGTCTATGTAATTGTTGAGTAATCCTAACATGTAATCACTAAAGATATACATCATAGCTCTTTGATAGGTTGCTATCATGTCCTTAAGGCCAAATGACATCATAGTATAGAAACATTTACCCTAAGGAGTCATGAAGGTAATGCTAAGTTGGTGTTTTGTGTTGATTCTAATTTTGTTGTATCCCAAGAACCCATCCATAAAGGACAACAAGGTGTGTCTAGCTATGGTATTAATGAGTTGATCAATACTAGGCAAAGGAAAGTTATTCTTGATGGTTACTTTATTTAGGTGTCAAAATCAATGTAAATACAGATACTCTCATTTTTCTTAGGGACTACCATGATGTTGGACACCCACTTTGTGTAGTCAACAACTCTAATGAAACTAGCTTGGCATAACTTTGTGATTTCATCATGAACTGCCAAGGCTAAGTCTAGTTTAATCTTACACACCTTCTGCTTAAATGGTCTAATGCTAGGATCGAGTATGATGTTGTGTTGGACTAGATGTGGGTCTAAGCTTGGCATATCCTCATGTGACAAGGAAAAGGCCTTAATGTTATTTTGTAGGACCTTGGTGATGTCTTGAGCCTATTGAGGTTCCAGTGAGGAACTTAGTTTAAGGGTTTTCTCCTTACCACTATGTGTTGTGATAGGAATCTTAGCCAGAGAATCTTCAATTATGTTACTAGCTTCAAGGTCAAGGGTTTTAACTAGGTTTTTAGGCCATTCTATAGGTTTTTTGATTGAGGCTATATGATTGTCAAGATTCTCAGGCTTAAGGTCTAGACAATTAGAATCAATGCATCATTTAACATCACCATGAGGCCCACTCAGGCTCAAAGGCAAGGAAATTTTCTTCCAAGTTTCCATATACTTCAATCCTACATATCAATCATAAGCACATTAAATGGAACCTAGGGAAAAGTGCATAAACTATGCTAAAGTGATATAAAATACTTTGGTAACCATGTAAACATATGCTATTCCAATGACAAAGAAAAGATGAAAATGAGGCCAAACAAGGCTATAATAGATAAATAATGACTAATGGGATCAAGTAAAGGTCATATAAGATCATCCAAAGGTCATAAGTGAGAAAATAAGGTAAGCATGCTAAAAATAGGAAGTTATATGGTCGCTGTACAAAGTCAATTGATGAGAAAAAAGATCAACAATGCAAAAACAAGGTCAAATTTGTGAAAATGGAATAAATATGACAAAAATTGGTTGATAGTAGTTAAACAAGGTTAGATTTGGGTAGTTTTGGACCTTAGCCAACCACTGTATGTGGCTATAGAATTGCTGGGAGAGTTTGGGCATGCGAGGAGGTCATTTTGGGGCTATTTTAGAGAAAAATTAGCATAATTTATTGTGACTATGTTGGGTCCTACTAGTGACTACACTGGTCCAACATAGTCACACATTCTCCTAGCATAGTTAACCTTCAAGGGTTGTTTCTAGGGCTTATTATGGTTATTTTTGGGCTTCGGATGGTCTAAATAGCTAGCGTAGGGGTTAGGAATTAAAGATTAGCAAGTTTTGGTACCATTTGAACCCTCAAAAAGTGGAAAAAGATTGTTACTAATGATGACTATGCTGGGCTTTTAGGGCCTAGTGTATTTATAAGGAAGTTCATGAGTTCATGGGGTTTCCAGGGCAAAAAAACAAGTGAAAATTGCACTTGGGAGCCATGGGGATAAGGTTTTGGTCATTTTGGGTTGAATTTGGATCATTCTGAGCTACTTTCTATTAGTTTTCGTTGTCACATTTTCCCTTCCCAGTGGGACTACATTGGCCCAACATAGTCCCTAATGTCCTTAGCATTATCATGAGTGGGAAATGG
Source organism: Gnetum montanum (assembly GCA_015680685.1). Taxonomy (NCBI): domain Eukaryota; kingdom Viridiplantae; phylum Streptophyta; class Gnetopsida; order Gnetales; family Gnetaceae; genus Gnetum; species Gnetum montanum. Next base: position 1,646,276 of record MNCI01003536.1, read on the forward strand.
ATTTTTATTTTTTTGGGGCTCTAGTAGCTATCCTAATGGGCTTTTGGAGTCACTGGTGTCGTCGGCTATGGTTTTGGTGCAAAAACTACCAATTATCATGCTTGCTTGGGCCTTGTATGGCTAAAAAGCATGGGACTATGCTAGGCATGCAGTCCCTAGCATATTCAAGGATCGCAGATTGAAAAAGGATTGAACAAGAATGGATTTTGGCTTATTTATTAAGGTTCTAGGGTCTGGGCATGTTTTAGTAGGGTTTTGGGTGTTTCTGGGACCTGATTTGGGTAGATTTTAAGGCAATTTTGGCCTTGTTTTGGGGGACTACACTCGGCTTGGGTAGGAATTATGCTGGCCCAACATAGTCCTAGTCTTCCTGCTAGCGTAGTGAAGTTGAAAAGTTTGAAAAATGGATTCAGGTTGCTAGAATCGACTTTGGTGCGCCTTAGGGCTTCTACAAGTGAAGTACAAGTTATTTTGATTAATTTTTTGGGTAAATTTATGGGGACTACGTTGGATCTAGAGAGGGACTATGCTAGCCCAGTGTAGTCCCAACTTTCTCCAACATAATCCAAGCTTTCATGACAAAAAACAAGGGAAAAAGATGAATTCTATGGTTTGTTAGGCTCTAGTGAGGCTCTAGGGTTCATCGGTAGAGAGTTTTATGTTTTTTTTAGCACGTCTTGGATAGCTTAGTAGGGACTATGCTAAGAATTGAAAGGGACTACATTGGCCTAGAATAGTCCTAACCTTACCTTAGTGATGAGACGCAACATGCACTAGGCCGCAATATCGCGGCCGCCGCGATATCGCGTCTTCCCCTACAATATCGCGTACGCGATATCGC
>MNCI01003536.1:1647930-1728304 GCA_015680685.1 Gnetum montanum
ACGCTCGTATTCGTATGGTTGAGTGTAGGGGTACCTCGCCACTCATCACTTAGTGTAGTTAAGGTTATGATAGTTGAAAATAAAAAATGCAAGTTTCAAGGTCATAGAAGCTTAGACAAGTTTCACACGCATGTTGATAGCAATTTTGGGTTTTTTGAAAAAAAATTTGAAACATTTCTAAGGGACTAAACTAGGTTTGGGTAGGGACTACATTGGCCTAGTGTAGTCCTCTCCTCCCTCTAGCATAGTCCTAATCAAGAAGGCCAAGAATGATGGACAAATGCAAAACTTATTATTTGGCAATCTTAAGTGGCATTCTAATGTTTTGGTGGATCAATTTACCTAGTTTCTTGACATATTTTATTAAATTTTGTGGAACTACGTTGGCCTAGCATAGTCTCCCTCATCCCATAGCATAGTCCATGTGTTGGGTGCTAAAGTTATGGAGAAACTAGGCTTCATGATTAGATAGTCCTCAAAATGGATTTTTGACGTTTGCAAGTGTTGATTTGCCTTGGTTTTGGTTGACTTTACCCATTCTTGGTGGACTATGCTAGCCTTGGGCTAGGACTACGCTAGGCCAGTATAGTCCCTACTCCAATCTAGTGTAGTCTAGGTTAAGATTGTTAAATGTGGCTAAAAATTACAATTTTTGGAATTCAACATGTCTAAATGGTATTCCATGGTTTACTGAAGGTTGTGTTAAGGTTGTGCATGCCATTTTTTTTATTTTTTGGATGGACTAACCTAGATATCCATTGGGACTATGCTAGGTTAGTGTAGTCCTCCTAGTTTCCAATGTAGTCCCATGTGGCACAGATTTGTGGATTATTTTTGGATTTTTTTATTGATCAACAGGAATTTGGAGGTTGCTAGGGGCCCTAGTAAGGTGTGGAGGCTCTAAGAGGTAGCTTTGGAGGTGTAAAAGGATGTATATGATGCATACTAATCCTTGGACCCTAGAACTACACTGACCTAGTATAGTCTTTAGGCTTCCCCTAGTGTAGTCATGGGGAAGAAAGAAAAAGTGGCAGCAGTTATGGCACTTGACCATGTTTGAGGCTTATCGAAGGCTAAAACTAGGGTTTGGAGGGATGGTATGTCAATTCAAGGTTGATGAAGAGTTGAATGGAGTGGATGGATAGCTCATGATTATAGGAAGACAAGGTATGAAGTTTGACTATGCTGGTTAGTAGATAGGACTACGTTGGCCCCATTTTTCCAAGTTTAACCTAATTTTCCCTCAATCAACTTTGCATGTTAGTAGGTAAGACTACATTGGCCCCATTTTTCCAAGTTTGACTATGCTGGTTAGTAGGTAGGAAGAAAAGGTATGAAGTTTGATTCATTTTTCCCTTAATTAACTTTTCATGTTAGCCCTTAGGCTTATTGGGGTCGAGGACTTAGGTCTAGTCTTAAGTTTTGGAAATTTTGGGCATTTCCAAGAGGTTTTTTTGGCTTTCCCCTTTTCTTCCACACTGAGGCTTTCGTGCTCAACATGAAAAACAAGGGGAAGTAGATTTTTCATCCATTTTGCCTTGAATTGACTTTGCATATTAGGCTTTAGGGTTATCAAAGTTGAGGACTAAGGTTTGAAGCCAAAAGTGGTCATTTTAGAGGCTTCTTAAGGAGTTTTTGGACTCCCCCCTTTTTCCATGGTAGGGCTTTTATGCTTAGCATGGAAAAATGGGGGGAAAGCTTTTTGGTGTTTTATGGCCATTTTTGGTCATGCATGTGGGCTCTTAAGGTTACTAGTGATGATGGTCAATGTCTAGTGTCAAAATTTGGTTGTCCTGAAGGTTGATAACTAGTTTTTAGGCTTCCCCTCCTTTTTGCATACTAGGGCTTCCATGCTTAGCATGGAAAAATGAGGGAATAGATTTTTGATGATTTTTTGACCATGCATGTAGGTTTTTGGGGTTGCTGGTGATGATTGTTGCTACTTAATGTTAAAATTTGGTTGTTTCAAGGTTGTTAAGGAATTTATTAGACTTTCCCCCCTTTTTCCACATTAGGGCTTCCAAGCTCAACATGGAAAATTTGGGGAAAAGATTTTTGGTCACTTTTGGCCACTATCGGTCATGCATGTAGGCTTCCTAGGTTGCTGACATCAACGACTAACATTTGATGTCAAAATTTTTTTGTTTCAAGGTTGTTAACGCATTTTTCAAACTCCCCCTATTTTCACATTGGGGCTTTCAAGCTTAGCATGGAAAATTGGGGGAAAAGCTTTTTGATCACTTTTGGCCATTATCAGTTATGCATGTAGGACCCTAAGATCGCCAATGTTGCCTACTATCATCCGACTCTAAAATTTGACTATTTCAAGGATCATAAGTCATTTTTTGAACTTTCCCACATTTTCCATGTTGGGGCTTCTAAGCTCAACATGGAAAATTTGTGGGAAAGCTTTTTGGATCATTTTTAATTGATTTGGCCATGCATGAGTGCTTACAAGGTTGCTAACGTTGGTCATTAGTGCCTAAGGTCAATATATGGTTATTTTGGGGGCTATGAGGGGGGTTTTTAGGATTCCCTTCTTTTTTCCATGCTGAGGTTGGAAGGCTCAAGGTGGAAAAGGTTCCTTGAATCAAGAAATTTAGATCTAGGTGAGATTTGTAGCTGATCGACCATGCATGTTAACTTTCGGGGTTGCTGATGTCAATGGTCAATGTTGGATGTTAATATTTGATACTTTGGAGGCTTCTAAATGGCTCATGTAACTTTTCACTTTTCTTCCAAGTTAAAAATGGTGGCCATAGCATGGATGAGAGGGGGGGANGAAGCTTCTAGAACTTTTGGAGGGTTCTAGCAGGGTCTAGGGGTTACCAAGCATCAAGAAACGATTATTAGGTAATCAACTTAAGTCATTTTTAATTTTCCCCCATATTTCCATGCTAAGGGTGAAAGGCTTATTGTACAAGAAGTCTCTTCTAGCATGGAAAACAACAAATCCTAGCTTTTGACTAGGTTTGACTAGTTTTAACTAGGTTTGGTAAGGTTTCGAGGCTACTGGAGATGCTTCAAGGGGTTCTAGGACATGTGGGGTCCACTTTGGGGTTAAATTTGTGCTAGATGAATGTTGGGGAGGTAAGAGTGAGCATCATCCCCTTCTTCCATGCTAGGCACTCCTGTGCCAGTGTGGAAACTCATGGTGCCTAACCTTGTTCATGTTTTATCTAAATTTGGAAACTCGAGGTTGAAAAAGGTAAGTCTAGGTTACTAAAAATAGAAATATGTTGTGATGCTCACAAATTTGAAAAATGATAAACATGTTTCCATGCTGGGCATAGTATTCCCAACGTGGATGCATGGGGATAAGGTTTTCATAATGTCTTAAGTGCTGAAATTGGTAAAAACGGAAGGCACTGAATGGGGCCCATAATCCAAAAATTTGAAAATTTGAAAGTGAAGTTGTGTTCCCCCTAAAACCAATGTGAACTAAACCTTTCCCCTTTTTCTGTAGTACACTTGTAGTCATGGTGTATTGAATTAGCAGCTGGGGTTTCGTTTAGGTTTTATAAGTCAAAATTTTGCAAACTTTGATCATAATTATTATATTTTAGCAATAATGCATTGGAGGAGATCTTTGGAAGATATTTTTGTGGTAGCTACAACCAATATTCACTGTGGAAGCCTCCCATCTCCCCTGTAGCTAGCATACAACCCTCATCATCTTCCAATTTTTCTCTTTCTCAATGTTGAGCCTACCATGGTGCCAAAATAGAGAGGAGGAAAGAGCAAGAATCCCATAATCCAGAGGATGGATGAGTGTTCTAGGGAATTATTAGAGGTTCCAAGGCCTATATCAATTCCAAGCCCCATATTTCATTGCTCCAAGGTAGGTAATTCTACCTATTTTTGCCTTTGTTTGCATGGTTTCATTCTAGTTCTTTGCCTTCCAAGTGTTAGAGCCATTTTTTTAGATCTACTCTGATGGGGAGATTATGTCAAAATTTTGACAAAATCCCACCTCCTATTTTGGCTACTCCCATGCAAATCTATGATTATTTTATCACTTTAGCTTTGGTAGATTTGATTTTGAAAATAAGCTTTACTATTTTGTGCTTTTTTCCAAAAATCTTGGGGTATGGCTATTTTTTCCAGATCTAGGCCTTAGGACTTGTTAAAAATAAGTTTTAACAAAATCCTACCCCATTATTTTGATGTGAATTCAAATGGGCTTCAATGGTTTCAGCTATTTCAACTATTTTAATGGCTTTATGAAATTTAGGCTTTGGGTCTTTTGAAGTTTTATCATGAAAAAGCAAGCCAAGTTGTGTATTTTTTCTTAGTAAAATGTATACATATTTGTGAAATCCAAGGTCATGGATTTGTAGTCCTTTGTTGAAGCTTCCCAATGGTTATTGTCTTGTTTAATTTGGCTTTGAAACGAGGGAGTTATGGTTAATTTCCTAACGTTGTGCAGTTAGGTTGTTTGTGCCTCTATTGTAATTCACGTAGATTTATCAAATTTTTATAAGAAAATGGCAAAATTTTCTACTATTTTCTAGTCATGGTTGCATGGGATTTTGCTTCATCTTTCCAATGGAGGTAGAATCACTCCGATTGGGCTTAAAACAAATTTTTATGATTTTTTTGCTAAGGTTGTGCAAATCATGGCAAAACTCATGGTTGTAGTGCATTGTCCAAAAAAGAAGTGGTTGCTTTTCTATTTATTCTAAGAGCTTAAAAGATTTTTCTATTTTAAATAATTTTTTGTTATGGCTTCATGGATTTTTTTTGAGTTTATCATGCTTTTCTCTAAATTTGTCTATAGTTTAGATGTTTTTTTTTTCCAAATTTATGCATGCTTTGCTTAATTTTTAGATGCTTTTTCTAAACTCATGCTTGCCTTTTTCCAAATTTATGCATAATTTAGATGCCTTTTTCTAAATTTATGCATAATTTAGACTAAGTTAGTTTTGGCTATAATGTTTTTGGTCATAAAGGCTATAAAATATGGTATTAATGTTTTTATGGAATTTCCCAAGCTATTTTAGATAAACACCTAAGAGCTTTTTACATAAGCTAATTTCACCTTTGACTTAGGAAGTTTTCTATAAATTTGTAAAGAAATTCCAATTGGTCATAATGTAAGGTTGTGATGAAATTACTTAGTCTAATTTAGATAAACACCTAAGAGCTTTTTACAAAGGCTAATTTCACCTTTGACTAGGTGTTTTGTCTACATTTTCTAGGTAACTCTAATAGGCCATAATGCTTTTGCTTTGGAAGGTTGTAATAGTGCCTTTTTGTTGAATTCCTTGAGATTTTTAGATAAACACCTTAGAGTCTTTTACAGAGGCTAATTTCACCTTCGACTAGGATGTTTTCCAAACTTGTTAAGAAATTCTACTTGGTCATAATATTTTTGCTTTGGAAGTTTGTAATAGTGCCTTTGAATTTCTTAAGCTTTTTAGATAAACACCTTAGAGATTTTTACAAAGGGTAATTTCACTTCCGACTAAGATGTTTTCCAAACTTGTTAAGAAATTCTAATTGGTCATAATGGTTTTGCTTTGAAAGGTTGTAATAGTGCCTTTTTGTTGAATTCCTTAAGCTTTTTAGATAAACACCTTAGAGCCTTTTATAGAGGCTAATTTCACCTCCAACTAGGATGTCTTCCAAACTTGTTAAGAAATTCTAATTGGTCATAATGTTTTTGCTTTATTTTGTGTAGGGTCTTCTTGAGGCCTATTCTCATCATAGTGGAGTTGGTAGGAATTTTGTGCTACATTGGTCATCCCAAGATTGATACTCCACTACATGACATGGCTCTTGGAAAGCTCTCGTTATGGTTTCAGCTTGGGGCAAGGGACTTCCTTGCCTATCTCCTCAAGAACTTTAGTGTGATGTTGTGGTCACACTTGTCTATAGATGTAGTTGGGGTTGCTATGGAGAATGACCTTCCACATCTCCCTTGGAAGTCATGGAGCCAGAATCTCCATAGGTTTAATCTATTTTATGTTTCAATTTTTGGTTTTAAGTCATGACTTTAGCTATTGGTTACTAATTGGTTATATGTTGTTGCTTTTTAGGCCTCAAGAGACATTGGTAACCCCAGTGGTGAGGGTGGGAATGATCCACCACCACCTCCTCTAGATGCTACTCAACAACCTTCTTCAATTTAGCTTGTCCTTTTGTTTTTATGTTGATGGCTATGGTTAGCCAAGACTATGTTATGGATGGTTATTCTTTGGCATCATTTCTACACGTTGTATTTATGGAAATTTTGATTTTAAATTTGGTTCCATTTTGGCTATATGCATTTATAGTTGTAAATGTTATAATGGCTATTTTGATGTTTTTGTTTGTAACATCAAATTGATGCGATAATAAGCTAAAAAAAAAACAGACATAATACTAAAAGGAATGTTTGCTATTTTTAGGCCATCGTGGGCATGCGTTATATAGTTTTGTTAGTTTAAGGACGTGGTAGGTGATAATGTCAGTTTAATGTCTTAGTGGACGAGAATGCTAGTTTAAGGTCATAGCATACCATAGTGCTAATTTTAGGCCTTAGTGGGCCATAGTGCCAGTTTTAGGCCTTAGCAGGCCATAGTGCCAATTTTATGTCTTAATAGATAGTAGTGCTAGTTTTATGTCTTAGTGGATAGAAGTGCCAGTTTTAGGCCTTAGTAAACCATAGTGCCAATTTTATGTCTTAGTGGATAGAAGTGCCAGTTGTAAGCCTTAGTAAGCCATAGTGCTAGTTTTATGTCTTAGCAGACAGAAGTGCCAATTTTAGGCCTTAATAGGCCATAGTGCTAGTTTTATGTCTTAGTTGATAGTAAGGCTAGTTTTATGTCTTAGTAGGCCATAGTGCTAGTTTTCAGCGTTAGCAAGCCATAGTGCTAGTTTTATGTCTTAGTAGACAAGAATGCCAATTTTAGGTCATAGAGGGCCATAGTGCTAGTTTTAGGCCTTAGCAGGCCATAGTGCCCATTTTATGTCTTAGTGGATAGTAGTACTAGTTTTATGTCTTAGCAGATAGAAGTGCTAGTTTTAGGTCTTAGCGGGCCATTATCTAAAAGAGGCCCTTTTTAATGTTTAGGACTTAAGTAAAAATAAAGAAAGGTTGTAATAAATAGGTAACAATGCAAATAAATTTATGGCTACATGCATTAGGCTATGTGCATAAAGTTTAAAACAACAATTGTATATGTAATAAGCTATAAATGAAAAGTAAGGCTATATGGCTATTAGTGCATGGGAAGGTTGAGGTGAACCTCACTTGTGAAAATTCTTCCTAATCTTTGTAAGATTAGGGAGTGAGTAAGGCCTATGTTACACAAGCTTGTACTCGCCATCATCTTGACTTATGATGTTAAAGGGGAGCTCAACCCATAATGTATCGCATTGCCTATCATTGTTATCATTGGTCATCTTGTGTTCTTGCTCTTCATGGTGAGGAGCTTCTTCTTGAAGCTTCACTTCAGAACCTTGCTCTATGCTCACATTTTTTATGGCTAGGGAAGCCACGTTGTCATCATGATGATGATTTCACCTCCCTCATAAGGAACATGAATTTCTTAGTGGATGGGCAAGGAGACTGCCTGTAATTGAGCTAAACAAGGTCTTTTGAGAATCAGGTTGAACCCTGGTGTCTCTTCCACCACCAAGAAGTTTGCAGTGGTAGGGAATTGTTCTCTGGCTATGAAATCCAAGGAGATAGACCCCTTGACAACAACTCTTGATCCATTGAAGGACTTAAGAGCTGTGGTGGTCATAGGTAGTACTTGCTCTATTAGGCCCAAACATTCAATGATGGTGCATGGGATGACAATGGTTGCTGCTCCATTATCAACATGCACCCAAGGTATCTTAAATTGTCCTATGTGTATGGTCATGAATAGAGGGGTTGTAGTCACCTTTTCACTCTTGGGATTAACCTTAGTTTCACTATCGTAAAATGTTAAGGTTATTTATTTCTCCTCCTTTGGTAAGGAATGAATCATCACTACATGGATGGCTTCCTCATTAGTAGGAATATCCTCACTAACATGTATGCTGGTCAACATTTTGACTAGTGCCTCATGATGTGTGATGAAAGTCATGATTAGGTCATATAAGCTCAAAGTTGTATTTTTCTACTTGAGTGATTACCTAACTTGGTTCATTGCATTGAGGAAGTTGTTATCGTTGATTGTGGGCTTGTCACCCTGGTTGTGCTTTACTTCCTTCATACATCCCAAAAGGTAGACTTCAATTTTAGGTTATTGCTATGGCTCCTTTTGATTATCTTGGTTGTGGACTTTAGTATCCTCCTATGGCTTGTTGGTTGAAGGAGATGAGGTAGAGGAGGTCATTGGTATAGTTGAAATGGAAGTGGACTTCGGTGGACCCACTTTCTTTCATGCCTTTGTCTTCCTGTCTCCCTTGTTGTTAAGCTTTTGCTTATACTTCCTCCTTTGGTTGGTTGAAATTTTTTGGTTATCAATTATTGGTTGTAAGGAAGAGGCAGTAGCATTGGCCATTATGGTGGTTATTGTGTAGTTGGTTGGGCTACAATTGTTTGGGTTGTATTGGGTTAGGGAACCTTGATGACAAAAGATTCCCTTGGAGGCATTCATGATGGTACTCTCACAATGAAAGGAGGTCTTGAGCAATGGGAAGCTGAAGAAGCTTTCTCATTGTATATGGGTACTTTGATCAAGAATAGTTCTCTAGTAGGTCTTTGATTGTTATCAATGTTTAATTCCAAAATAACATAAGGGCTATCATTGGCATTCAACAGGTCCTTGTAGACTTGCATTGACTAGTTTTGTGGTCAAAATGGATTAGAGGCACCCCTGTCTATCATCCTTTATAGGTGATCCTTCAGTGCAAAGCAAAAGTTTGTATCATGACCAAGCAATTGATGATAATTGTAGAAGTGGTCTAGTTTGAAATATCTAGGCAATAGGAGATCATCTGTTATTGCCCAAGAGGGATCTCTAGCTGCTTATGTTTCTTTTGAGTGGCTTTGGTTATTTGCTTTTGTTGCATGCACCCACTTCTTAATAGTTGGTCAAGTAACTTAGATGGTTTTAGTGGTAACTTGGTGTATTTAGACCTATCCTTCCTTTCAAAGTTAGGTTTGTTTTTTGTTGATGTACTAGTCCTAGAAGTTGAAAGTTGGTTAGTATGATCATTGGTGGAGACCTTGGGCAAGTTGGCCTTCAACCCTTGGTTTGTGGTCTTATTTTCCTTGGTTATGATTGCTATGGTAGTATTGATTTGTTCACTCTTTTCATTGTGTCTTTGAGCATGCTGGTTTTTATATGATATGTAGGTTGGGTTATGGTTGGCCTTTGTAGCATCCTCTATGTTTTTAATTTGCGAGAATGCTTGGTTGAGAGATCCTGGATCAAGGTAATAAAATTTTAACTTGATGAAGTCATTAACTACTCCCTTGAATATGGCTAACAAGTGGGCTTCGGCTATGGGCTTTGATATTTCATTCAATAGTCCATTCCATCACTAAATGAATTTTTGTACAGATTCTAAGGGCCCTTGCTTGACCTTCATGAGTTGGTCAAGCATTGTGTCAAGCTTCAAGTTATACTTGAAGTGGTTGATAAACTAGGCTACTAAGTCTTACAGAGAGGATATAGATCCTTTGGGTAACGCACTATACCAATCAAGTGCTTTCCCGGTCAAAGACATAGGAAAAACCCTCATTATGGTATGAGGCCATGGCTATAAGAGTAAACATCTAGATTGAAAGTTGATAAGGTGAGCATTAGGGTCATCTTCTTCATTATATTTTCTAAATTGTAAAATGGGGATACTAGGAGGAAGTGTCAAGGGTGGGACTATAGGACTTAAGGGATCATCTTGGTAGAAGTCCATAACCTTGACAATTTATGTGGTAGAGGCCTTAAGCCTCTTCAATTCCTTCATTAGGTCTTGGATCATTTGAAAGGCTTGATCCAAGCCTTGCAGTGATTCCATAGTTTCTAAGGTTTGCACATAAGGTTGTGGTATCTATTGTGAGGTTTGTGGCCTCACTATGGGTTGCATGCTAGAAGGAAAATTTTATGCTATGGTTGTGGCTTGTGGGCCAAACAAAGAAAAAGATGTTTGTGTCAGTACTTGAGGCACAAATGGAGCTAATGTAGTATATGACCCTTGTATTGCTGAGGGTTTCATGGTGGACCCCATGTGAGTAGTTAAAGGATTTACAGTGGTAAAACACACCATTGATGGTTTTGTATTTCGTGCTTGTGTTGCAAATGGCATCAATGTGTTATAATTTTTTGTTTGTGGCATTGATTGAGTGTGATGTGTTGCTACAACTGGCATGGGGTCTACCATAGTAGGGTGTGGAGGAGTGGTAGATAGTGGCACCATGTCTATGGAGAAAACAAAGGCATTAGGAGAAATTTCTATGACATTGGGGGATGTTTGGTTGAATAGCCCTCTAAGGATATTTTCAGGTTTAGATTCTACCTTGAATTCATTCTCTTGTTGTTGTTGTTTCCTAAAGGTAGGCTGGTCATCTTCCTCCTCTATGACAATCGATTAGGCTAGAACGCTACAATAGACATCATTAAGGGGAATTTCTTCATATGGGGAAGGGATGTACCATTTCCTACCCCTATGTATGAGCTTAAATTCTCTCTTGGCTTCAGCTTCAATTCATGGAACTAGCATGCTTGCCTGTATTTTGGCACAAATGAAGTTATAGTGATCTTCATTATGGCTGCAAAATTAGGACTCCCTTCTCTAACTCTGAAAGATTGCTTGCATTCAATGATTGTAGAGTCTTTGGGATCATACACCCTCATGACTTGTTGGATATGATCTTCACCAATGAAGGTGAAGGGCAATTTGGTGGATTTTTGAAAAGGCATGGTTATAGTGCTGGTAATTGCTTAAGAATAGGCTAGAAATGTTACAATAGGAGTAAATTTTAGTGAATGGAATTTAAAAATTCTTAGAGAAATAAAAATGGAAAAAAATTGTTATACTTAATATAATTAGTAAGTAGGGGATAAGGGGGGTTTACCCCTTTACTAGAAATAGAATATTAGCAACGTTGGCTTTAAACCTCCTCCAAGTTGGCTTCCCAAGTGCCTCTATGCTGGGTATGGTAGGAGGGAAAGAAGAGGGGTGAGATAATGGAAATATCTCACCTTCCTATTCCAATGTTGGAGAGAGGGGGGAAAGTTTGAAGATCAAAATGGAAACTTAGCAATTTCCAAAGGTGGTTTTGATTGGTTTCCAACTTTCACCAAAAAGAAGAGAAAAGTGGGCTTGGTTGGTATCGAAACCAATGTTGGTTTAGTGACAAATATTAAATGTTTACCAAGGCTTCCATGCTGGCTTTGCTTTAGGAATTCACAACAGATGTGAAATTTCAACACCCAAACCACTTACAACTTCCATGTTGAGGTTTTTGCCATAAGGGTAGGTGGGTTGGGGGGGGGGGGGGGTGGGGTTGTGTGGGAGGAATGAGGAGGAGAAGATAATGTTGGATTCTTTGGGAGTTTGGCTTAAAAAATGGATTTCAACTTGTAATAAAAGCATATTTAGTTGTAAAATTGGTTTCAAATTTTACCAACGCTGGCCTCCCTACTACTTTCACATTGGGTATGGTAGAGGGGGAAAAGAAGAGGGGAGATGTTGGGGGGGGGGGGGGGGGAAACACCACAAAAATTTTGGCTAACACTTGTAGACAGAAATTGAGCTAAATCATGTTGGTCCCCAGCATGACCAAGCTTGAAAGCCTCAAAAAACAACATCAAATGGAGCATAATTGAACAAGAAAGAGTTCCCTGAGACCCACAGGTGACTACATCAGCATCTAGCATCTGGCATCAGGAATTTCATGTTTTGGGTTCAAAATAATTGGGTTTAACCAAGTATACTCTGTTCACACTGGGTTGTACACTGGCCAGCGTATAGCAACTTTTGGGCCCCAGAAATGAGCCAAAACATGCCAAAATTGAGCGTTGGACCCCCTAGGACCTTCCCCAAGGTCCCCAATAGCTCTTAGCCTCCTAAAAATCAAGTTTTGGGCCCTAAATAATGCATTTTTGTGTGTGTATGCTGGGTACATCTTGCTGTACGCTGGCTAGCGTACAGCCCAGCGTACACCACCAAAAACGGCCGAAAATAGGCACCAAAGAGCAAGATTTTCACCTGAAATTGACTCTCGGAGGGAGGGAAACTGCTGGGCATCATCTCAGGAACCTGAACATCAAATTTTGACCTTGAAATGATGCATTTTTGTGTGTGTATGCTGGGTACATCTTGTTGTGCGCTGGCTAGCATACAAGCCAGTGTACACCACCAAAAACGGCCCAAAACAGGCACCAAAGAGCAATATTTTCACTTGAAATTGACTCCTGGAGGTAGGGCAACTATTGGGAATCATCAAAGGCACCTAAAAATCAAGTTTTGACCTTGCAAGGATGCAGTTTCAAGAGTGTATGTTGGGTACATCATGCTGTACCCTGGCCAGCGTATAGCCCAACATACACCACTAAAACATGCCTGAAACTGCATCAAAATGAAGTCAAAATTGGCATCTAAACATCTTGGAGGATCAGCAACACTCAAACATTAAGGGATAAGCACCAGCATACACAGTTAGACATCCAACATCTCAATTCATGAGGTGTATGCTAAGGTGCATGTTGAGGTGTACGTTGAGGTTGATGCTGAGCCTGTACACTGAGGTTGATGCTGAGCCTGTACGCTGAGGTTGATGCTGAGCCTGTACGCTGAGGTTGACGCCCAATCTCATATGATGCATGCTGCACAGTTGTAACATATCTTGCACTTGGTCAATGCACCACCTATCTCCCAATCCAAATTTTTCTCACCTCACAGCCACTCATCTCCTTCCAGATCCGAATCTAATGCCCAAGATCTTATAAAAACCTCGATTTTTCACTAGATTAGGATTGGAAATTTTTACAAATGGACACAAGAAACTGGAATCTAGGAGACTTGGTAAAATCTAGGCATCAACCTCTATACGCTACATTTCCCTGCAATCCAAAACCTACATCTTCCAGCACCCACCATCACCCATCGGGGCTAAATAGCTGCCTTGTGATCAATCCACAATTGCGTTTTGACCAGTGCACTCTGTAATCATTTTTTTAATTTAAAACAGTTTACATTCTACCTAGATTTATTGCAGTTTTATTTTTTTTTCAGTTTACATTTACATTCACGTCATCATGCCTGTTTATGTTACAGGTTACGTTTAATGTGCATCGTTTACGTATAACCCAACGCATTGCAAAGTGCATACGTTGGGGAAGTCCTCGTTTGATCTGCGTGCTGACCATTTAAGGCACTCTGCCTTCATCCATTCTAGCTTGCCCTCAAGCGAAGGTAGAGCCTTCTGTATTTCTTTCGAGGATCATCCAGTGTTTGTTTCATTCCAGCCTTACATCGACAATTTCAGACAGTACAAAATATGGTGCTAGAAGGAGGGCCGTTTTTCTACTAGATCTACGTCTTGCCATCCCAGATCTACGCATCGTTACTACAGATCTGCACCCTGTTCTTCTAGATCTATGTCAAGTACAACATTTTTCTGCTAGATCTAAGTCTTTCCATCCCAGATCTACACACCGTTATTGTAGATCTGCACCCTATTCTTCTAGATCTACGCCCGATTATTTCAGATCTGCACACTGTAACTGCAGATCCAGCCTTCGTGACTACAGATCTACGCCCTGTCACTCCAGATATGCACCCTGTGATTGCATATTTATGCTCAGAAATTGCAGATCTGCGTCCTACTCCTTCAGATCTACACCCTACAATTGCAGATCTACACCACAGCTAGCGCCTATACGCTGCCCACCAGTCTACACGCTGCAACCTCTGTCTACATGCTGTCACCACTGTGTATACGCTGGCACCTATACGCTGACAACACTTAGCCAAATTTTCTCCCATTTACGCTGTACATGTTGTTCCAACACTTAGCCAAATTTTCTCCCGTTTACGCTATATACGCAATCCAACACTTAACCAAATTTTTGCCTGTTTACGTTGTTCCAACACTTAGAAAATTTGTTTGCTTCTAGTCCAACACTTAACCAAATTTTTTTTAGTTTACGTTGTCATACTTAAAGCATGTAAAATGGACCCTAAGAACACCAATACTTCTGCTCTTCTCATCTTTGACTCTGGCATGTCAGTCTTATACCTTGTGACCACCATCGAACCCATAGTGACTCATGGTGAGGTCAACCCTCAGGGGCCATCTCGTCAATCATTGAGACTACTACAAGGTATGGATCCCACGTTCACCATCTTAATGCCTAAATAGTATAATTTTATTTGTGTTAAAATCGAAGCTAAACTGGCCATTGATCGAGCCGAGCTGGAAGCAAAGAGACACTATGAGTTATTTCACCAAGGAGGTCATGACTTCATTCCCACCGCCTATGATGTCATCCCCCTCACTGAATCCCACCATGAACTCCTATCCCAACTCCTCATGGCTAGGAGTCAAACCTTGCGGTAATCCACTGTAGAACCTCAAAATGAAGATGAAGAAGATAATTTCGTAGCTCAGTCCAAACATGGGGATTCGTACCATACTCTCGGTCCGCATACTTATGCGAACCCGTTATTTCACCCTTTCACGGGGGAGACCATATTCCTCCATTCATTTAAAACCACTCAAGCACATGTGCCTCAACAGGAAGTATCCACTCTTATTCCCACTCTCCCTATGATCGATACTCAATTCAATATACCCATCCCCACTATTCCTTCGGTCACCACGTTATCCCCTCTCTTACAAGTACAACCCCAACAACCCCCCTCTCAAACTAATGTAGGAGTGACCTTCCCACCCCAAGTGATTGGGATGCCGTCTGTGATACTTGCTTCTACATCTACTCACTATTTGCCATGAGTACAAATCCAAGGGACACCCTTCACCACTTCAACTCAACAAGCTCAGGGCGTTCCCTCACAAATTGTAACTAGACAGTGGGTCGCGATTGGCATGCAACTGCATCAACCCCCTCAGTACAGCATACCACCTCCTAGAATTCCATCCATGAACATTCCACAAGTACAACAACAACAACAACAACAACCTACACCTTACGGTATGCCACCCTTAGTGGCACCCACCATAAATATTCCACAAGTGCAACCTCTGACCACTCAACTTTCTTCTTTCCCACCCACTGTACAACAATCTAACTTGCATACTACACAACATAACCAACCTATCACTTCACCTAATGCCCAAGACCGGGCCAAAGGTAAAAAGATGATGCAAGAACTCACTGATGAGGTAAAGCGCCTCAAAACGGCCAATAATGAAGAGCTTAAAGTATTAGATTTTTACCAAGACGATCCTATTAGCTCTTCGGTACCACCATTAACCCTTCCCAAAGGAGTTTCTTTGCCTCAACTAACCAAATACAACAGGGAAGGAGACCCCAACGTCCATCTAGTCACATTTAGACTAGAATGTCTCTTCCTTCAGGCTTGGCCCCATGCAATCTTGCATGTGTTCGCCATGTCCCTCACTCAGAGCATTAGACTGGTACCAAGCCTTGCCTCGTAACTCCATATCCTCTTTGGAGGATCTCTTACACTAGTTCATTACCAGGTTTAAATACAACCTGAAACCTGAAGCAACCTTGGATAGTCTGATATAGGTAAAACAAGCACCGCTTGAACCTGTACAAAAATTTATCCAAAGATGGAGTGCCGCACTCAACGAACTTCATGAGCCAATCCCAGAAACATACCTTCTTACGATTCTTAAGGGAGCCGTGAATGATTTTGTCAAATCAAAACTGTACTACCTAAATGCATGCACTCTAAGCCAAGCTATTGTACAGATTAAAAACATAGAAGAGGAAGCCCAAAATAGCCATGACCCTGCTTACTTAGCCTTCAAAAATCAACATACTAAAAAAGATAAAGAAAAGGCTAAAGCAACAGTAGCAACAGTAGCAGAGACTCAACCTACCAACATGGGACAGCAAGGCATATCACCTACTGCTCCCGTCAACTACGAGAGAACCGCTCTTGCACACACACCTGAATCATCTACCATGCAAGCTACTAACATGGGTCATGCAAGTACGTTTGAGAGGAAAGACCCTGCTCAATACACACCGCTCCCCATGAATCCTTCCCAGATGTTAGATCAACTCTTGAAGGCTGGGGCCATTAAACACAAGCAACTATCTCCAGCGGTAGCCCAAAGACATGATCGATTCTGTGAATTGGTTAAAAAGCCAAGCTTGACAACTCCAAATGAGCCTCCTATTCTAAGGGGCTTTAGACTAGACCGATTTTGCAAGTACCATCAACGGAATGGGCATGGTACTGATTATTGTTTCACCTTCAAACAAGACATACAACGTATGATTGATGGGGGTGAAATAACATTTGACGATGCCAACCCTGTCAAACCACAAAATCAATCTATGGGCGTGTACAAAGATCCCCTTAATACTAAGGAAGCTCCTTACGTTATTAACACGATTCATATCAGAAATAAGCAAGGTATCCCCACGAAACCTTTCCTGATTCGTGTCTCTCCTACAGTGCCAACATCATCCCTGCAATCTTCGTATCCCACATACAATTCGCCTACACCTACAAAGCCATTTTTCATTCGTGTACCCCCTATCAATGCAACCATAAATTTACAACTGCCTACCCAGCCCACTCCCTTCATGGTCCGGGTGCCACCCACGGTTGCAACCACAGAGGTACAATCACAAAATCGACCAACCCTCTTCGTAATTAGGGTACCCAAACATCCTAATCTTCAACCTCCTACTTTTCAATCGTAAACCAAACCGACCCCGTTCATCATTAGGGTCCCTAAACACCCTGGCACACAACCACCTCCAATAGTTCAACTACAACCTTGGCCCACTCCATTCGTAGTTTGGGTTCCAAAACAACCTGATATTCAGAAGCCAACTGTTCCTCCATGACCTTCACGGGAATGCCTCGTCGATAGGCTCACAAGGGAATGCTTGGAGAAAGAACGTCAACGTCTTGAATTGGGACCGCCAAAACCCACTCCCCTCAACATTGTACCCATGGCTCAAACATTGAATGAGCCAAGCACGAGTTATAAAGGAAAATCATCAGACATGTCAGATACATTAAAATCAATAGTTGTAGTAGATCCTAAGAAGACTACTCCACATGAAATACAATTGTTGGGTCCCATGGACCAAGTTGCTACTAACAAAACTATACCCAATAGTAAAGACTTGGCCACAGCCCTAACACAGGTCACACAAACGCTCAAATAGAAAAACACATCTCTAAGCTTGTATGACCTCATGATAACTTCTCAAGTACATCGTGAAGCCTTGGTGAGAATGTTAACATCTATCCCTGTCATTGAAGACTTACCAGCAAACGAACCCTCAATCCATGCAGTAATGTCTTCGCCCCAAGGGTCACAATTGAAATCATTAGGCTTCCATACAAATGACATCAAAATAGATGAAAAAACTAGAGAAGTCACCACCGCATCCATGTTTATAACGATACAAGTAAACCAATTTAAAATACATAGGGTGCATGTAGATGACGGAGTAGCTGCAAACGTAGTACCATTCCCCATCATTGAACAATTAGGGCACATAGAGCAGATAAAACCAACATCCACGATGTTCCTGAAATCATTTAGCGGATCACGTCATAGTAAAAGAAACACTCACTTTGGACTTCATAGTGGGGGAATGGTTCCCCACGTCAACCGAGTTTGTAGTCATAGATGAGATGCCAAGATTTAACTTGATATTGGGACAACCATGGTTAGCCCAATTAAAGGCAGTATCTTCACCCATCCACCAAGAGATTCACTTACCCTATGAAGGCAGTGAAATCATTATACATGGTGATGCAGCTACACCCAATACCTTCGCACATGTAGGCATAAACCAAGGTTCAGAAGTCGAAATCAATGACTAAAAAAAAGGACACTACTCTTGAGCCTAAACAGGACACAACACCCATTGAAAACCAAAGTGATAACCAATCTCCAAACCGTGATCCCCCAGAAGATATAGAAACATTATAAAACATGCAAACATAAGGACATGTTGACATAGGAGTTATTCCCCCAAATGTCTCATGGTTCGAATTGTCGTTTAACATAATTAGCGAAGGAGACGCTAAATATACGATTACACCGACATGCCCAACACACGATGTTAATCTGCGAAAATTAAAGAAGCTACTCAATCGTTAAACTTGAACTACTCGTCCAAAATGACGTTAAACTACTACTTGTCCGAAATGATGTTAAACTACTACAACGTCCAAAATGACGTAAAATTCTACTCGTCCGAAACGATGTTAAACTATCACATGTCCGCAATGACATAAAACTAGCCACGGTCAGAAATGGCCAATTAATTGGAAAATTCATTGAAACAGGTTAAATCCCTTTTATTTCCTTGTGGCCTGAAATGGCCTAAAACTAACTAACACGTGTGGCCCGAAATGGCCTTAAACTAGTGCATGGGGCCCGAAATGGCCTAAAACTAGAACGTGTTGCATTTCAAATTTGGTTTGCTTTTCATTTACAAATTATAATTTTGTTTACTTTTCATTTACAGTCTTATTCTTGCCAACACAGTTACTTATTTTCAAAGACTCAGACAACAAAAAAAAAAATTCTTTTATCTTCACACCTTTGTTTACAATTGTTGTTAAAGCTGAAACAAAACTTAAAAATTAAACAAAAAAAAGGGAGATATAAGAAAAACAACAAAAAAATGTATAAATGTATAAATTTATAATATTAAATCTTAACAATGTTCATACTGCTTTACATAGTTCATAAAATTACAACCCAAAATGATCAAACTAAGCTAACAACAATGACAAGTTAAATTAAACATCAGCGTTGGGAGGGGCTTGGTCCCAAAACTCATCCGCATCATTGGTCCTGCTCCACTGGGGCCACCATCATCATCATCATGTCCTTTAAAAAAAAATAGAAAGTACAAAAACAAAATAAAAATTATTAGTAAAAAAGACAAAAAAGAGCATTAACTAGAAAACAACAAAAACATTATAAAATTCAAAACACATAAAACATATAGCCTGGTAATGCCTTAAACTACCATTCCTGGAGTTAAGAGAATAAACTGACACCACACCACCTAAAGTATGTAGAACACATCACGCCTCTATATAAACATGCAAATCAACTCGTATTACAAGCATACAATATAAGACCTCAATGGTGATCAACAGTTAGAACCACCTAAAGTATGTAGAACACATCACGCCTCTATATAAACATGCAAATCAACTCATATTACAAGCATACAATATAAGACCCTAGTGGTGATCAACAGTTAGCATTAACATCTAGTTTACATAACGTTTAACTTCATATGTTTAATACTTAGAAAATTTTTTAGGTATCCGCTGCATGCTCCATACTTAGAAAATTTTTTAGGTATATGCTGTGTGCATCCAGATCCTACACGTTGGTCATACAATGTCAATACGCGGCCCATCACCAAACACAAGAAAAATCTGCACATCATAGAAAATTAGACATCAGCAACAAAAGTATACACTGAAGGCAGATTCAACCCAAAATTTATCCTAAATAGACCCTGTTTCTAATGAATGCTGTAAACGCCCATAATGCACACGCTGCACGTGCACACGTGGTCCAAAGACACACACGCTGCCAAGCACACACTGTCCACTGTCCTAGACACACGCTACACACGCACACGTTCCACGCGAACATTTACAATATATACATCGAGATAGTAACTAAGAGTAACAGCAAATGCGTGAATTAAAGAACATAACGGAAGTGTACCTACGCATAGATCTACCCCATAACGGGATCCTTGGTTGAGGAAGACTTTGGAACATCTCTTCACTTTCTGCTACAAACGTTAGAGTTGCCTCCTTTTTCTCCTTATTTTCATGCTCGCCCTTGCCCATCCTTCTCCAGATGCTGTAGATCTTACACGCTATTGATTAGATCCAGATGTGGATCTGGCTTCGTACGCTTCAGATCTGGAATGCTATGGATCTCGCAAATCTGAACGCTGCAGTTGCAAGTCTGACTCTGCATGCTGGAAATTTGAACAACTGCGTATAGATCCGAGTATGGCTTAATTTGGTTGGCGCTGGCCCTGTTGGGTTCACGCTGCTGCAAACAATTCTTTTTGGTTCACAATGCAAATTTTTCTATGTTCACGCTGCAAATTTTTTATGTTCACTGCACTCTTTCTATGTTCACGCTACAAATTTTTTTTATGTTCACACTGCACTGTTTCTCTGTTCACGCTGCAAATGTTTTTTTTATGTTCACGTTGCACTATTTCTATGTTCACGCTGCAGTTTGTTTGCTTGGTTCACGACTACAATTTTTCTCTGTCTACCGTTCCCCCCTTTTATACCTCCCCTCGGTAATTTGCATATCTCGTTACGTAAGTTTTTGGTTAATTTTATCGCACCTTTGGGTTAATTTTAACCATATGCTAACCTGTACGTTGACCCTTGGGCGTGAAGCACCCAAGCCCTGAAAAAAAATACAACGATGAAAACAAAAAAATAAAAAAAAATAATAAAAAAAATGAAAAAATGGAGTATACCACATTGCCCATTACGAGTATCTTAAACCCCTTACTAAGAAAAAAAATAATAGAAATTTAATTCAAATTATGTTGTACACACGTTGGCTTTTGGGTAACGCTGACCCCATAAGATAAAAGCCCACCAAAGAAAATAACAAAATAAAATATACAATGTTGCCCCTGACTCTAGGAATGTTGACCCCCTTTATTTCACCAAAACAATAATAATAAAATTAATAGATTACCCCTTTACGCTGACTCTATAGAACATATGTCCATACCCAAGCCAAAACAAAAACAATAAAGAATAATAAAAAAACAAACAAACATCATCTACTATTTTTTATGGTGCTGGCCCTTTATCATCAACACCAAAATCAAGTAAAAAAAAACATTAACAAAAATTAAATAAAATAAAGTATTCAAGAGCTAATGCCCACGTTGACCTTATTTTTGGGGACGTTGGCCCCCTTTTAAAATATAAAACAAAAATATATGTACACACCATTACCAATGGTTTACCAATGGTTTACGTTGGCTCCTATTGACACCCGAACCTTAAACAAATATATATATAAATATAAATATAATGAAATAATACACATGGCTTAGCTCACCCTCCTCACGTTCACCCTTGTGGTTTAAACTTAGAGTAAAAGATATACTAACACATGCCCAAGACAATACATCGTCTAAATTTAAACATAACGGTAAAAGGAACAAACGCGAAATCACAACCAAAAATCATAGAAAATCATTATACTTAGGATAGGATCATAAATTGGCCCGATATGGCCTTAAACTGCCAGACACTGCCCAGTATGGCCTTTAACTGTCATGCGTCCGGGTATGACGATAAACTACCATTACGTGCCTTAGTCTTATTTAAACGTATAAATTACCTACACAAAAAAAAGTAATAGCAAAACCACCTTGTTGACATTGCTCACTATTTATTGGCAAGAGCAAACACCATGGACAAAAAACAACTATTCTTACCACTGTCTATCGATGGACCACACGGAACGATCACACGAGAAATCAACATGGAGTCCATTGACTTAGACTCAACCACACACGATAGTCTTGTGGCATCAACCCAACAAACGCTAGATTGTTATGAAGGAATGACCAAGACTCTGGACCTAGAAGTCGATAACATCATCGAAGACCCCTTAACTGAAGTCCCCATTACCACGTCGGATGGTGAAGTTAAGATCTTGAAACTAAGTACATTATTGAGCCCACAACTTGCCAATGACATAGCACGAGTGCTTAAAGATAACATGAAAGCATTCGCTTGGTCTTACACTAACATGCCTGGGCTAGACCCTCGAATAGTCCAGCACAACATCATACTCGATCTGAAGTTAAGACCAGTAAAACAAAAGGCACGTAAGGTCAAGCTTGAGGTAGCGTTGGCAGTTCGCAATGTGATCACCAAACTTTATCAAGCTGGTGAAACACGAAAAAATTTTGAGCTTAGTATTCCTCCGACAAGAATCAAGCTAAGTCATGATGCTCCCCTGCACGACTGAAGATTGAAGACCTTGCAGATAGCTTCAAATGGAGTCGAATCGAGCAAGAAATGGTTCCCCAGGACCCACAGAAGACTACGACGACATCTGGAATCAAACCTGCCATAATACTTGATTTTACTGAGTATGCAGCATGCACACCCAGCGTATACGCCCAACGTGCATGCCCAGCGTGTACGCCCGACGTGCACCATCCAGCATGCAGCACAACGTACATCAGTAGAAGACATCAGCAGAACCATGTTAGATCAAGTCCAAGAATATTTGCAAGCAACACTCTTGTGACATCTGAGCCCAAATCTGAGGGCCGAATTAGATACTCCCTGTTGTAACAGTAGTTTGTAAAAATGAATTCTTTTGTTTTAGTCAAGTCTGTACGTTGAATTCACATGCCAGCGTGTACACACCAGTGTGCAGCAGCACATGTTGGCATGTAGCATGCTACACAGTTGTAAAATTTCATTCGGTTGCACCCGGTTGATGCTCCACATGTCATCCAATCTGAAATTCCAACATCTCACAGCCAATCACCCCATCTTAGATTCGAGTTTAGTGTCCAAACTTGTACAAAAACCCCGATTTTTTACCAGATCAGGGTTCGAAAATTGGAGGAAATCTTAGCAAGAATTTAGGCAATCCACATTAAGAACATTCATGACACCCATCCTATACGCTAGACTTGGACCCTGCACGCTGAGCATACAGCCTTCATGCTGTACCTGCAGTTTGAACCAGCACGCTATCACACCTCTATATTCACTGGGGCTCTTTGTCCACCTTGTGTCAGATCGACAACTGCGTCTAGACTTGTGCATTGTAATTTTTATTAGACAATAATATTGCTGCAGTTTTTGCCAAGATTTGTTACAGTTTTCGTCCACATTTTTTATCTCTTGTTTACATTCGCATGCACCGATTTACATTTTTCATACTGTTTACACACAACCCGGCGTATCGCGCATTGGCATATGTTTGGGGAAATCCTTGTCTGATCCGCGTGCGGACCACCCAAGGTACTCTACCTTCATTAGTTCCAGCACGCCCTCAAGTGAAGGTAGGGTCTTCTGCATCTGTCTGTAAATCTCTCGGCATACATTTCATTCCAGCCACTGATGATTTTGGACAGCACAGAAAATGGTGCTAGAAGGAGGGCCTGAAATTGTTTAAAACTACTTCGATCTCATACACACGCCCCATGTGCTTCTGATTTACCACATTGTTTTCTCAGATTTACGTCAACGTTAAATCTGATTTTGTAAATTCTCTGAATTTGCGTCCTGCTCTGCGGCAACCTCAGCGTCTACATGCTAACGATTCTTGCACGTTGTAGACTTTGTCTACACGCTGACTGTTCCTACATGCTGTGGACTCTGTCTACACGCTGACTGTTCTTGCACGCTGTGGACTCTGCCTACACGCTGATTGTTCTTGCAAGTTGTAGACTCTGCCTACACGTTGACTATTCCTGCACGCTATAGACTCTATCTACACGCTGATTGTTCCTGCACATTGTGGACTCTGTCTACACGCTGATTGTTCCTGCACACTGTGGACTCTACCTACACGCTGATTGTTCCTGCACGCTGTGAACTCTGTCTACACGCTGCCCAAAAACCTGCACGCTCGTCACTCTACTTGTACTCTGACAGTTGCAACCTACACGTTGTGACCTCAGTTTACACGCTGTGACCAACTTCTGTACAATGGTTGCTTAAGTTTGTACGTTGGGACCCAGTCCACACATTGTGCAAACAGGTTGCACGCTGTTAACTTAGGCGTACATTGATAAGCATACCTATTTCATACTTAGCTAAATCCTCACCCGTACGCCTTGACATTGTATCCCTTCCACCGTGTTACATTTACAACCTTTTCACCATGAATTCCGCCAACACAAACGTTTCGACCAAGTCCATTCCAGATACCGTGGACCCTACGACAATGCTGATGCCCGTTATACAACCCATTGGGACCCATGGTGAGGTTAATCCCCTAGGAGGACCCTATCGATCTTTTAGACTGCAAGGGAAGAATCCATCATTCAACGTTATCACATAGGAACAATATAATTTCATATGCGTAAAAATCCAAGTCGGCCTAATAGTGGATCAAATTGAAATGGAGGTCAAGAGACAATATGAACTGTTTCATAGGGGAGGACATGAGTTCATCTCTTCCCCATATGACATCATCCCTCTCCCCGAGCACTACTCTGAACTTATCTCATAGCTCCTCTTGGCCAGGAATCAGTCTTTAGACCAATCTATTGCAAATCCTCAATTGGAAGAGGAGGATGACTTTGCTACTTAGTCCGAACACGAAGATTCATACCATACCCTCAGCCCACAAACTTACGTGAACCCATTGTTTCATCCATTCATGGGAGAAACTACGTCCCTCCAGTCACTTAGAACCACTCAAGCACTTGTGCCTCAACAAGCCTCTACCCTCATTCCCACTCTCCCCATGACTGATAACCAATTCAACATACCCATTGCCACTGTTCCTCCAGTCACCACATTACCCCCCCTCTTGCAAATACAACCCCAACAACCCCCTCAAAATAATGTAGGAGTGACCTTCCCACCTCGAGTGATCAGGATGTCATATGTGATACCTGAAACACCACAAAATTTTGAGCTTAGTATTCCTTCGAAAAGAATCAAGCTAAGTCATGATGCTCCCTAGCACGACTGAAGCTTAAAGACCTCGCATATAGCTTTAAATGGAGTCGAACCGAGCAAGAAATGGTTCCCTGAGACCCATAGAAGACTACAGCGACATTCGAAATTAAACCTGCCATAATACTTGGTTTTATTGAGTATGCAGCGTGCACGCCTAGCATGTGACCTTAAAGATTACCCAAAATAGGCACTCCAGAGCAAGATTGTCACAAGGCATCAACTCTCAGAGATAGAGCAATTGTTAGGGATCATCATGGGCTCACGAAAATTGGGTTTTGACCTCGAAATCATGCACTTTAGGGTTCACACGCTGAGCATGTACATCCTGCACGCCCAGCATGTACGCTGAGCGTGCAGCACAGCATACATTAGTAGAAGACATCAGCAGAACCATGTCAGATCAAGTCCAAGAATTCACAGCAAGCAGCACTCTCATGACATCCGAGCCCAAATCTGAGAGCCGAATTGGATACTTCCTATTGTTACAGTAGTTTGTAAAAATGAATTCTTTTGTTTTAGTCAAGTTTGTATGCTAAATTCACATGCCAGCATATACACGCCGGCATGCAGCAGCACATGTTGGCATGCAGCACGCTGCACACTTGTAAAATTTCATTTGGTTGCATCTAGTCGATGCTCCACATGTCATCCAATCTGAAATTTCAGCATCCCACAGCCAATCACCCCATCTTAGATTTGAGTTCAGTGCCTAAACCTGTACAAAACCCCGATTTTTGACCAGATCAGGGTTTGAAAATTGGAGAAAATATTGGCAAGAATCTGGGAAATCCACACTAAGAACATTCACGACATCCATCCTGTATGCTGGACTTGGACCCTACATGCTGAGCATACAGCCTCAACGCTGTGCCTGCAGTATGAACCAGCACGCTATCACACCCCTGCATTCATCGGGGCTCTTCGTCCGCCTTGTGTCAGATCCACAACTGCTTCTAGACTGGTGCATTATAATTTTTATTAGACAATAATATTGTTGCATTTTCTGCCAAGATTTGTTACAATTTTCGTCCATATTTTTTTATCTCTTATTTACATTCACACGCGTCGATTTACATTTTTCATACTATTTACGTACAACTCGGCATATCGCGCATTGGCATATGTTCGAGGAAATCCTTATCTAATCCGCGTGCAAGCCACCCAAGGTACTCTACCTTCGTCAATTCCAGCATGTCCTCAAGCGAAGGTAGGGTCTTTTGCGTCTGTTTGTAAATCTCTCGGCGTACATTTCATTCCAGCCATTGACGATTTCAGACAGCACAGCTGGTTTCATTCGGGCTATTGACTACACTGACTGGGTATCCAACATGGTCATTGTCCCAAAGAAGAACGGAAGCATTTGCTTATGCATTGACTTCTGGGACCTCAACATTGCAACCATAAAAGATGATTTCCCCCTACCTAGCATTGATCAACTTGTTGACTCAATCGTTGGGCATGCCTTGTTATCTTTTATGATGGCTTTTCAGGATATAACTAGATTCGGATTAACCCTGAACATTAGCTCAGGACAACCTTTATGACACCATGGGGTACTTTTTGTTACACGATGATGCCATTCGGCCTCAAGAATGCTGGGGCTACATATTAGAGAGCAATGACATTTATCTTTAGTTATTATATCTTCAACTCGCTCAATGACTATGTAGATGACATCATGGTCAAAATGAGAACATCAGAGTAACACATACAAGATCTTGACTTGGTACTAAAGTGTTGTTTAAAATATGAGCTAAGACTTAATCCAAAGAAATGTGCCTTTGGAGTCAAAATAGGAAAAATTCTTGGGTTTGTAGTCTTGGAAGCAGGGATATGAGTAGACCGCGATAAGGTTAAGGCAATAACAAACTTAAAACCACCTAGCAACCTTACCAAACTTCGCAGTCTACAAGGTAGATTACAATTCATTAGACGATTCATAGAGAAACTGATGGACAAGTTGAGCCCTATGCAGCATCTATTGCATAAGAACGTCCATTTTGAATGGACTTCACAGTGCCAAGAATCCTTTGACAACATTAAAACGACACTAGCTCAACTACCAACAGTTTATCCTCCATAGAACAATAGACCGTTCTATATCTACCTTGCAACATCTGACTCATCCATCGTGTCTATGCTTTGTCAGAAACACGATGATGGAACCGAAATCCCTGTCTATTACTTGAGCCATGCATTAGTAGCCTACGAACAACGTTACAGTGATGTGGAGAGGTCATGTCTAGCCCTCATCTTCTCTTTAAAGAGGTGGCGACATTATCTCTTCCGTAACCAAGTCAACATAATCTGTAAGGACAATGTACTCAGAGCTATCACAAACAACATGTACGAATCAAGCAAGATAGTTCGATGGAAAGCAATGATTGCTGAGTTTGAACTGCACTACATAGCCCAAACATCCATCAAAGGTCAAGCTATAGTCAATCAGATGACCGCATCACCAACACAAGATCAAGCAACGATTAATCCGGAGTTTCTAGATGAAAACGTAAGCACAATAGACATAGTGCCTAATGACTACGACGTAATCCTAAATTTCAATGGAGCATCCACCTCTTGAGGAGGAAGTGCTGCGACAGTCATCACATATCCCTCCGGGGAGATCTGACCATTTGCCTATCATTTAAACTTTTCTAGCACTAATAACATGGCAGAGTACGAAGGTCTCCTTAGAGGTCTGATCGTAGCACTAGCTTCAGGAATCACACGGCTCGCAGTTCGAGGTGATTCACAATTGATCATTAACCAGGTCATAGAAGTATATGCATGTAAAGCTCTACACTTACAACCATATTGTGACCTGACAAAACACCTGCTAAAACAATTTACAAACAAAGAAGTGTAACATGTTTCTCAAAACAATAATACCATCGCAGATGCACTAGCCACGTTAGCTCTAAACATCTCACCGGACATGTTTCATGCGTTGCCTAGTTCCATCACAAGCTACGACAAGCCCATAACTGATGCTCCCGATGAATTTCCCATAACATCTGTTAGCATGACACATGTCGTAGAATGGTATGATGACATAAAGGAGTACCTTCTACATGGCGAACCACCTCAACATCTAACGAATGCACAGAAGGACACGGTTCAAAAATGCTCTCGGCAATATACACTAGTAGGGGATATGTTGTGTTGTAGATCTTATGAAGGCATTTTGCTGGTATGTGTTAGTAGCACCGATGGCCAGATCATCGTGGAGCAAGTTCATGAGGGGCTTTGTGGAGGGCACATAGCGTCCAAAGAAATGGCAACCAAAATAAGGCGTTGAGGGTACTATTGACCACACATGGAGTACGATTGTTTCTCCAAGGTCAAAACGTGCGATACGTGTCAAAAGCATGGTAACCTTATACATGTTCCACCCAATGAGTTGCATACGGCTCAAATCACATGGCCTTTCCAGAAGTGGGGGTTAGACATCATTGGACCAATAACTCCTCCATCTTTCTCAGGGCATAGCTTCATCATAACTACGACTGAATACTTCACAAAATGGGTAGAAGCTATTTCTCTTAGGAAGACCACATCGAAAAAAGTATGTAACTTTATCCTTGAAAACATTGTGACCATCATTACTGACAACGGGCCACAATTCAGCAGTGTTGAAAAAAAAAACCTTTTGCAACAACCTAGGCATTAAACATTCATTCTCGTCTCCATATTATCCTCAAAGTAATGGACAAGTAGAAGCCACAAATAAAACTGTCATCATGATGCTCAAGAAAATGCTTCATTAGAGCAAACGAAGATGGTACGAGCAGCTAGTTTATGCGCTATGGGCATATAGAACAACACATAGGACACCCACAGGTAAAACACCATATAGGCTTGTTTATGGTTCAGAAGCTATTTTACCTTTGGAGTTGCAGGTACCATCCTTGAGGATCATACTCTCCGGACTTCTCGATGAAGGTCTAAACAATGACTCACGCATTTTTGACCTGGATTCAGTGGAGGAGGAATGCACGTGTGCATTAGATCACATCGAGTGGTACCAGAAGCAACAATGATGGCACCATCAGCATGACATTCACAAGTGCCCGATCAAAGAAGGTGACCTTGTACTTAAGACGGTCCGTGAACACCCAGACAAATTCTCAGCCAACTGGGAAGGGCCTTACTTGGTCACCAAAGCGTATGACAACGGAGTGTTCAAACTAGCAGACATGTACGGACACGAGGTTGCACATCCAATGAATCATTTGTACCTCAAGAAGTTTTATGTTTGAAGTCACTCAGGTATGCATTCGTCCTGGCATCACGATGGTAAACTAATATCACAAATTAGTCCTGGCGTCATGATGGTAAAATGATACCACTAGATGTCCTGGGTTATGACTCAAAACTAACACCACAGAGTGGTCTTGGCATCATGACCTAAAACTGATACCACAAAGTGTCTGGTATGACATTAAACTGCCACAGTTTTGTTCACCAGAGTCCGCTAAGACTATAAACTAGCTTGCCTCTTCATAGTCCGCTACGACTATAAACTAGCATCACACCATTTGCTACGACGATAAATTGGCAACATCCAACAAGTTATGACGTAAAACTAACCCATGATAGTCTGCTAAGACTATAAACTGGCAAGATCATCTCTGGCACATTCATCTGCTACTGTAATTCATGACATTTATTTATCAACGGCTACCCCATCATTCATCACATTGGCTCTAACAACACTACTGCTGCTTAATTTTGTTTGCCTTAATTTTCACATGGTGCCTCCATTTGCATCAGCCACATTCGTGTCTAAAGTGTTCGTAAGCTTATTTACTTGTGGTTTTCTTGTCTTCTTGAAGTTGTGTTTGCAGGATGACACCCAGTGGTGCTTGTACATGGATACATTTCATCACGGTGACAAGGTGCCACATTGTTTCTGACGTACACAACCAGGTTAATCAATCTATTCAAAAGTATATTTCCAGTTCCCAATACATTCTCCATTTCCCCAACACTCTTGTTCCCTTTCCTACCTGGTTATAGTTCCCAGATATACCCAATACACCCCAAAACTTTGAGCACGCTGTTGCATACTGCGACACTCTCAAGCAGTTGCAACACACAACACGACACATGAGCATGAGTGCAAAATTGAAAGAAAGCTCTGTCCAAAAAAAAAGAAGAAAAAGAAAAAAAGAAGAAAAGGAACAAGAAAAAGAAAAGATCAAAGAGCAAAGAACAAAATGAACCACAAGACCCTTGGCACTTCCCATACAAGCCACAGGCGGGAAGGGAGTTGTCTTGGAAAGAAGTACTTGTGTCTCAAACCATCATGTTACACCTCACAGCGTGGCTTTAGCTGTTGGACAATGGGTTCCCTTAAACCTGACACAAGGGTCTTGTTTCTCCAAAGAACGCACCACCTCATTGTATGGCTTTGGTTGTGAAAACAAGTTCTCTTAAACATGATACAAGAGTCTCGTTCCTCCAAAGGACGTACTCCTCATGCCTTGATTCCAAGTTTGCCAAATATTGGCCATCGACAAGGAACAACATGACTTGTTTGCACAAGATGAAAACTGCTCTCCCACACCAGCACACTCCCTTGATCAATTCTCAATCCCACAGTTGCAAACATCTCCCCTAGACATCATCTCAAAACTTCATTTTCCAATCCTAGGTACTTCTAAACACGGTGCGATGACATCTCGCCAAGTGCCAAAGGACAATGCTTGCTACTAGTTTGCTTGTGGTGTTTTGTACTTCTTTGTCGACACCTCTCAGGTCAATTCTTCCAGGCGTCAACAAAGAGGGGCCAATGAAACACCACAAAACTTTTGGCTAACACTTGTAGAGAGAAATTTAGCTAAATCATGTTGGTCCTTAGCATGACCAAGCTTGAAAGCCTCAAAAAACAATATCAAACGGAGCATAATTGAACAAGAAAGAGTTCCTTGAGACCCACAGGTAACTACATCAGCATCTAGCATCAAGAATCTCATGTTTTGGGTTCAAAATACTTGGGTTTGATCAAGTATACTCTGTTCACACTGGGCTGTACGCTAGCCAGCATATGGGCCAGCGTATAGCAAAGTTTGGGCCCAAAAAATGAGCCAAAACATGCCATAATTGAGCGTATGGACCCCCAAGACCTTCCCCAAGGTTCCCAGCAGCTCTCAACCTCCTGAAAATCAAGTTTTGGGCCCTAAATGATGCATTTTTATGTGTGTATGCTGGGTACATCTTACTGTACGCTGGCCAGCGTATAGCCCAGCGTACACCACCAAAACGGCCCAAAACAGGCACCAACGAGCAAGATTTTTACCTAAAATTGACTCCCAGAGGTAGGGCAACTGTTGGGCATCATCTCAAGCACTTGAAAATCAAGTTTTGACCTTGAAATGATGCATTTTTGTGTGTGTATGCTGGGTACATATTACTGAAAAGTTATGTACAAACAGGATAAAGGTGCATGCTGAGGTGTACACTGAGGTTGATGTTGAGCCTGTATGCTGAGGCTGATGCTAAGCCTGTACATTGAGGTTGATGCTGAGCCTATACACTGAGGTTGATGCTGAGCCTGTATGCTGAGGTTGACACCCAATCTCATACGCTGCACGCTGCATAGTTGTAACATATCCTGCACTTGGTCAACGCACCACCTATCTCCTAATCCGAATTTTTCTCACCTCACAGCCACTCATCTCCTTCCAGATTCGAATCTAACACCCAAGATCTTATAAAAACCCTGATTTTTCACTAGATCAGGGTTGGAAATTTTTACAAATGAACACAAGAAACCGGAATCTAGTAGACTTGGTAAAATCTGGGCATCAACCTATGTACACTGGGCATTAAACTTGGACGCTACATTTTCCTACAATCCAAAACCTGCATCTTCCAGCACCCATCATTACCCATCGAGGCTAAACAGCTACCTTGTGATCAATCCACAACTGCGTTTTGACTGGTGCACTTTGTAATCATTTTTTTTATATAAAACAATTTACATTCTGCCCAGATTTATTGCAATTTTATTTGTTTTCAGTTTACATTTACATTCACGTCATCGTGTCTATTTACGTTACGGGTTATGTTTAATGTGCATCATTTACGTATAACCCAACGCATTGCAAAGTGCGTACATTGGGGAAGTCCTTGTTTGATCTGCATGTGGGCCATTCAAGACACTTTGCCTTCGTCCGTTTCAACTTGCCCTCAAGCGAAGGTCGGGTTTTCTGTATTTTTTCCGAGGATCATCTGGTGTTTGTTTTATTACAGCCTTACACTAACGATTTTGGACAGTATAGGGAGGGGGGATGGTGGGGGGGCAGTGTTTGTGGGAGAGAGGTTGAAAACTCAAAGTGAAAAGTTAGAATTTTTTCCACTAAAATTGGTTCCAAGAAACTACTAATTCTCTTATCTTGGAAAATTGGAGGGAGAGTCAACTCAAGGATGAGTTGAACCACCCACTTCTAGAAGCCAAAAAATAAAATTTTGGTAATAAAAATAATGGGAAAAAGAAATATTAATGCTAGTTTTGGACCTTAAAATTCATAGCAAGTGCTGTGAAAAACTATTGTGACTAAAAACCTTGATTGTTGAAATGGGAACCAAGGATCCTCGTTGTAGGTAGTTTCTCAACCTCAAACCCCTAGGGCCTTCACAATAAAAATGGAATTTAGGGCACCCTGGCTAGTTTAGTAGATCAAGCAGGGACTTGGGAGATGTAAAACATGGAAATATAAATAGATCCAAATAATGCACAAATAATAACTTTAATTCTATTGAACACAAAAATCAAAACTTAAAAATTTATTGAGAAGCGAATAAAGAATAAGTTAGAGAAATGTGTATAAAAAATGATGCCTAGACGAGCAAAAAGGGGGTCCACTTGTACAAGAGTTCAAAGCTTGTTGAAGTCAAGATGATTTGCTCCACGATCTGGGTGCCAAGCCACTCTTGATGCTATAGGACTTCCCTTCACTGTTGCAACCTTGGATTTGGTCATTGCTAGGGGTGGGGTGAGAAAGGGGGAATATTTGGATGTTAAATTACTCCATGCTAGGTTTGGAATCCCAGAAGTGCAGTGTTAACACCAAAATCCACCAAATCTCAAGGCCTCAAAGATTCCACACTAGGGTTCAAGAGACTATAAGTATGGGAACTTGCAAGAGCTCTTGAGTGCTTGAAAATGCCCCAGGTGTGGAGTTGTGTTTGTGCAAATTGCTATCAAGAATGTCCAACCAATTGCTCTCTCTTTTTTGCTTCAAAATTGTTGAACTTTGCCCAAAATTGTTGAACTTGAGAAAAATTTCTAAAACTAGAACCTAAAAATGGTGTTGGAGTTTGGCTTTTATAGTATATTTAGGCCATGAATGGAGCTGCAAATTAGCTATGATTGGGCTATAAATTGGCTACAAAACGAGTTGCAAATTTGAGGTAATTTTGCTGCAGATTGGCCGTAAAATGAGTTGTAAATTTGAGGTAATTTTGTTGCAAATTGGTTACCAAATTCAAGTGAAATGGGCACCTTTTTTTTTGGGAGGGGGTGGGGGTGGTTACTAAAAATAGTAAGTGCTTTCCCTCATGGCCATTTCATTTACTAAAAATAGTAACTAAGGCATCCCTTCCACATTGGAGATGAATCTTCCATGCTGAGCTCTCCACCATGCTTGTTGAAGTGGCTGGTCAATGTTGAAGTGCATAACTTGATGAATTTTGCTTCTTGTGACTTCCCTGCTGAGGGTTTGGACTTTTCATGTTGGGTGGAAAACTTTCTAGGTTGGGGAAAAAGTTTTCAAGCTGGGGCAGAAACTTTCTAGGCTGGGGGGAAAGTTTTCAAGCTAGGGGAAAAATTTCTAGGCTAGGGGGAAAGGCCAATTGGCCTTCAAGTTTGATGAATTTTTTTTAAAATTTTTATTTTTCTTATTATATGTCCATATCGAAGTACATCAATCTCTAAAATGGTATGCAATATGTACTAATGGTCTTTTCAAAAGTTATGTTTTGTAGGATATAACAATTGTGACCTAAATTGATAAGGTATTGATTTAGAAAAAAAACTTCAACAAGTTTCAATGGTGAAGGTATTGATTTTCATCACAAAAATTAGCTCAAATTGACCTAAATCTTATTGATACCTATAGTGATTGTTGTAAGTATCAACATCATTAGAGCTGGGGTGATCCAGAGCCTTCAGTAGAATGGAGATATTGATCCAGACTATGGTTGTAATATGCATTGATAAGTTAAGAACCATAAAGACATCATAGACAATATAAAAATAAATTATTAAAGATTTTCCTAATAATAGTATTAATCCACATTGATTTCCGCAATGTCAATTGATATGTCCACATAACCATTTTTTTGAAATTAATTTGTGAGCCCTTCAAGTATAAAAGGGACCTCCTTACTCAAAGAAGCGAATAATTCATATTGTAAGAGAACCCAAATCTATTTGAAGAAATTTAATATTTGTTCAAACAATTACCAAGAGGACTAGTTGAACCTTGTGGAAACTACAAACCATTGGAGTCCACCAATAGACTTTTGAGTTGCTACACTATGAAGATGGCAAGGTAGAATCACAGATTGGATGATATCTTCTTTGTGCTTCTTAAAGCTCACATTTTGTATGTAATGGCTTCAAAGTTGATTTAGCCATTAAATTCAATTCTTAAACTTAAGTTGGAAGTTAGGGTTAGAATTTGTGATTTAGCTTATGAGTGATAGGCATAAGTATGGAATTTGATTGGAATTGAATTTAATTATTTGTTATCTTGATGATTTCATTGACTTTCAATCATTCCTCCATAGATATGACTCAAGGGTTAGTCATAGAGAAGGTGACATTCTTATAATGAAGGTAATCTAGCATTCGAATTTTAGCTGGCTCATCAATTTGGTGTTGTTGCTAGGGAGGTTGGAAAAGTCAATCTTCATCAAGGATTTTGTATGCTTTTCTTATTTTTATTCAGTTTTATTTTAGAAGTTAGAGTTAGTCTTAACCAAAAAAAAGTACACATTCTTTCCTTTATTTTTCTATTTTGTATTTTTAGCAATGGTTTATTTAAATTATTTTTCAAGTAAAAAGAAAAATAAAAAAATTAAAATTAAGGAAAAAGTACAAGAGAAGTTCCTTTCGTTCCTATGACTAAAGAAAGTTATAAGAAAATTGCAATTAAAACCATAATTACATGTGCAGTAAAAACTATTTGTAAGTTCATAGGATTGATTACTCATGAATGTGGAAGGTGCATTTGTTGATTTTAGTGACATCTAATAAGAAACCTAAAGACCCAAGTCAAATACAACCTTCCAGGAATACCAAAAGTTATTACAAACATATCATAACTAACTTTGAAAATATTCTAAAAGAACATGAACAAGAAAAGCTTAGTCTAGAAGAAGACCAATAAAAAAGGCTTAAAGAAACTTCTCCCAGTATTCTTTTAACTTCCAAAACTCCCTTAACTTTCATAAATCAAGGAGTATCAACTAGTAAAAAAGAGAAATTTTACTTAACTTAATCAACTGGGGAAAATCAAGAATTTATTCAAAACAATACTAGGGGAATTGATGAAAATTTAGATAGCTAGCACACAAGTTTAACTCAATGAGTTCAAGCTTTAGAATAGATTTTGCAATCCCCTATCGTAGAAGAACTAGATAATAAGGAAATTGAATTTGAAATTGCAATAAATATTTTTGAATCAAGTGAACCAACAATGCAATTTTCATTTTCAGTAGCATTTAACCCATTCCTAGACAAAAAATCCAGTTATAGTTGTTGTTTCCCAAAATTCTAACCTTATCCAAATATTAAGCTACATGGCCACTTTAGGAGGTACTACTGAACTAAGAAGTATTTTAAATTTTCAAATTTCTCTTACTTTGATAGCCATCTCTGTTTCCATACCAATTTCCATTACGATTCCAACCTTGGGCACTTCTTTACAATTAGATCTCCTTCATAACATATACCTCTTACAACCTCTCAAAGCTTAATTCCTCTTTCTTTTGGTAGTGTGGGCTCTAACTTTCCTTTGGGAAAAGTATATTAAGGTCAAAATTTAGGAGGTCAATTAAACCAAAGAACACTTGCTATTCCTCAAGGACCATTAGTATTTCCCCTAGGGTGAAATGTAGAAGTTAAAAATTCACATTTATTGTGTATTTTTAGGGGAACTAATGATGACAACCCGATAACCCATGTTATAAAATTCGAAACAATGACAGCTATGTTAGCACCTCAAGGTGAAGATAGGATTAAAATGATAACTTTTAAATTCACCTTGAAAGATAAAGCCAAATTTTGTCTCCAAATCTTAAGAACTTAGATAAGCTCATAGGATGAATTTAAGGAATCATTTATTGAACACTTGCTCTCTAACGATAGGTTATATACCCTTAGGAAATAGCTCATGAGCTTTATATAAAAGGAAGATGAGGATTATGAAAATGCCTTTGATAGATTGAAGAAACTATGCCTTAAAAATCCTAATCATGGATTTCTAGCCCATCAGTTAATTCATATATTTATAGAAGGGTTGTTACCATATTGTAGATAAAATGTAGAGTTTGCTTGTGGGGGGAACATTTTAATTGTCACACTTGAAAAAGGTTTGAGAATTATTGATTCTTTAGTAGATCAAAGTAAATGTTGACCAAAACTTGATGTCATGCAAGGTGTGACTCATCAAACTGAGCAAATAAATACTAAGGTTGATCAATTAATCAAATTAATTAAGAAAAAATCTCATTTTTCTTAGGAAGAAGTTTGTAATCTATGTGGGAATAAGTAGCATAACATCACAACTTGTCTAGCGTTAGTATATTATAATGAAGAAATTCAAGAATTGTTAAGAGATTTTCAATAAATTAGAAATCAAACTTCTTTATTTCAACCAAGATTGTTCTACCAACAACCAACACCACTTTCTAAAAGTAATTTTAGATCATTTAGAAACCTAGTTAATGAAAAACTGGATGGCTTAACCTAAAATTTAATGGCATTCATTTAAGAAAATATGTAGTTTGTAGCTAAAGGTAGAAGATGATTTTAGGACCTAACCAAAAGTGACTTATCTTTCCAACCTAAACCCCACAAATGAAAGAAAGGGTAAAGAATAATTAAATTCCATTACTATAAGAAGTGGGAAGACTATAGAACCCAAGACTAATAAAAAGGTTTGCTTTAGAGACGAAGCTGATGAGGTACAAAAGGAAGATCAATCATACAAAACACCTATATTGGATAAGGAGGAGGAAGAGTTAAGAACACAATCTTCAACATCACCATCATCCTTAGTAGGTAGGAAAATAAGTTCATCACCATTTCATAAAAGATTGTAGGAAGATTTTTCCACTAAGGCACACATTGAAAAAATGTTCAAGGAATTGTACTTGCATATTCTATTGGAGTAGGTTATAAGGTATGCTCCACCATATGCAAAATATTTAAGGGAGTTATGTACAAAAAGAAGAAAGGAAAATATTCCTAGGCAAGTATACTTGGTTGATAATTTATCTTCACTTATACAAAGTTATGAGACAATGGGTACAGACAGCTTACAAGATTACCGTAAAGTGCGGATCGGAGGTTTAGGCCCTCCTTCTAGCACCAAAAAACTGTAATGATGGAAAACGTTGGTCACTGGAAATACCGAGTGGAGTTCCATGTACAGAGTTCCAACCCTGGATCCGTGCGAGGGCCGTGCTGGAGAAGACGAATCTGAGGTGCCCTGAACGGTCTTGTCGATCAGACAAGAACTTACTTAATCAATAAAATTTTGTAATAACCAGATAGCAAAAATGGTGATTTCAGTGAGGAGATATAATATCGTTAATCTCGAAGGTAACAAGAACAATGTAAACGATTCAAGGTGATTGCAAAATCTATATAGATGAGACGCAAGAAACCAGATTTAGAGAATGTGTAATCCCGAGATCTAGGATTTAGCTTATAAACAAAATATGTTGGATACAATGATTACAGGAAGACTTCGGTTTAGAAAAGCACGTGCCAACAACAGGAAACTATTTAAAGATAAGACAAGCAAAGGTCGATCTACCTTGTTCTAGCCAATCTAGGCACAAGGGAGTCAGACCCGAAGTAGAATATCTGTTAACTAGCTGTTTCTAATCAAAGATTCTTGCCAATCACCTTTGATGTTCTTACGATCGCTAATCCTCTTTTTGTCAATCTTTGCCAAAAATTTCCAACAATTTCCAAGAAAATTGCTCATGGAGAAAATTTGCCAAAATGAGAGAAATTGTTGCCAACCCCTTGATCCTTGTCAACTGGAGTATTTATAAGGTTAGGGTCAGGAGAAAAATGCGGTTTAGATGATGCGTGTCCTGAACCTAGAAAATGCCGTTGATTTGATATGTTCATGTTTGAAGCTTGCGATGCTACGCTGCATTACGCTCTGAAGTGTAATGTGTCGTAATCTACTTTTGCTGGAGATTGGGCAACCAACTATTCTGCGGTTACACTGTAATACGCTAGAGAGCGTATTGTGATGTATGAACTGTTGATACCTGAATTGTGTTATCTCCATGGTTGCTTATATTATGCTGCGTTATGCTACATTACGCTGCATAGCGTAATTCAGCGTAAGATAGCGAACTTGCAAAAAATTGAAGTGTTGTCGTTGTGCTTCCCTTGTTTCTATTCAGTTTTTCTGGGGTTTATTATGCTACACTGCATAATGTAGCATAATAGGACCTTAGCCGAAAAAGGAAGACTTGTTGAAATGTGTGACATGCTACATATCTTTGTTTAAACTTTGAGATTTTGCTGGAACATCGAGATCTCGAATTTTTCTATCTCCGTTGTTGTGATTAGATGGACCGTATTCTGGCATTATGCTGCATTACGCTACATTACGCTGCATTACGTAACGTGGTGTAATATGCTAAAAGTTAAGATTTTTGAAACATAGCCAACTCTTAAAGTTGAAGACTTGCCATTGTTCATCCCTTGTATTGTTCTATCCTTTGGAGTCCATTACGTTGTGCTGCATAGTGTGGCGTAACAGACCCTTGGCCGAAAAGGGAACTTGCTGACCCGCGACTTGTCGTAAATCCTTGCCTAAGTCACAAGATTTTTCTAAATTGTTGAGGCCTCGAAATTTTCACGGTGTTTCAATGGCCCCTCTTTGTTGACATTTAGAGGGCTTGCTCGAAATACGTCAACAAAGAATACGAAACATTAGAGAGGTAAAGATACCAACAGCGTCTATTGGCCACTGCTCAGATGTCCCTTTGTCAAACTTGGAACTGCGAAGGCGGGAGGAGGAGAATAGGAGGGATCTTAAAGAAGTGAGAGGAGGGAGGTTCAGGGAAGACTCAAGCATGTGAATAGGAAAATTTTGTAAACAAGTTATTAGGCATCCTTTTGTGGGTGTATTCGCAAGAAGTTATGCTGCCATACTGCATTTGAAGGGCTTGCACAGACGAGTTGTGTTACGCCCGTATGGCCTAGATGAGTTTTTTATATCCATTTTGCCTAGCTTTGCCCATTTTTTGGTGCAATTTACATTCCATGAGGTGAGTTGCATTACGCTAGTTCATGGGCATGATGATGCGAAAGAATTGATTATATGCTCACATCCTGTATAGATGAAGAAGAGGGTAAAGGTGGTTGTAAGGACAAGGGAAGGAGAAGGTGAAGTAAGGTGTCTGATGGAGGAAAAGATAGGGCTTGCACTCCCAAGTAGTTAGGCTAATCTGAGCGGCCACCTTAGAACTTCGTGACACTTCATCTCTTAGCGAATGCATTCTCGATCAACGCTGTCATAGCAAGTAACTTGCAAGACATAACAGAGAACAGAGAGCAAAAGCAATCCTCCTAATCGCTAGGGAAGTTGTTGACACAAGCGTCGTCTGAAGCGAAAAGGAGAGTGTAGGCCATGAAAAAGGGACCGTAGCAAGGAGCAAGGGTTTCTATGTTGATGTCGCGATTCATGAAGTCACTATCGACAGCCAGATTCATCTTGCTCAAACGGCTAGACAAAGAATCAGTCAGATGAATCTGCTAAGCCGGAGTCTGGTAGTAGCGACGGGTGGAGGCCACTAAGGCTATGGATGACCAAAGTTTCTTTGGGGCCCCAAGCGGCGAAGTTGACCCCAAGAGTTGCAACTACAGAGTGGCTATCATAGCAACATCTCCGAGGGGTTAGTAGTATGTCTTTTGGCATATCCAAGGAATCAGTAGGATGCTAGTGGGGTAGTGGCGTTACGTCTGTTTCAATGCCTTTCCCATTCCATCTGGTAGGGATGTAGTGCAAGAGTGATCATGCTCACTTGCTTCATGGATTGTTTGTCAA
Source organism: Gnetum montanum (assembly GCA_015680685.1). Lineage (NCBI taxonomy): Eukaryota > Viridiplantae > Streptophyta > Gnetopsida > Gnetales > Gnetaceae > Gnetum > Gnetum montanum. The sequence goes on from MNCI01003536.1 coordinate 1,688,046, forward strand.
CGAATTCCAATTTTGAGTCCTAGTTGACTATTGTTGCTGGTTTTAAGTCTCAACAGATCGTGGTACCAGTTTAAAGTCTGGGCAGACTGAAGCCTGCTAGTTTACGTCATAGCGGACGATGGAAGAGCTAGTTTATGGTCCCAGCAAACCGTGATGTGGGTGTCAGTTTTATGTCGTGACCCAGGGACAAGTCTATGCTAGTTTAGTGTCTCAGTAGATGTGTGCTTACCTTGCCAGTTTCATGTTATGGTGGATGGTCGAAAACTTTGCCAGTTTAGCATCATGGTGAACACGTGTAAGAACTGCTAGTTTTGCGTCGTAGCGGACATGTACAACATTACCAGTTTTACATCATAGCGGACGTGTACAACATTGCCAGTTTTACGTTGTAGCGGACTATACCATATGCGTGATTTGTGAGAAAGCGATAAGCCTAATTCCCTAGATGTTAGTGTAAGACTTCTGTGAACTATAGTGGGGAGTGTAACGTGGCACGTCTATCGTGTCGAGACAGCTAATTTAGAATTTTGTGTAGACCATAGTTAATGCAATCGAATTACGAGACGATAAGCTACACGTTAGTTTAGGGTCTTTTCAGACTGTAATCTACATGATATCTACGAGATTAATGTTGCGATCTTCATGCTTCATGTCACATTGACATACTTGCATTTCGAGAAAATTTTGCATTGGTCGAGCACGCAATAGTTAGTTTCAACCAATTCATTTATAAGTCGGTGATTTGTGCTCAAAGTAGATTAGTGACATTGCAAATTTGAATTAGGCTATAGCAGAAGGAAAGCAGAGGTAAGGCGTAAGGAGGCGATTTTGCGAAGGTTGTTCAATCAGGACCATGGTGCCGAAGATTAAAGGAAAACATGTCAAATTGGCGAAGATCGATGAAGTGTAGGAGAGTTTGCAGTGGGTTTCAAAGGCTAGGGTTGAAACGTGGGAGATTAGTCCGCTCACTCGGTAAGTGGCTTTTTACCCTCCTGCATGACTGTTATTTCCGTTGTAATGGCATCACAGTTGTACCTATTTCGAAGATGAGTATTATGGCGGGTGTTGATACCTGGTCACACGAGCTAAGCCATCGTAGTTTGTACAATTATCGCTATCACTGTTGTCGGAGATAGACCTTACGTAGTCGTAAGGGTTAGGGCGATATTGTGCGATATTGTGCATACACAATGCATAACTAGGAAAGTCCAGGTACTATACCCTTATGTAGTATGAATAGGATTTTGTCGTCTCACCCATAAATATTGCATCTTACGCTAGAATAATACACAGTATTATTTTTATCACCATTGTCAGGGATAGACCTTTCACGATTGCAAGGGTTTGGGCAGTTTTCGTAATGCATTTCTAGCATAATCTGCAATTTCTTGGGAGTCAAGGTAACAAAAACCCTAGTGTTGCGTAATGAAGAAAAATTTTCTGTGTTGTTCTTATGTCGTTAGTATGTCTATATTGCTGTTCCTAATAGAAGTCTATTTCATTATAAAGGATTACGCTAAAGTCTGTCCTGATCATCTTGGACATCGTGGGCGTTCTATGTTGTTTACATGTCCTCGTGGCCAATGTTCCTCCTCGTGCTTGTGTAAAGGAAGAGGTGATTTGGTTCCGAAGAGGCGCATGGGAGTTTCTACAGTTTTTGTTACGCAATTACAGCGTAATTATTTGGTCACATCTGCCGACCGAGACAGCTACTGCCATTCTGGAGAAGCTACTGGTTGGATCAACACAGAGCATCCTGACATTTCTAGTGGATGACTCAATCGAAATCGTGCAAGTGCAAGACCGTGAACAGAGTGCCAGGGGTTTGAGTCGTTTGTCTTGGATCTGGGATATGCCCAGGTTTAATTGTTATCATGCCTGCAACACTCTGTTCGTGGCTCGTCATCTTATGACCTATTTCCAGAATCCACTTGGGATTGTGTATTATGTAGGTGGGTAAGTGTCTAGTGGAAAAAACATCGTCTAGCCATGAAGTCTGCTGGTCCGACTGATGTAGAGAGAAAGAGGTTGCAAATTAAGTTTCACGGGAACGATCCCCCAGCTGGTAAGTAAAGAGATGCGTAATTAGTTTATATATTTGTTACATTGCGTATAGACGTGATGTTGCGTAGCATTTGTAAGTGTTTTGATTAATTGTTTTTTAGCAGAAAAAGGGAAGAATGTAGCGGAGTTGACTGTTGAAATAGGAGCAATAGTTATACGACGTGAAGGAGGAGCCCCAATTTTGGAAAAGGAGGCCCCTGTTAGTAATGCAGGTGGCACACAGGTTCCTGTGCACGATGAAGAGATGGAGGTAGAGGACGCCGAAGTCCTTTTGGGTGAATTGGGAAAAGGGGAGTGGCTTGTCACCGGTGAGTTTGGCTTTTCCTCAGAGGGCAGCCTCATGTTACTACCATTGAGAGTTTTGTTGGATTGAGCTTTTTGTTATCGTAATGTCTCAATTGTCTTTTATGTCTATCATACTGCGTCTAATCCATTTTTGTTTGCGTAATAGGTACTTTTGATGCTGGTGTCGTGTCCTTGTTAGTGACACCTACTTAGCATTGGGGTGAGACCCTTGATAAATTTGCCTTTATGGAAGGCATTGCAAGGAATATGATCGACCGTCTAGAGCAAATCGATCCTGAGATTGGTACGCAAGTGTTATAATGCGGGGATTGCTAGCATTACAATATTGTATCATTTTGTTGCGTCTCACTATTATTTTTATGTTACAGAATCTCGCCTCAGATGGGATCCCAAAGAGTTTGTTGACTTGGACACTACCTCTGAACCTTCACCAGAGCTAACCGAAGTGCCACGCAGCCTTTACGACGAAATGCGTAAATATGCATTATGCTTGGGAGTGGCAGAACGTCAATGAAGCTCTTTGGAAGAGGTTGTAAAAAGCAGAAAAGGAGAAGACGTTCCTAACCGGTAGGGTTGAGGACCTGGAGTCCTGAAATGAATTTCTGCTAGCTCGAGAGGTTAATGATGAGAATTTGCGGACAGCTATAATTGACTACGCCCGCTATTGGACAGTCATCAGAAACAATGTCCAAGCCAGTCGTGAACTCATTGAGCAACGGATGCAAATGAATCTCTTAGCCTAGAAGAACCAAGACTAGAAGGATTATTGCATGATGGTCCAAGAATGGGGGCAGACATAGAAAGATCATAAGCACGTGTATAAACCAGAATGTGCTGCCTACCGCCAACATTACAGGGATTCTGCTATTGAAGCGCTGTCCCTTCAACTATTTCTTTTTGTCATTGGTGCTTCTGGAGTGTACGAAAAGTTTCAGGAGCAAGTGACAGTAAGCGCCTCCCTAGAGAGGGAAATAACCCTCCCTGGCAGGAAAACCACTGTCCTTTCCTTCTTCCCTGAATCACCCTGATGGACTCTTGTGGAGAAGGGAAAGGTTAAGGCTGGGACTGATCTAAGAGATGGCGTTTGGTCTGAGCTTACCGAGGACGAGATCATGCAACATCTGTGGGTTGGTTTGGAATAGATTCCTTTTGCGGCTGATGTGGGACTGTCATAGGTAAGTTGTAGGACTATTGAATTTTTGTTATGCATAGTCTCGATGGCAATGCTAACATGTGCATCATGTCAAACCGTAGGATCGGAATGAGGAGGATCCTCATGAGGATGAGTGTAATGGAAATGGTGGTCCTCACGAAGAGGGTCTTCATGTGGAGGAGCGTAATGGAGATGATGGCCCTCGCGAAGAGTGTCTTCAGGAGGAGGAACGTAATGAAGGTGATCAAACTCGTGGCGAGAAATCCTATGAGGAAGAGCCTTGTAGAGAGGACCGCCCTCATGAAGAGACTCCACAAGTAGAAGGTCCCTACAAGGACGATTTTCTTGAGGCAGAGGTGGAGTTGGACGACACAGGTGGAAGTGTTAGTAAAGGTGACGTGTGACGTGGCCATATTGGTTAACATTTTATTATATTGGAATGGAGTAAAAGATAATGTTTTTTGGCCTATGCAGGCTGGAGTAAAGATTTTATCTTTCATGAAATGGAACATATAGTAGGCAGTAAATAGTTTAAGGCCATTTTGGGACGTGCCATCGTAAGCGTAAACGAATATGCGAAATCACTAATTTTAGGCCATAGCGGGCTGTAAATAGTTTAAGGCCATTTTAGACCGTCATCATCTTAAGCGTAAAAGGGTAAATTACATTTGCCAATTTTAGGCCATGGCAGGCTACAACTAGTTTAAGGCCAGTTTGGGCCATAAATAGTTTAAGGCCATTTCGGGCCTGATTATCGTATGCGTAAGAGAAGACTAAACAGAATTTCCAGTTTTAGGCAGTAGCGGGCCGTAACTAGTTTAAGGCCATTTTAGGCCAGATTATCGTATGCATAAGAGAAGAATAAACAGAATTGCCAGTTTTAGGCTGTAGCGGGCCATAACTAGTTTAAGGCCATTTCGGGCCAGATTATCGTAAGCGTAAAAGGGGTAAAATAAATAAAAATTGAGTTACTAGTTTTAGGCCGTGGTGGGCCGTAAGTAGTTTAAGGCCATTCTAGGCCAAAACGTCATATGCGTAAAAGAATAATGCAACACAAGAAAGAGCGTAAACTACGTAATAGTGGATAGATACAACATGTCACGCTAATGTGTTGATTTGCTAGGTCTGTAATTGTTTCTTGATCATTTTTAGGTTTGGCGAAGCATATAGGCAAGGAGGCTTATTATAGCATTCCTCTACGTTACCATCTTCTCCCTAGAAGGGTAGTTCAGCCCAAGTCAAGATTTCATTGGCCATTGTGTCAACCTGTTTAATTGTTGGGATAGGGGTTTGATCTTTGGGGACTTCAACCTTCGACCCTTGTTCCATTTCTACGTTGTTAACCGCATGAGGGGTCATCTTATCACCATGGATGATCACTTCCCCTCCTGCATAGGGCAAGTGAATCTCTTAATGAATGGATGATGAGACAGCCCTTAATTGAGTTAACCAAGACCTCCCTAAGATTAGGTTAAAGCCAGGCATCTCCTTGACAACGATGAACACTACGTTTGTGGGGAATTGATCCCCTGCTACAAAGTTGATGTGCACCGTTCCCCTAACTTGCACTCTTGCCCTGTTAAATGACTTCAAGCACGACATTGTCATGGGATTGATCTGGTCAAGCAAACCCAGTTTGTCCAGTATAGGGAATGGAATGACATTGGCAGCCGCCCCTTCATCCATGTGTACTCTCCAGATTCGGTACTGGCCGACCCGGATAGTGATGAACATGGACGCTGTTGTCACTTGACCCTTTTCTGGGTCATCCTCAATGGATTCATCATGAAATGTTAGTTGGGGGGATCGTAGTTATTTAGTAGTGTGAGGAAGCATAATCAAATGGATTTCTTCTTCATCTGCTGGCAAGTTTTTGTCCATCGGTATGGGCGTTAGCATGCGAATCATGGCTTCGCGATGCTTTTGGGATGTCATCAACAAGTTGTACAAGCTCAGCATTGTATTTTTCTATTTGAGAGCCTGCTTGACTTGAGTAAAAGCATCAAGGAGATCCTACCCACGATCTAGTTTGTTACCTTTTTCTTCTTCCATTCGTCCCAGGAGATGGATCTCTCGGGGCGGAATAGTTTCTGGTTGAGGATTGTATTTTCTTGTGCAGGGAGAAGGTGGCCACGTTTACATAACATCACCTTTTTTAGAAGAAGGTGGGGTCAAGGGTGCTGAGGCAAGAGGTGTAGGCTTGAGAAACGCTAGCGTAAGCTGGTCCTTGGTTGTGTTACCCATCATACGCCCTTCTCCTTTCCTGTTAGGTTGTGATTGGGGCATTGACTTAGAGATTTTCTCCTGTGTAGCAGGAGCAACTGATGGCTTTGGCACCCAAATGAAAAAGGGTGCCCTAGGTGTGGGCATGGGCTGGGCTGCAGCTTTACTGATAGTGGTGTGTGGAACAAAGGTAGGAGATGGGACTTAGAGGACAAAAGGTTATTGTTGAGCCACACCCATCGATGTTGACGGGCTTGTCATCTAAGGCGGGCAAGGAGGCACACAAAAAAACAAAGGGTTTTTTTGGCTATGCTTGGCCATTGCCCTTTGTACCCACTATGTTGATAGTGTACCCTACATTATTTGCATTTAATGAGTCCTGGTACACATGCATGGGTTGGTTTTCCGGACGGATCGGATTACTGTTGTCTAAGATCAGGTCACCTTGATCGATCATGCATTGAATGTCATCTTTCAACACCTAATAGTAATCCGTGTCATGACCATACAATTGGTGGTAGTCGCAACATTGGTCCAGCCTAAATTTTTTGGGAACTAGAGGTTCGTTAGGCAGGGCCAAGGAGGGATTCTTGAGCAACTCACAATGATGCCTGTGGCATTTTAGAGCCTCCTCGGACATTATCTTGTGTCGGATGTGGCCAGTTCCCAATAATTGCTTCAGAAGTTCTGAAGGCTTTATAGGTAGAGTCGCGTTATTTGAGTGATCCTTACATTCAAATTTAGGCCTCGGCTATAGAGGTGCTTTAGGGGTAGAAGAAGTCTCTTGATCGATGCTGTTTGAGCTAGTTGTAGGCTCAGCAGGCTTTGCAGATGTTTTCTTGTTGTTGTTTTTCTTCTTGGCCCCCTCGGCAACTACTGCTACTATCGTTGTCGTAGCCTTGCCTTTGTTCTTACCCTTGTTGTGGGCATTTTTGTAGACCACATACGTTGGATCCTTGCTAGCCTCAACCATGTCTTGGATGCTCTTGGTCTGAGTGAAGGCTTGGCTGAGGGAGCAGGGAGCGAGGTAATATAACTTAGACTTGATGAAGTCGTTAACTGCCCCCTTGAAAATTGCCAATAGATGGGCCTCCGCGATGGGATCATGGATTTTGTTCAAGGTGGCGCTCCATCGCTATATAAACTTTTGAACTGACTCAAGCAGGTCTTGCTTGACTCCCTTGAGCTGGTCCAGCATGACTTCTAGCTTCAGGTTGTACTTGAAATGAGTCACGAACTAAGTTAACAGCTCTTCCAAAGTTGAGATGGAAGCGCACGGGAGTGCTCGATATTAGTTTAAAGCTTTACCCATTAGAGACATAGCAAAGATGCAGATGATAATATGTGGCCATTGTTGCAATAACAATGACTCTAACCTGAAAGTAACTAAATGGGCGTTGGGATCGCCTTTCCCATTGTATTTTGTAAAATAGGGGAGTGGCATCCCAGGAGGTAACAATAAAACAAACACTACTGGACTAATAGGATCGTCATGGTAAAAATCCATGACTTGTATTATGTTAGAATCGGCAGCCTTGAGAAATTTAACTTCCTTTGTAAGGGTTTGAATAAGCTGGAAGGCTTGATCTAGACCCGTAGATGGAGAGGTCATTTGTGGAACGGCAGGAGGAGCCATGCTGGGTGGCGGAATAGGGGTGGCATCTTGGCGATTGACAATGCTATCAAAATTATCCCTATAAGCGGTGCCGCTTGTGGTATCCACCACCCGGTAGGTGGTGCGGATGGGGTGACCGTCGTTGGCTGTGCTGTTGGATACGCTGTTTGCGTGGCCGGGGGCACAGACAATGACCCTGTAGCAAGGTTTAGCACCTGCGAAACCTGGTTTTGATGATGGGGGAGATGGGATAGCTACGTAGGATGCACAACAAGAGACATGTTTGGAATCCACCATGTTGTGGTGGTGGGTCCTATCGTGTGATTCAGGATGAACGTAGGTGTTGTATGCAATTGCGAAGTAGGTATCACGTGTACATACGGTGACATGGGCGCAGGTGCATGATGAGATGGATTAGGTAACTACATTTGTTGAGGAATGATTTGTGATGGGACACCACTCAACAGGGTAGTCGGAGAGAGAAAGTGTAGTTGGGGCGAGTGCGGGACTTGGTTAGTATTAGATAAAGTCAAGGGCATGGTGAACAGAAACAACAGATTTATGCAGGACGTTGTGGAGGGAGGGGCCATGGCCAAATCAACGTGACTACCTCCCTCAGAGTGGGAGTCTAGATCGTCCTACCCATCATGAAGCGTTTCATCATGGAACAACTCCTCTTGTTGTTCCGTCAATGTCCTAGACATCAGCATTTGATCTAGGATCCACTGTTGTTGATTTTTCAGGGGTATAATGGCTTTTAGTGCAAGAATAAATTCCTTCCCATTGCAGAATATGAACTTGTATTCTCGTTTCTCTTCAAGTTCTTGTGGATACATGAGAAGATTTGCTGCAAGTTTAACACAGAGGAAATTGTAATGTTCCCTATGCTGAGCATGTCCCTTAGGCTCTTTATTTTGAAGCCTAAGGGAGCAGCGTGGTCGCACTGGACTAGTTGGCGGCTCGACCACAGGAGGGGTGACTTGCAGAGTCCAAGGATTCTCAAGGTTAGTAGTGTTAACAACGGTAGTTGATGTAGCCATTCTCTACACGGTTCAAGAGTAATGATGATAAGGATAAGGATCATAAGGGCAAAGGCAAACTAAGGTAATAATCAGGCTTTCTACTCTGTAGGATTCCAAAGGAATTGTCGGAGTGACCGATCTACACCACACAGTCTCGTAAACAACCATGGAGGTATTACGTTTACGTCAATCGATAATGGGTATAGACAACTTACAGGATTACCCGTAAAGTGCGGATCGGAGGTTCAGGCCCTTCTTCTAGCACTAGAAAACTGTAATGACGGAAAACGTTGGTCACTGGAAATTACCAAGCGGAGTTCCATGTACACAGTTCCAACCTCGGATCCATGCAAGGGCTATGTTGAAGAAGATGAATCCGAGGTGCCCTAAACGGTCTTGTCGATTAGACAGGGACTTACTTAATTAGTAAAATTTTGTAATAATCGGATAGCAAAAACGGTGATTTCAGTGAGGAGATATAATATCATTAATCTCGAAGGTAACGAGAATGATGTAAATGATTCAAGGCAATTGCAAAATCTATATAGATGAGACGCAAGAAACTAGATTTAGAGAATGTGTAATCCCGAGATCTGGGATTTAGCTTATAAAAAAAATATGTTGGATACAATGATTATAGGCAGACTTCGGTTTAGACGAAGCACGTGCCAACAACAAGAAAGCTATTTAAAGATAAGACAAGTAAAGGTCGAGCTACCTTGTTCTAGCCAATCTGGGCACAAGGGAGTCAGACCCGAAGCAGAATATCTGTTAACTAGCTATTTCTAATCAAAGATTCTTGCCAATCACCTTTGATGTTCTTACAATCGCTGATCCTCTTTTTGTCAATCTTTGCCAAAAATTGCCAACAATTGCCAAGAAAATTGCTCACAGAGAAAATTTGCCAAAATGAGAGAAATTTTTGCCAACCCCTTGATCCTTGTCAACCAGAGTATTTATAAGGTTAGGGTTAGGAGAAAAAACATGGTTTAGATGATGCGTGTCCTAAACCTACAAAATGTCGTTGATTTGATGTGTTCTTGTTTGAAGCTTGCGGTGCTACGCTGCATTACGCTCTGAAGCTTAATGTGTCATAATCTACTATTGCTGGAGCTTTGGCAACCAAATGTTCTGCGGTTACGCTGTAATACGCTAGAGAACGTATTGTCATGTATGAACTACTGATACCTGAATTGTGTTATCTCCATGGTTGCTTGTATTACACTGCTTCATGCTACATTACGCTGCATAGCGTAATTCAGCGTAAGATAACGAACTTGCAAAAAATTGAAGTGTTGTCGCCGTGCTTCCCTTGTTTCTGTTCAGTTTTTCTGGGGTTTATTACGCTACACTGCGTAATGTAGCGTAATAGGCCCTTAGCTGAAAAAGGAGGACTTGCTAAAATGTGCGACATGCTACAGATCTTTGTTTGAACTTTGAGATTTTGCCGGACAATCGAGATCTTGAATTTTGCTATCTCCATTGTTGTGATTAGATGGACCATCTTCTAGCATTACACTGCGTTGCGTAATATGCTAAAAGTTAAGATTTTTGAAGCATAGCCAAATCTTGAAGTTGAAGACTTACCATTGTGCACCCCTTGTATGATTTTGTCCTTTGGAGTCCATTACGTTGTGCTGCATAGTGTGGCGTAATAGATCCTTAGCTAAAAAGGGAACTTGCTGAGCCGCGACTTGTCGCAAATCCTTGCCTAAGTCGCAAGATTTTTCCGAATTTTTGAGGCCTCAAAATTTTCACGGTGTTTCACATGTACTCATTAGTGATCAAGGAATTCATTTCATAAATAAGATAGTGGAAAAATTCCTTAAGTATTGTGGGATAAAACATAAGATAGCCACTACCTACCATCCTCAAACAAATGGACAAGTTGAAAATGCTAATAGAATCATTCTAAGAATTTTAACTAAAACTATTTGTGCTAAAAAGAAAGACTAGTCTAGAAAATTACAAATGTACTTTGGCCCTATAGAATTACTTATAAATCAAACTTAGGCTATTCAACCTATCAGTTGGTTTATGGCAAACATTGTTCATTGCTTATTGAAATCAAGTACCAATTTCTAAGATTAGCACATCAACTAAGTTTTGATGAAGAACTCAATCAGGACTTTAGGATGATCTAACAACATGAACTTGACAAATTATGCATGCATGCACTTGATAAACAAAGAATAATTAAGAAACAAATGAAGTGTATGCAAAATAAGAACATAATAAATAAGCAATTTTTAGGAGGAGATAAAGTCTTGTTATATAACATGAGACTACAAAAATATCTAGGGAAATTAACAACTCGATAGGATGACCCGTATCTAGTATCATAATTGCACCCATTAAAGATCTATCTAACTCATTCCTAGTAAATGATCAAAGACTTGAGCATTATCATCAACATCAAATAGAAGAGCTTGGGAAGGATGAGTTAGTTCTATTAAGTGATCCTAATTGTTCTACAAAAGAACCAAAGGATGAGAATGGGTAATTAGAGGCCAAAATGATAGAGAGTAATTTTAATTTAGATAACCAATTACCTTATTCAAAAATGTAAAAACAATTAAAAATAACCAAAATTTTACAACTCTTACCTTGAAAAATGTAGAGGGTAGTAGCTATTATTTGTTGGGACTGTAAAGAGTTTAGTAGGATCATGTTTGGAATGAAAGGAAGAAGGAAAACTCCCCCTAGCTTGAGATAGATAGGTTAAAACCAAAAATCCATGTAAGAGTAAGCCTTAGGATAATAAAAATAAATATTAATCAAATATGAATAAATGACACTAAGTTGGCATAATAAATTCTATTGTTCCATAAAGATAATGTTTCTAAGGCTCAAAGTTTCATAAGTTTGGGAGGTAAAATAACTAAGGATACGTTAATGTTTATAAGTGTAAGGTTTATATCAATTACTTTCTTAGATGGTCAATATGAAGGAAAGGATGTCTATATTAGGTCTAGCATCTAAGGTGGTAAAGACATCTAATAAAATAAGACTAGTTCCCATATGAACAATCCATTAAATTGAAGGAAAAGAATAAAAATGTTTCCATGAGAATCTTATGATTGAAGTAGGCCTAATTATATTTTTAAAAAATTTGGTCCCATAAGAACCTTCAATCATGAAAAGAGCGACAGTCATATAAGAACCTTATAGTTGGAGTGATGCTAAATGCTCACATTTTTCAAGCATCCCACAAGAACCACCTTTTATAAGTGGAGTGATTATGGGTGGAGTGATAGTCATTTAAAAAATTGAAATATGAATGCCACTAATTTAGATAGTTAGGATATAACACTATTAAGGAAAGGATTGACTCACTTGAGTAAGTAGCATAATGAATAACCTTATTTATAAACATTTTTCTTACTTTTTTTATGTAATATCTTAGCTTGTGAAAATTCATACTTATACGGAACAATGTCCTTTATTTTCCTTTATTTTTAATATACCAACCAAGTATTTTTAAGTTTTACTACTAAATTCATATGTAGCCTCCAAACTTTCCACTATATTACTTCATCATTATTATCAAACTTTAAGATTGCCAACTATAATTTTCATAGGTAATTGAAACTTTTTGAATATTCATATGATTTCCCAACATTTCTTTCATAGGAGTTAGTGGTTGAGATCCCTACTATGGTTGGAGAATTACGGATACTAACTGTTGGAAGTTCAAAGCTTACCTATGCAACATTAATAGTGGAGAGTATATAAAATCTATGACATGTTATTGGTCTACTCTACTAATTATTTCTTAATTTACACCAATAAAAAATTAATTTAATTAACCTAGGTTAGGAACATAACTTAGATTAATTATGGGGGAAGGTTGGTACTTTAATAGAAGGATAGGTTAGTAGGGTTCAAGCGACATGGGAGCTAATCCAATATCAAGTTAGGGAATGAATTCATTAAAAGAAATACATCTTGGATCCTTAAAATATAAGAAAGGTAGAAACCTTGAAATTGTAAGCCATCCTTCCAAAAAATGAAGCAAAACTTGTGAGGAGAAGTATAGTCTAGGTAATCCTAGGTGGACCTTCCTAACTGAGTTGTATGTGAATTTTTACCCAATATGTCATATTCCAAGTGAATAATGTTTTATGATAAAGTGTATAGGTGAGGGGATTAAACGAATATTAATAAAATCAATTAATAAATTTATTTTTAATAAATATCAAAACATATATTGATATACATTTTGAGATGGTAAGATCTACAATAAGTGTGTATAATTGAAAGACATCGCAAAATCAATGTCTATAGAAATAAGGGAAGTTAGAAAATCCTTCAGGTTTCAAACTCTTGATGGACTTTGATGTCTCAAGACATAATACATTGAAGTATATTGATTTTTTTAATTCTAATTAATTTGATAAAATAATTTGACTTTAGTTTATTAACAATGATATTGAATTAATCGATAAAGTTCATTTGGAAAATATACAATGATATAGATCTATATTGATTAGATTGATGAACTTCGATACTATAAAATTTTTCTTGAGACTCTCATGTTTGAATAGCACAACTATGATGTAGTTTAATATTTAAGTATACAATGATATCAATTTGCATTGACTCGATCGATGAACTTCACTAATACAAAATTTTTTTAGAAACTCGCATTTGGATAGTTTGGGTGTAGTAAAGTTGATATAAATGATACAATGATATTGATTTGTATAGATCTTGCAATAATAATCCATATGATGAATTGTATATAAAAATGAATTGATAATTATTGCTATCATAGTACAAATTGTCCCTTTGTTTTTGAAGTTCTTTATTTTTGTGATGGGGATCAATACATTAAAAAATTTAAAAAAATATATAACCTACTAGTAAGGTGGTGGTCCGTATGGATAAAATCCACAATGTGATGATCCAAACCTTATCCAAGGACTTTTTGCAAACATCACAATGCACATTAGGATCACTCTCACCATCATTGTATTGTGCTAGACTTCCATCTAGGCAAAAGGAACCACGCCGACGCAAGCTTATTACCTTTAGAATGCCAAGTAAGCCTTACCATTATCAAATTTAGATAAAACCTTGCCATTTTTGGAGGGAGAATGATCCTTGCTTTACTTTTTAGCATTTTCCCACATGATTAGGGCTTATAAATTGGAAAATTTATTAACCATGGAGTAATAGGGCAAGGTAAGCATGGGTCTCTTTGAGGAAATCACTAATAATTTTTGTATTTTCAATCTCCTTGTTCTTGTGTAGGTGCATAGGAATAAAAAGTTGAAGATTTCCCCCTACCATGCTAAATTAGAATACACAGAATGGATTAACCATACTGATGTAGCCATTTGCCAAAAAATTGAGGCACTAGGTTATGAAATGTTTATCAAATCTCTAATCAAGTTGTAATTCCAAGAAGAGATCCTAGAATTTTATAGGAACTTAAAGCCTTACCTTACTAATACAGAGCCTTTAGAGTGGTACTTGGTTTCATTAGAAAAGAAGACTAGGTGAAGATCATGATAGCTTGGCTCTAAGAGTGGTTTAACCTACTTATGAGCAGAGAGGACATTTATAGGTCAAAGGCTAATATGGAAGAGAAGTATGAACTCGTCTAGTAGTTTGTAGAAAAGTTTGATAGTAATAGTGTTAAAGCCTAGGAAGCCCACTTCATCAACCTATACCCTAAAAAAAGGATGATAATGAAGATGATCATGACAAAAATCTTGCCATTCACCTACACCACCTATGCTCTTAGCCCAGCCTTTGAGTGATGAAGTGCTAAGATATGAAGAGGAGGCCAACTTTGCATACTTGCCTATTAGGTACATGGTGTATCATTATAATGATGATGCACTTAAAATATGTTTTCCCTTTTTGATTTTAGTAATTTTAAGGAAGATTAAGATGCGAGAGTCATGAAGAAGGATACCTTCACAAGGTTTCTAAAAATTCACATCAAGGTCAATCCTTTCATTAAGAAATCTAATGATCCAAACTCCATGTTAGTACTACAGGCCAATGAGGTATAAGAACTTCAGAAGGAAATGAGGATTAAGATGTAGGAGGTTTGATTTAGCCAATGGCAGATCCTATCCATCCTGGAGAAGGTGAGCTCTACCCTTATTGCACTAAATAAGAGAGTGGTAGACATTGAGCATAATGTGTATCCATAGATTTGTAATGATGATTAGGGATTAGAGCCATCTCATTTTTACGAGGACATAGAAGCTAAGAAAGGATCTGAGGTTTGATCCTTTATGTTAGTCAGTTGTGTTAAGGCTTGTTAGGCCATCTTATTATTTATAGGCTAAGTTTTGAACATGTTTTGATTTTCATTTATATGATGTATACATAATCCTTCTCATGGTGTGCTTGTATTGTGGTAGCTGGTGGACATTCAATTTTTGTGATTATGATATTAAGTTTCTCTATACTATGATTGTTATTTTGGATAATCAAATGATGAATTAAATGTTTTATTTTAATTTTGGTCACTATTTTTGGTGATAAAAGTGAATTATAAACTTGTAATATTTTAATATCATCATACGCTTATCCATGGTATTGGTTAGTACATTCTAGGTTTGTTTGAGCCATGAAATTGAGTTACCATTCTTGTGGTTTGCTGCTTGCTATTGGAATAGCATGTTTTAGGCATTAGATATTTTTTTCACCTTTGTTGGATAGGAACTAGCCAAAGGCTAGTAGGGGGCTATGATGAACCCTCAATTGGCCTTTAGTTTAAATGAAAATTTGTTTAAATTTTTATTTTTTTGTTATATGACCATATTTAAGTACATCAATCTCTATGATGGTACATAATATGTAATAGTGGCATTTTTAGAAGTTATGTTTTGCAGGATATAATGATTTGACCTAAATTGATAAGATATTGATTTAGATAGAAAACTTTGACAAACTTCGATGGCGGAGATATTGATTTTCATTAGAAGAATTAGCTTAAATTGACCTAAATCTTATTGATACCTATAGTGATCATGGTAAGGTTAGATATCATTAGAGCCAGGGTGATCCAAAGCCTTTAGTAGAATGGAGATATCTATCTTGACCACAATTGTGATATGCATTGAAAAGTTAAGAAGAAAAAAGACATTATGGATGCTATGTATACTAATAAGTAAGTATTGCCCCAATAATAGTATGAATTCACATTAATTTCTACAATGTCAATCGATATGTCCACATAACCATTTTTTTCCAAATTAAGTTGTGAGCCCTTCAAGTAAAAAAGGAATCTCCTTACTTAGAGAAGGGAATAATTCATACCCCAAGAGAACCCACGTCAGTTTGAAATAATTCTACATTTGTTTAAAGAATTATCAATAGGGCTAGTAAAAGATCAAAATAGAAATGGAGGTAGGGATGGTAATTGTTATCATGACAAAGAGAGCACTGAAATGATCATGGAAAAAGACAATAGGCAACACAAAAATAGTCATTGTCATGATAGAAACCATTACTAATGAGATGATTATGATGAATCCTTGCTTGTTATAAGAAGCATGATTAATATTAGAAAGACTATCTATATCCCAACCATGCATCAAAGGAATAGCTGCATTAAGCTGCTTGACATAAAAAAAAAATTTAAATTCAAGGTAGGCTATAATAAAGATTCAAAACATCATCTACAAGTATTTCATAATACCTATGCCTTGTATAGTATAGAGAATGATATGTAGAAGCTTAAATTTTTTTAAAGAATAATCATAAAAGAAGTAGGGAGTTGGTACTAATCCTTAGAATAGGAATTTATCAAAAGATAAATTATAATGCTTGATCTATTCAATGAGAAATAGTAAATGTAATTTAAAGTATTCAACTTGGGAAAATAAATTCAATTGTGAAAATAGGATAATCATAAATCCCTTGATGCAGCCTTGAGTAGATACTACTTATTATTACATGTGTGTTCAAGCCATGAGATTTTTCAAATAGAGTAGTTGAGGCATATCATAGATGGACTATAAAACAAAATAAGGGAGACTTTTAGGATATATTCCCAAGGGAGAAATTTATCATTAAATCCAAGGACTTACTAATTAGGTTACAAAATGGGAAGGAGAGTTAAAGAAGAGAGACAGTGCAAAGGGGTACAATAGAGATCCTTTACTTTGCAAAAGGGATGTATGTGCTTACAACATAAGGGAGGACAAAGATCCAATGTAGGAGTTGATTCAATGAAAGACTTTGCCAATCCAAAAAGTAGTTTCAGATATTATGGTAAAGGTAGAATAAATGTGGGATTTAGTGGATAAAAAATTTATAACTACACTCAAAATAGTGAAGGAGAAAATAGAAAATGTTCTTTCATAAGTTAAAGATAAGATGAAGAAAAAAGAACAAGTAAGAACATATACAAGCAAAAAGGGAAATATGTTGTGATTAAGGAGGTTACTAGCTTCAATTCAGATAAGAAGGGATGTGACTTATGCCAATATAAATATCCTAAGAAATATTTCCTAACTATGTCAAATTTGCAAGATTTAGAGCATATGCTTTGAACCCCAAATTCATTAAGAAGTAGATGCTTAGAAGATTGTCTTATCTAAGGGGTAATTATAGGTAGTTCCACAATCAGTAATACTATCTAAGTGAAGATTCATCTTAACCTCAAGATAAGTATTATCACTAGTGGAAAAACTCATAGTCATGGGGCTTTCCATCAGAAAGGTAGTAGTATCCTTATAGGCATCTCGTTATTTATGGATATTACATTTCATAAATTATTTCTCCAAATGGATCATCTACTCAAAATCATTCTCCCCATCACTATTATCTACAAAAATACCATAAGCCTTCTACTTCTAAAGATGAATCTTACTCCTAACCTTCACATCTACTACTCATGCATTCTCAACCATCACATACTTCCCTTTCCCTAACATGACCTTCATAAATGTAGGGTAAGATACCTCTACAAATTTATTTAAAAATGCTACTAGAACTATAGATATGCAAGTGGATGATAGTGCAAATGGTTTAAAGTGTAAACATTAAAAAGATATTTTCTTTAGACATTCCAGTACATCTAAATCCATGAAAGAACTAGTGATTGTGGACCCCACACCAATGCTAACAACTTTGAGTATCTTACATGAGCTACCTTCAAACCAATTTATAAATGTATAAACTATCATGCTAATTCATGCTAATACTAACTAGAACAAAGTAGATAACCTTCCTAGGAAAAGGATAGATCCTAGAAGCCCCCTCATTTACTTACAAGTGACTAGAAGTGCACTTTGCAAAGATTTATTAAACTTAGTTTCTAGTATGAACTTAATCTCCCAAGAGATGTACAAATCATAGAATCTATTGACTTTTAGCAAGTACAACATTATGTTGAATCTTGTAGATCAATCCATCATTATTTCCTTGGGATACAAATGACTAGAAGTGCACTTTACAAAACTTAGGTTCTAATATGAATTTAATCTTCCAAGCGATGTAAAAATCATAGAACCTACTACTATTTAGAAATTTCAACATTAGGTTGAAGCTTGTAGATCTATCCTTCACTATTTCCTTGGGATACATGGAGGAAATTATCACCACAATTAGTGGGTGGTCCTACCTAGTATATTTCTTAATGATTCATATAGAAAATTATAAAGGAGATTTTTCTATCATTATGAAAAGAGCTTAGCTAAGCATAATTGATGTCAAGCTTTGGGATAAGAAACATTTCCTTGAAAATCTTTTAGAAAAATGAGCATGAAGCAATCAAGAAGAATAGAGTTTAATATGTCATATATTATGACATGACATGAAACTACATGAGTAAAGTATGAATAATCAAACAAATAAATATTATAGCATGTAATTGGTATGAAGAAACAATGTATGTAAAAATGTGCTTATATGTAAGTCACTAAGCAAAAAGGCATCTAGTTGTTGATAATAGATAGAAGCTATGAGTCTATAATATACATGGAATCACATGAAATCCTTACAAATGCTTATGTTGATAAGATAGATGAGATGGAATGCTTTAGAAAAAATTTTTCCCAAGTAGAAAATAGACAAGAAGAAGAGACAAAGTAGTGAAAGTTTGAAATTTGAAAGAAAGTAGAACTAGAATGCATAGAACTCAATGCATTGTCAAAATCTCTCGAGTATGTATTTTTAGAAAATGACAAACTTATGACAATGAATGTCCAACTTACACAAGAACAAAAATAAATTTTAATTAAGGTAATTAATAAATGACCAACAACATTTACCTAGTCATATAATGAAATAATAAGAATTAATCAATGCATATGTTTGCATAAGATTTATACAAATCTAACCATCAAGCCCAAATGCAAGCCATAATATAGGCTAAATTCCAAATTAAAGTAGATTATGAAGAATTAAATTTAGAATCTCCAAATAGTAGAATTCATATACATTATAGACGATAGTAAGTAGGAAAAATTCATTGTGATTGTACCTAAAAAGAGGGATTAGTAGAGAATTTTCATTCATTTTAGATTTGTTAAATATAATAGGTTTCAAAGATCATTTCTTGTTGTCATTTGTTAACTTAGTATTAGATATGATTGCAAGGCACAAATACTATTATTTTCTAGATGGATATAGTGGTTATAATCAAATTTGAATAGCTTCAAAAGACTAGGCCAAAAGCACATTCACAAGTCTTTGAGGGACTTTTGCATAATAAAAGTCCTTTTGCATGCATAATGCTCCAACAATCTTCTAATGCCTTGTCCTTAGTATATTTTACAAGCATATCAGAAATGGTGTAAAAGTCTTCATGGATGAATTATCCACCTATGTCTCTAATTTTGAGTAGGCATTTGACCATCTTGAGCAAGTCTTAAAGCATCATGTAAAGATAAATCTTAGCATCAACTAGTTGAAAAGTCATATAATGGTTCAAGAGAGCATTATTATTGGACATTGGGTATTAGACAAAGGAATAAATATTGAACTAGATAAGATCATATTTATACAAGGAATTATACAAAGACCACTGAAGAGCGGCAAGATACCCCTATGCTCAACCATATGAATACGAGCATTACACACAATCCGATCGAACTCCAAGGACTAAGTGCTTATGCACCTTCACAGAACAAGGATGGGTTAGGCAATCGTTGTCTTCCTAAGCTTACTCATATGGCACGATTGTATGGTTAAGTAAACTTGAGGTATATGATTTTTATGCTTTTTATGTTTATGTCCTGGTGCTAAAAGGGAGAAGTGAAATGATTAAGTAACTAATTTAATTTAACTAATCCGCTAGGTTCTAGCTAGTCCTAACACCAACATTCGTTCCCACTCTCCATACATATCTTGAACCAATGTAACACTACTAGGATTACCAAATGCTAATCGTTACTGGGTTACCAAGTGTTCCATGCTTGAAGTGGTCGTACTGAGTGTGCTTGTGAAAATTAACAAACCAATAAAAGAAACATAAATTAACTAACGAAAGCATTAAATAACTATAAATAACATTAAATGCAATAAATAAGCTATTTTGAATGCTGCAAGGTTTACCATAAAGTTCATCTTTATTTCCAGACACAAGGTGTGCTCAGGTACACAATGCTTGAATAAAGATTTGTTCACTTTATGACTCTTATTGCAGGCACTTAGAAATAATTCTAACTCTAGAAAGGGAAAACTGCAAGAGTTCAGGTAAGGGACTAAGAAACTAATGCCAAAATCAAGTGCACCCACCTCTTATTTATAGGCAATGAGACATGTTCCAATGTCGAATGTCTGATATCGTTTGGTAGCTCCGATATCACAAACCCGATATCGTAGATTCAATATCGCTATTCATCATACCCCCATGACCTAATGAAAACTCATCCTTGAGTTCCTTACAAAATATTGGGAAGGTATGGGATTATTAACATGGAGTGATAGACTCAAAGTGCCTAGTGAATGGATCAACAAATATATTACAACATTGGTGTTCATACCCATTGTGGTGAAGACCGTACATAGATGACATCCAGACCTTTATTTGATAGCTTGGAGAGAGAGAAAAGAAAATGAGGTGCATTGCTATTGATGTCAAGATTGTGCACACCGTTGTTCATCCATGGCCATATAATGCATGTTCCTTGCGTAACTGCTTCAGCTCTAGTCCATCTTGAGTGCTCCCTCCTATCCCAGTCCATTGTTCATTTGATCACCATATGCACACACAACACAGTTGCAAATTAGCAAGGATAGATAAGATATAATGTGATTGATACCTTGCCTTGCTATGAAGCACATTGGCTGGGTTGTGGGTATGGCAGTTACTGGGTTAGAGGTTTGTAATTGATGACTACCCAAGGTGTAGGGGTGAGGTAAGTAATGGAATGGAAAAATTTGTGCCAAGGCCCCCATGACTAAGAGAAAACCTCTAGTAGCAATAATATGGAAAATGAAAGAATAAGGAAGAATAGAGAAATAAAAACGGTGAGGCCAATAAAAAAAATTGGATGTCATGGATGGTTGAAATGGAAAATGGCTAATTGTAGGAAATGTTTAAGGGAAAGAACTAAATAATTGCATCATAAAGGAATGCTAGTGGGTCCTCCCCAAAGTAGGCTCATGTCCTTTATTCCTTGACAAACCCACAAATCAAAGAGTTTGTAGGTTCTAGGAATAACATATGGAAATAATGGTTAAAAACTTACCCACAAGAGTTTACCAAAGAATAATAATGCAGCAACCAAAATATAGATTGATCATAAAATTGGCAATGAGGTGGAATATGGAAAGAAATTTGGAAGAGAAGAGAGAATGGAATGGAATCCTAAGATCAAGGTTGTGTAAAATCCCTTGTGTATTATGTGGTTAAGGTGACTTAATAGAATTCATTCCAAATCTAGATCAAAACTAACCATATCCAGTGACCCTGCATCAACACACCTGACCAACCTAGCCTCCTGAAGTAACAAGAATCCATCAAGAGAGCCACCGCCATTCCAACGAGAGAAAGAACAGAAGACTAAGAAGCAAAAAAGGGCCTTATTTAGAGGGAACCTTCAAGCATGGGTAACATGTATTTCCAATGCCATAACCAGTGCTTGTAGCCCATGTTTCTTTATTATGTCTAAGGGATATGCTTTGAATTCTTACTAGTTTTTTTTGTATCATGGGAGAACCACACCATGCAAAGACTTATTTGATTTGGTTAACTTTCTAATATTTGGTCAAGAGCGGAATGGTGGAAAACCTATGAAAAACATCCAAGTTCCCAAGAGAATAGCTAGCAAAAATGCATCGAATCCCCTTGAGGTCACACCCTTTTCAATCCATTTGAACCTTTCCTTAGTTTGAAGAATACCAAGCCACCAATTCATTAATAAGTTTACTTAGAAAAAAGAACAGTATAGTTCTAAGATCAAGGGAGACCATAGAGCTGAAAGGATGAATGGATGATGTGGATTCATTATGTATTATATCAAAAGAAACCATATTTTAGTATCAACATTAAAAGTTAAAGGTAAAAGCCAAACATCAGCAATCAACACCATTATAGTATAATCCACCATCATGAACACTTATTAGATGATGAGTGAAAGTAATTTAAATAAAATGGAATAGAGAGAGAAATAGTAAAAAATGTTAACGATGATGTAAAAAAAAAGTAGAGCTGAAAACTATGTAAAACAAAAAAGTTAAAGGAACTGCGGGCTTTAAAATCGTTAGCATTGGTGGCCATCTCCCCCACGACTGAGTTGGAAGAAGGAGATCCAAAATAATGAGCAAGGTTGTCCATTTATAGAGGTAGTGTTAGTACTGGTTGTTTTAGCTTCATGGAAAGGTTTGGTTTTCTGGTGCTATTTGAATTTGATTGTATCCACTATAACCATCTAGAAAACTATAGTAGTAATTCCCTACAATGGTATCTATGACTTGGTTGACGAATGGCAATGGGAAGTGGTCTTTGAATGTTGCCATGTTAAGTAGCCTAAAGTCTATACACACCCTCCATTTACCTCCATTTTTAGGCACAATGACTAAGGGACTAACCCATTCACTATCAGCAATGGGGTAGATGAACCCAACTTTTAAAAGCTATTTAATTTCTTCTTTAACCACTTGCTTAAGCTTTGGGTTCAGTCGCATCTACGGTTATCATCGAGGTTTCATGGAGGGGTCAGTGTAAATTCTATGTTGGCATATCCTAGGATCTATTTTGGTTAATTTGGGATATGACCAAGCAAAGGATTTCAACATTTTGTTTACCATTTTCAGCAGTCTTTCTTTTTGTTAAGGAGCCAGCTTAGCATTAATGATTACTGGTTTTCCATTCTTGAGAAATGTATACTCCATACCGATGGGCAACAGTTTTAACTCAAGGGGCTCTTGCTTGAACTCGTCAAGGATTTCCAACTTCCCCCAGTTGATATTTTCAATGTCAGGAATTGTCAGTTGGCAATGGACTTTCTCTAATGTGTCTATGCTATCGATGTAGGTGTAAGTTAAGCTCTCAGTTGGTTCCATGCATATAGTTGAGTTGCTCTCTTGGTTAATTGTCAGTCATTGGGTGCCTTACTATCTTGTGGCTACTACATACAGGCATCTTTGTATGTTAGTTATTTGTGCATAATAGTTTCATGTAGGCAATGTTAAATGTTATACAAACTAGGCCTTCTGCAAGCAGTTGCACCCTGTGTCACTGTATGCAATGCATGAAACTTTCTTCTTCTCTATCTTTCCAAATGGATTTTCCTTTGATATTTCTAGGGAAAGATCATGTATTCCTAGGCATGCATCAATTGTTCTTAGCCATGCTCTTCCCATAATGATTGGGAAGTACCCCTTATAGTTGTTAACTTGAATCACTAGGAAATTGGTGAATATGACCACCCACAAATAGTGGTGACAATGTCCTCCACTAGTCCTAATGGTATAGTGATGGACTGGTCGGCCAACTCTAAATGAATGTTACTCTTTTTTAGTGGAGGCAGGTTCTAGGCTTTGTACATTTCTTGAGAGATTAAGTTAACACCAGAACTTGAATTCAAAAGAGCTTTGCAAGGCTCATTTCCCACGATCTATAAATAAATAAGAGGACTTCTAGGATTAGAGAATTTCCTAGGAAGACAGCCAACTTTAATCCAATCGGTAATGGCATGAGTCAATATGACCATGTGCATTGGATGCAGTCTTTGGTTTAAAGGAAGCTCTGAAGATTCAAATGATGGCAAGGAAATTGGACAATTAGCCACTTGTGATTGTAAGGACTTAGTTGGACTATTGTTTTTAAAGAAAGGTCTCTTCTTTGTGCAGTTATCTAAACCAATAGTAGGTTGAGGGTTAACAACCCTTGTAGTGTTACGTTGTTGTAGTTGGGCAAGGAGCTCACCTTGCATAGTTGGAGCAGGTGGTAATGAAGCTAAGGGTGGAAGAGGTGTAGTTGGATGAAAAGGATAGTATGTTTGTGGAACATCACCCCTAGGAGAAGGAGTTCTATAGTACTTGTGGGTTTGGTAGTGAGGCTAAGGAGTGACGTGACTAGTGGAGTCACATGGAGAGATCGGTTGTTGTACGTAGTATCCATATGGGTTAGGTTGATGATAAGGGTATTATTGACATGGTGGTGTCATTCCCCATGATTTTGGGTGTTTCCACTATTGATATTTTTCATTTGATTGTGGTGGAGCTCCACTCAAATAATACATCAAGGGTTGGTGGAATTGCCTTGGGTTACCTTGAGGATAAGGTAACCTTCGGGGTGTTTGCCATCTATTTAATCGTGGGTTTAGTGCATACATCCCAGACTCTTGAAGATGTGAGACTATTGGGTAACATCCTTTAGGATGGTCATATTGGCATATCTCACATCTACCATCATTGTCTAGGTCAGAATCCACAACCTCTTCAATGCAGAAAACTTTGCCCTTATCCCTGTTACACACATACTTAACTTCTTCTTTTTCCTTCTCTCTTAGTCACTACCTTACTCTCTAGACTCCTCTACTATTTTGAGAATAATTTGAAATTTATTATCTAGGGAGTCCCACATTTGGTTGACCTTTGCCGATACATCTGATGCAAACTTTTGAATGGGCAAAGTCTTCCTATTCACCATCTCTTCAAGTGGTGACTCTTCTTCATCCTCACAAAATCTAACTTCCTTCTTTTAGAGGGAAGGATCTCTATTGTATTCCTCCACACTTTCTCTTTTCCTTAACTCACCTTCCTCTTTGGTAACTTGCTCCAATAATCTTTGTACTTGATGGGCTCTAAGCTCGAATAGTCTCCCTTGGGCATAAGTCCCAAGGGTTCTTCGCGTTTCGTACCTAAGCCCATCTACGAGATGGCGTAGTTGTTCCCACTATGAGTAACCATGGCTAGGGAAATGATGTAATAATGCATAATATTAGTCCATGGTAGCATCCAAAGGTTTGAGTCCTCCTTGATTCCATCCTTGGATTTTCTTATGTAGGTTGGACACTCGGGAATACATTTGATATTTATCGCTGAATAACTCTAACATGGTACTCCATTGATGAATGGATTCTAATTCTAAGGACCGATACTAGCTTTCCATTTCCTTAATCAGTGTTCATGGAAACAACTTTAGTTTTTGCCACTTTTTTTCTATGTTTTGCAAGGCACATGCGTCATAGAACGCTTGTAGATGATTTTGAGGATCAACGTTGTATCCCCCTTCAAATCATGGGATATTGTTCATGTCTAATCTTTTGATCCTACTATCCTTTTGGTGCCTTGTTGGGATCCTAATGGCCTTAGTTATATCTAGCATAATTTGGGTAGCGAGTAGGGGTTCATCGTGATCATATCTTCTATGGTGCCTATGATGCCTATGTTGTTTCCTACTCTTCCTCCTTTCGTGGTGTGTTTCTCTAGAATGCCCTCATCCCCTTTCTCGACTATTTTGTCTATGATCCCTGTTTTGCTTACCATTGTTCTCATGGTTTTTCCCTTTATGACTACATTCTAATCTTGAAGGAGAGGGGGAAGGAGATGATGAAGGTGGAGAGGAAGGAGGACTGGCACCATGACAGTGCCTATCACTCTCTTCGATGGTCGTAGCCTCGATCGTGGTTACGATCAAAATGTTCATCATCATGATGTGTTTATGTTCCTTTTTTAGACCCTTTGTATCCATTGGTATCAGAACCTAGGTTATGAATAGCTAAGTGAAGGTTCTGATACAAAACTCCTTGACCGAAGTCAATGAGAGGAACATCATTTTGTGGGAACCTCCTAAGGCAGGTTCACCACTCTCATTTTTACTTAGGACATATGGGATATCCTAAGATCACTTTCCTTTCATAGATTTGTAATGTCTCTCCTATTGTAGGTCCCTTTGATGTTGTACCTTCATGGATTAATACTCTCTCAAGTCATGTTCATGCACAATGTACTCTACCTGTAAGTGCTGCATACCAATTCATGTGAGAGCACAAAGAAGCATGCTTGGGACTGAGCGATTAGGAGGTAACACTATGTTACCTTCTAAATCATGCCAATGTAATTGTTCATCCTAGTGGAGGATAAAGGTAAAGTTTGGTATATACTCATTGGGATGAGCGTATACCACACAAAATTGTTGGGGCATTAGCGGGTCATCATGTGTACTATGCCTTTGATTGTTCATTGTGTCGAACCTAGGCGGTGAAGCACTCTCGTAAGAAGAAGGAGACATGATTAATTCTTCAGTGTGAAATATTCTCTTTTCTATAATTTTAGGATAACCAACCTTAAGGGTTTATTTCAACGATGGAAAGATTTCCTAAGTTCTAATTAGTGCACAAACAACAAAATCCCCAGCAATGGCACCAATGATGAGCGGTGAGGTACCCCTATGCTCAACCATACAATACGAGCATTATGGGTGATCCAGTCGAACTTCAACGACTAAGTGCTTATGTGCCTTCATAGAACAAGGATGGGTTAGGTGATCGTTGTCTTCCCAAGCTTACTCATATGGCACGATTGTATGGTTAAGTAAACTCGAGGTATATGATTTTTATGCTTTTTATGTTTATGTCCTAGTGCTAAAAGGGAGAAGTGAAATGATTAAGTAACTAATTTAATTTAACTAATCTACTAGGTTCTATCTAGTCCTAACACTAGCATCCGTTCCCACTCTCCATACACATCCTAAACCAATGTAACACTACTGGGATTACCAAATGCTAATCGTTATTGGGTTACCAAGTGTTCCATGTATGCTCAAAGTGGTTGTACTAAGTGTACTTACTTGTGAAAATTAACAAACCAATAAAAGAAACATCAATTAACTAATGAAATCATTAAATAATCGTAAATAATATTAAATGCAATAAATAAGCTATTCTGAATGCTGCAAGGTTTATCAAAAAGTTCATCTTTATTTCTAGACACAAGGTGTGCTCAGGTACACAATGCTCGAATAAAGATCTGTTCACTTTATGACTACTACTGCAGGCGCTCAGAAATAATTCTAACTTTGGAAAGGAAAAATTGCAAGAGTTCGGGTAAGGGACTAAGAAACTAATGCCAAAACCAAGTGCACCTACCTCTTATTTATAGGTAACAAGATAGGTTCTGATATCAGATGTCCGATATCATGGTCCCAATATTATGGTTCATCAACCAAAAATAGTAAAGGACATTAGATCATTCCTTGAACATACTAGCTAAAGTTACTTCATCAAAAATTTTTCTAGGATCACCATATCATTGGTGAAGCTGACAAAGAAAGTTGAATCATTCAAATGAACAAGGAAATGCAAGAAAACATTCAAATTTCTAAAGAAAAGACTTGTAGAAACTTCAACTCTACAAGCTCTTGATTGATTCAAACCATTCGACATCATTATAAATGCATCTAATTATGTATTGGAGGTTTTCCTCATGCAACTAGATGATCTAAAACATTCATAATACATCCATTATGTAAGAAAGAGTGTTATAGATGCATAGTTGAATCATATCATAATAAAAAAAGAACTGATGGGAGTGGTGTATGACTTAAAATGTTTAGAAAATATGTGCTTGGTTATTTGACCTTTGTGCACATATACCATGGTGCAATCATATTCCTCATGATGAAGTGAGTAGTTAGTTCTTGTGTGATATGATGGTTAGTAATCTTGTAAGAATTTGATATCATTGTGATTAAGAAAAAAGGCAATAAAAATGTTGTTTCAAATCATTAATCTCTACTAAGATGAAACAACAAGGCTGATGAAAATCCATTT
Organism: Gnetum montanum; assembly: GCA_015680685.1. Lineage (NCBI taxonomy): Eukaryota > Viridiplantae > Streptophyta > Gnetopsida > Gnetales > Gnetaceae > Gnetum > Gnetum montanum. The sequence goes on from MNCI01003536.1 coordinate 1,715,628, forward strand.
TTCTAATTAGTTCCTCAATGAACTACTTTTTGTAAAAGTCCTAAAAATTGCATCAAAACTAGTCAAACCATGATATACTAAATATACCACATATTTTATATGCAAGAACTCCCTACGAAATAGGATCAACGTAGGAAATAATAATTCCTACACTAGATCAAGCACTACATAGAAATAAACGGTAATATCTAAAAAATTTACATAGATGGCATGGTTTTCTAGTGTATACCTTAAGGAAATCAATTAAAAGTACTCCAAGATGCTCATCAAGGACCTTATGGGGGGTCATTATGTAGGGAGATGAATAATCATTAAAATCCACATATCGTACTACTTTTAATCTATGATCTTTAGGGATGATTACTAGATTGTCAAATTCTATGATTGATGTCAACAAGATAGTGGTATAACAACAAGATTTAAAGGATTCTAGCAATGGATCTAACTGTTGGAACCATTTGATCTATGCTCCATCACACCTATGTCAAATATGAAAGCTTACATTATTATGTCTATGGATTTTTGTACAAAATGAGTAGAAGCTGCCATAGTATATGACTACACAGTGGTAATAATTGTAGAGTTCTTTCAATAATAGGCTATTAATAGGTTTAATATGAAAAGAGCACTTATTTTAGGTAATGGTAGTTATTCCATGGATGCCACCTTTGTAAAATTGATGCAAAATTTGAGGGTTGATTATTAATTAATAACACCCTATCACCCCCAAGTGAATAATCAAGTAGAAGTAACCAATAGTGAGATTACATGCATCCTTATAAGAACCATTAGAAAATATAAAAAATAGTAGAGAATGAAATTAAATGATGTCTTATGAGCTTATTACCCCAAGTAGAAACTTTCTATAGGTTATTTTTTATATAATTTTGTTTATGGTAAGCTTCTTAAATTACCCATTCAAATAGAATTTCATATACTAAATACAACATGAAAACTTAACCTTGACTTTAGTCTTGCACAAAAGGAAGATTTGATGAATTTTAATATGCTAGATGAAAATTGAAGGGTAGTACTAATATTGAATGAGGTTTACAAAGGATACATTAAATAACATCATGATGCTAGGATTAGATGCATAGAATTTAAACCATGAGATATGATCCTATACTAGAATTCCACTCATATGCCATAATGCACTACATTTCAAATGCTATGTGAGGTGAAAAAGCACAAAATTTTGGATGTTATAACCAATTTTCATCATGTAGCTTTCACCCCATAAAACTCGAGGCCAAACTTCATTGTAAATATGAAGATTGTAATCCATAAGGGGCAATCTCACATAGTCCATGGTTTTGGAGCTGAAAAATGCCTCATAAGTGGGCAAAGCCTCATTCCCCAAGTGAAAAAAGTCACCTAGTGTCTATATTTGGACATTGGAGGGGGGTGTGAGGTTTGGGGGGGCAAGTAGGTGGTGTGGTTAGAATTGCCTTTTGGAATGCCAAAAATGACAATTTAATGGGTTTTATGGAGGGTATATGTTTTTCTACACTAGAAACACTTGTAGGGGATTAAATATCACATACCCCAAGTGTGGAGGAGTGGGGGGGGTTTCCCTCAGCTTTGAAACTTCGCCCACCCCAATGTGGAAATTGGATGCACCCAATGTGGAAGCCACAAAAGCTAGATTTCAACACTCCATGCACTCCAAAGTTAACTAGATACTTTAGTAAGGATGGTAAAAGGCTTAGCATGGAAGACCTATCTTCATCATGGAAGGTATGCCCCCATCACTATTTATACTAAACAAAATGGCCATGGGGGAAGGCACTTACTATATATAGTAGCCCCTCAAATTTGGTCACCCATCTCACTTGTATGAGGTATAATTTTGCAACAAAATTATAACCAATTTGCAGTCATTGTAGAGCCAAATTATAGCCATTTGTATCATCATTCATTACCTAAAACCTATAAAAACCAGCCTCAAATACCATTTATAGGTTTCACACTTTTTTTAGTTCAAAAATTTGGCAATTACATAACCTTGACATTGGTTCTTAGAATTTTCACAATTCCACACTTGGGCATTTTCAAGCACTCAAGAGCTCTTACAATCTCCCATGTTTACATTCTCTTAAACCCTAGCATGGAAGCATTATAGCCTTGAGACTTGTGAACTTTTGAGATCAATGCTACATTTCTGGGGCTCCCAACCCCCAACATGGAGCAATTTGATAGACAAATTTCTCACTTTCTCATATCCCAGTAGTAACCTAAATTGCAGATCTATAGTTTATAGCAAAGGAGATTCAAATGCATTAGGAGTGGCTTGGTATCTAGATCATGGAGCAAATCACATCAACTTAAATGAGCCTTAAACCCCTACCTTAGCGAACCCTCCTTTACTCTCTCATGGGCATTTATTGTACACATTTCTAGAACTCTTCCTTTATTATTTTAATAAAGTTTTAAAGTTTTATTTTTGTGTGTAATCTACATTTGTTTTTCTATTTTGCATATTTGTAATTTTCTCATTATTATTTGCATCATTCATTTTGCATTTTGTAAGTCCCTAGGTGATCTACCAAATCATCTAGGGAACCATGAATCCCATTTTTTTGGAGGCTTTGGGGATCCAGGGTTGAGGCTACTGTGTTGGATTTATCGATTCTTCCAGTGATCAATTTTTTTGTTACAATAGTTTTCTTAGCACTAGAAGGACCTCCATCCAATTTCTACATCTAAATTAGTTTGCCTTATTGCCAACATTGCTTTCCATGGCAAAAATTTACATCCCCTCACAATCAAAGCCCAATGTAGAAATTGTAGGTGTTTGGGTTTTCAAGATTTTCATAGTAGTTGCTGTGAATTTCAAGGCTAATGTTGGCATTCCACCAAAACCTTCAAAACATCAATGATGCCCCTTTCCCTTGTGACCAAAGTTGTAGTGTGGAAGTTGCAGGTGATTGGGTGTTAGCTGTTCATAATAACTGCTATGGATTTTTTAGCCCAAATCCAATGTTGAAACTTTCATCCTTTTTCTTACTACCAATATTTTCCAGCTTCCAAAGTTGGTGGTGCAACATTTCTAGAAATCATCAAAGTTCTAGAAGTTAGGTTCCCCCATCTTTCCAAGTTGAGAAAATTGGCAACTTGTCAAAAGTAGTCTTAGTCTTTTCCCTTTCATAAATACTGGATTAGAAGGTGTGAGATTCCCATCATCTCATCCCCACTTCTTTCCCTATTACCATACCCAACTTAGAGTTAGTTGGGAACTTAGAGTTAGTTGGGAGGCCAGCATGGGTGAGGGTTAACAGCAATGTTTCTAGCTTTCTATTTTTAATAAAGGGGTAAAGGGGTAAACCCCCATTACCCCTACTTACTAATTATAGAAAGTGCTCCATTTTAGCCATTTTTACTTCTTTTAAACATTTTTAAATTCCACTTATTGATATTTACCTTTATTTTTGCATTTTATAATCTATTTTAAGCCATTTTAATGAAACAACCATGTCTTTTTAGCAATCCACCAAGTTGTCCTTCACCTTCACTGGCGAAGGCCCTAGCCAACAAGCCATGAGGGTCTATGATCCCAAAGACATTGCTATCATTGAATACAGGCATTCTTTGAGGGTTAGGAAAAAAATTCTTGATTTTACGGCCATAATTAAAGACTATTATAACTACATTTATGAAAAAATATAGGCTACCATGCTGATTCCATGTTTGAAAGTAGAAGCCAAAAGGGAGTTTGAACTCATCCATCATAATGGTAAGGAGTAGATCCCTTCCTCCTATGACTAAATGCCTCCAACCAATATCTATGCAAGTATCCTAGTCCAATTGATTGAGATGGAGGAAGAAGATGAGAAGCATAGCATGGAGGAGTAATAGGAAGAGAAGGATGAATTTAGGGTAGAATTTAAGCTCAAAAACATCATGGGAAGATTGTTCCAACAAGAAACCCCCAAAGCCACCGAGCCTTCCCCTCATGCCTTTTCTTTCTCCATGGGCATGGTTTCATCATCTTCCACTTCCTCCTCCCCTATCATGGTTGATCCCACACAAGCCATATCCACACATCAAACCTAATCAATGCCACAACCCATGACCTATAACCCATCTATGTCATTTGACACACAACCTCAATCTGTATAGCCATTGACAATGGTTTTCACCACCATAAATCCATTAAATACTCTTATGGAATCCACCATAGGTCCCTAAGAAACTTAGGGGTCACACACCCCCTTTATCTCTTTTGTGCCTTAGGTACCAGCATAAACTTCCTCCTTTTCCTTGTTTGGCCCACAAGCTATAACCATGACACACCCTCTTTCTTCCATCCTACAATTCATAGTGAGGCCACAAGCATCACAACAGATGTCACAACCATATGTTCAAGCTTGACAACCAATAGGACCACCATAGGACCTAGATCAAGCCTTTTATATGATCTAGGACCTAACGGAGGAGTTGAAGAGGCTCAAAGTCTCTACTTCCCAAAGTGTCAAGATTATGAATTTTTACTAGGATGATTTCATTGGTCCTATGGTCTCATCCTTGAAACTTCCTCCTAGTATCCCTATTCCCCAATTTAGCAAGTATAATGGAGAAGGTGATCCTAATGCTCATCTTATTACCTTTCAATCCAAGTGCTTACTATTGTAGCTATGGCCTCATACTATCATGAGGATTTTCCTTATGTTCTTGACTGGGAAAGCACTTGACTGCTACCACGCCTTACTTAGAGGATCCATATCCTCTCTAGAGGACTTCATAGTGCAGTTTGTCAACTACTTCAAGTATAACATAAATCCCAACACAATGCTTGACCAACTCATGAAAGTTAAGTAAGGACCCCTGGAACTTGTGTAGAAGTTCATTGAACAGTGGAATGGGCCACTGAATGAAATACCAAAAGCTATAGCTAAAGCACACCTTATAGCTATATTTAAGGGAGAAATTAATAACTTTATCAAGTTCAAGCTCTACTACCTTGACCTATGGTCCCTCAACCAAGTCTTTTTCCAAATCAAAAATGTAGAGGATGCTGTGGAGGTCATTCATGATTTGGTCTACATTACATATAAAAATCAACATACATGGAGAGACAAAGAGAAGAACAAACAAAATAATATGATAGTAACAATTGTGACCAAAGAGGTAAAGACCACAAACTAGGGGCCAAGGGCCAACCAACCCAAGGCTCCCACTAATAACCATAATAACCAATCATCAACCTCTAGGGCCATTGCATCAACTACAATTAGGATAAATTTTGAGCAGAAAGATTATAGTAAGTATACTACCTTACCTATAAAGCCATTCAAGTTTCTCAACCAACTACTGTAGAGTTAATGCATGCAATACAAAAAGATGATTGAAGCTGCTCGAAAGGAACATAAGAAGCTATGTGAAATAGCCAAGGACTTCACTCAAGCAATAAAGGATGATCCATAAATTCCTAGGTAGTTTAATCTAAACTTTTTTTGCCATTATCACCAACTACTTGATCATGATATAGACTTCTACCTTGTGCTAAAGGATGACCTATAGAGAATGATAGATAGTGGGGAGCTAGTCTTAGATGCTTCCAACTTGGTATGGCCATAAAATTAGTTGATGTAGGTCTATAAAGACTCATTGAATGCTATTTCAGCATTCAACATTGATGACGATTAGAAATCCCTAAGAGAACCATCTGTGATCCAAGTACCCCCTTGTGATGAAGGAGCTTCTTTAGCTTCCACTAGCTCAAGATCCCCTTTGTCATAAGGGTACTATCATGAATGCCTCTGAGGGATCCTTTTATCATTAGGGTGCCCCAGCCTAACATAACCCAACCAATCATAACCCAACCTACTGCACAAAAACCTCCTATTGTTGCTAATGCTACTACCTCTTCCTCACAACCAATGATTGAAAATTGGAAAACCTCAATCAAGCAAAGGAAGAAGCATAACCAAAAGCTTGGCAACAAGGGTGGCAAGCAAATGAAGGCATGAAAGGAAGTCATCCCACTGAAGCCCACTCCCATATTAGCTATACCCATGAACTCCTCTACCCAACCCACTCCAACCAACAAGCCACAAGAAGATACTAAAATCCATAGTCAGAGGAACAGGGAAAATCCCCAAAAACCATAACCTAAAGATGAAATTTACATTTTTGAGGTGCATGGAGGAAGTAAAGCACAACTAGGGTGACAAGTTCATGGATAATGATAAAAATATCCTTAGTGCAATGGACCAAGTTAGGTAATCTGTTGAGAAAAAAACATAACTTTGAGCTTATATGACCTAATCATGACTTTTTCTACACATCGTGAGGTGCTAGTCAAAATGTTGACTTCCATCCTCATTAGTGAGGACATTCTCACTAATGAGAAATCCATCCATGCAATGATGGTTCTTCCCTCATTAAGGGAGGAGAAGCCAACACCCCAAGTATTTCATGATAGTGAAATTAAGGTTAATCCCCAAAATGACAAAGTGATTAGGGCTCTTATGTTCATAACCATACGTGTAGGGCAATTTAAAGTACATCAAGTGCATGTTGATGGGAGCCATAACTAACATCATCCCATGCATCATTGTTGAATGCTTGGGCCTAATTGAGTAGATATAGCCTACATTAATCATAGCTCTCAAATTCTTCAATGGATTAAGGGCTGCTATCAAGGGGTCTATCTCCTTGGATTTTGTGGCATGGGAATGATTCCCCATGACTGTCAATTTCTTGTGGTGGAGGAGACACCAAGGTTCAACCTTTTTCTAGGAAGACCATCGTTGGCTCATCTATGAGTCGTGTCCTCATCCATCCATCAAGAAATTCACCTTCCTTATGAGGAATCTAAAATCATCATTCATATTGGTTGCACAATTTCCTTGGTTGTTAACAACATAAACATAGAGTAGGGGTTTGAGGTGGAGCTTTAGGAGAAAACTCCTAGTCATGAAGTCCATCAACCCAAGAGAGAGCAACAACCCAACAATGACAATGATAAGAAATGGAATGAATTATGGGATGAACTCCTTTTTGACATCATTAATGAAGGTAATGGCGAATATAAGCTTGTACAGAGTAGACCTTACTCATTCCTTAATCTTTCAAAGATTAGGGAGAATCTGCACAAGTAAAGTACACATTGACCTTCCCATCTCTTGCTCTTATAACCATATACATCAATAGCCATGTAGCTTAACTGTTATTTCTTAATTTATTATACCTTTTTATGCACTTTTTTTTTTTTTTTACTTTTTATGCATTTTTACTTTTTATTATAGCCTTTCCTTTTCATTACTTTTACTCATGATAGTCAAAAAAGCCTTAAAAACTTTAAAACGTAAAATTTCCAAAATAATATATAGGTTTCTCTTTAATAAAGGCTTACTATGGCCTTAAATTAGCAAAATTACCATCCACTAAGACTTTAAAATGATGTCATAGTCCGCTAAAACTTTAAACTAGCAACATGGCACACCATGACCTTAAACTAGCAAAGATAACGCAACATGGCCTACCATGGCCTTAAACTAATAAAATAATATAACTTGTGCTTTCCATGGCCTAAAATTGGAAAACATCTCTTTTATGATATTTTTTTTAGCCTATTATCACATCAATTAGATTTTTAACTTTATAACCAAAAACATCAACATAGTCATTCACAACATCTATAACATTTACAACGTGTACTATAAGAATAATATATATAGCCAAAAATGAAACCAAAATTTTAAATTTAATTTAAAGTGTCCCTAACATAAATAGCCATGGCCACACTATGTGGCAAAAATGTCAAAAAATAATAACAATCACTTATAACATAGTCTTGACTAACATTAGCCATTAATGTAAAAATAAAAGTAATATAGCCAACAAGCTAAAAATGAGTAGATGGAGGATGCTAAAGGGCATCTAGAGGAGGAAGTGGTGGATAATCCCCACCCTCATTGATGGGCTGCCAATGTCTTCTGATGTCTAAAATATAATAACACATAATCAGTTAGTGACCAATAGCCAAAACCATAACTTAAATAAAAAACAAAAACATAAAATACATCTAACCTCTGGGGATTCTAGCTCCTTAACTTCTAGGGGTATATGTTGAAGGCCTTCCTCCAAAAAATGGAGGATCTAGTCCTTTGTCATGTTAACCTAGTCAACATCCCCAAGATCAATGTTTGAAAGGATGCTAGGCCTATCTTCTGTGGTCCAGGTAGGTGGATCTTGGGTAATAGCAACTGTAGAAGTCTTGCATAGAGTAGTGGTAATCTAAGGAGTAGGGGATTGATCCACCATGAGATTACTCTTAAAAATTTGATAAGCACTTTCCTCTTGGATTCCTTGGATGAAAAACTCTCTCTTATGCCATTTAATCGACTCCATAGACCCCATGATCTCTATTGTACTATTAGTTATGGATCTTTTGTTACTTACCCCACTCTAAGACCCAAGCACAATGATCTTTCCAATCCTTAACCTTCTGGGAGATGAGGTCCATATACATATGTTGTTTCACCATCTTCCATAAAAACACTACTTTATCTCAAATGGTATGCCAGTAGTAGGTCCACATGATCTCCTTGGTTTGCAATTTCCCTGAGTTAGCCACTTGGGCTTTCACAAAGGCTTTGCAATCTTGGAGATCTCTAATTGTGTCCTCTTATTGTTTATTCTTATCCCTTAAGGTCACAACTTCCTCCCATAGGGATTCATTAAACCTCTCTAGCTTCCATGAAGTTTTTGCACATAACATTGCTAGATCAGTAGCAATCTCATACAACTTCAAGGGTACACTAGATATATTGAAGAAAAGCTTAAGCAAGTAGTCAATCTCCATGTATCAGTTAGGGTTCCACTCCAAAGAAGGCATTACACAAGCATGAAATACAACTATAAACATAATGTACAACCTAAGATAGCCATAACACAAACATAGCCTATAACATAGCCAAACAATTGAGGCATATAAAGCAAAGTCCTTACCTATCTTGGATGCAACCTATTGTAATTGGTTGATGACGTTTGTAGCCATCCCAGGCATGAACTTTGCCTTGTCTAGGGCCTCCATCCATGGCTTCACATGAAACTTAGTGATAGGGGGTTGAACTATTGGCTTAAGAACTACTATAAGCATAATAGTCATTAAAGTGTTAGGATTAAAAATCAAAATTAAGTAATAGGATATAACAAAAGCATTAAGGCATAGGCATATCAAGCTCCTCCTCTTCTTCTTCTAAAATGATGATGGGGAATGTGCCCAGCATTGCCTCACCAAGTAAAGCATCTAGATCATTTATGTTTACCTTAGGTTATTGTAGGAGTGCCTCTTCTACATGCCTTTGTTCTTCCTTTGCAACAACTTTGGTTGCTAGGACCAAACACTTGTCTACAATCATAACACATAGAAAGCCAATTAGCATATGAAACCATAACATAGCCATGAACTTTAAAACATCCAAACATAGATAAAACATACCTATGACTACTAGCTGCAATGGATTAAGATTAAATATAAGCTTCTTCAGGGTAGGTTGGTTTGATGTTGGTGGTGCTTCCTCCATGGCCTCTTGAGTTTCTCTCTAGCTATGCCTTTGGCCTCCCTAGGTTGTCGTTTGACCTCTAGGATGCTTGTTGGAACTGTGAAAGGCTTTTCATCATCTATGTTATTAGGGAACTCACACTACCTACCATTAAGATCCTTGGTGGTAATGGATAGTGTATCATCCATCTCCTCTAGTGGGTTCTGGGCCTATATTGTTAGATAAATGTGCTTTATCCAAGGCTTAGAAAGTTGGCTTGGGTCTTGGGGAACCCATCACCCATTCCTATACACCACCACAAGAAACTCTAAAAACCTCTTCAAATAGCTATAAAAAATGCAAAATGCATGTGGATTATTATAGAGATGTCCATGCAAAGTCTAAGGATCTCCTCTAGAAGCCCAATAGCCAAAGCAGCTACCTAGTTGAACTTGGTGTCATCCATCAAGAACTTCTTAAAGGTCCACGCCTACATGATGCTAATCACATTCTTTTGTGATAATAGTTTGGGAAATGCATGAGAATTAAACAAAGGATATGATTCCTTCATATTAGGATTTATGGAGTTGTCCATGAAAATTTTGAAGTGGCCCATGTTGGTATCAAGGGACTTCAAAACTTCTTCACAATGGCCTAATTCCTTCATTATCCTAGTGGGAATCTTTGCCCCATCAATAAGGACACCAAAAAATTTGCAAAAGAGGATTTCATCAATATCCCTATTGACCTTCACACCTTAAATGGTGGTGCTAAAATGACTAGCCTTCTTGTCAAAGGAATCAATGATATGCAGCATCTTCGCAGCAAGGATGGAAGGGATGGGTGGCATAAATACATCAAACAAAGCTGCATGTTGGATGCTTACTTGAATGTACATAGGGACTTATCCCCTTAGCCACTCTTGTGTTGGTATCACCTCACCAAACTTTAGGATGAGGGTATCCTCATGATGTGATCCTAAAAGTGGTATGGTGACATTAGTAGAGGTGGTAGGTCTTGTAAAGTAAATAACCAAAGTTTAGAATCAACTTAAGGAAGTTTAACAACTAGTCAAAGGAGTAAAACACTTAGAGTTTTCATATCCATAAAACATTAGAAGCTATAGCCTTTATGTTTACCTTTCTTATTCTTTTTTGGTGTGGTTTGAGTGGATGTCCTAGTTGCAAGGGTTTGATCCATGGAGTTATTGGAGTCTACCCACTAGTTGTGTATCGTCCTCTCATCCTTACACTTCTTGTATACAAGGTTGAACCTTATAGTGGATGCATCAAAGTCCCCTCTTAACTATTGATGCACAACAGTTCTAATTTAGGGGCCCTTGGTAAATTAATCTAGGGCATTTTGAGACACTACCAAGGTTTTATTATTAATGAGCAAGCCTTGATCATTGACTTAGTACTTGCAAGAAGTTCATAAAACCAATGGAGTTATAAAAAGTATCCAATAAAGCCATAAAAACACTATAACAAATAAGAATACCCCTATAGAAAATACACAGTGTTAGGCACACTCTGGAACAATGTGTGGGATCTATGTGCCACCATCAGAGTATTGTTAGCATTGCACTAGTTATACTTTGGCATCATCCAGATCTCCATAAGGTAACGTGGGCTAATGGCATCTACTATTCCCCCTACTATCGTAGGAGGAAAATTGCAATAGGGTTTCCACTATGGTCATAGCCACATCCATAGCCAAAGTGTAATCATAGCATCACACTAAAGTTTTGTAGAATGTAGATAATAAATTCCCATGCCCTACATAAAGTAAAGTAAAAACATCATGATCAATTAGAATTTCTTAACAAGTTTGGAAAAAAATCCTCGTTGGAGGTGAAATTAGCCTTCATAAAAAGCTCTAAGGTGTTTATCTAAATTGGCTTAAGAAATTCAACAAAAAAGCATTATTACGAATTTTCATAGCCTTTTACTTCATAGCCAAGAATTTATAGCCCAATATTAAGCTTTGGTCTAAACCATGCCTAAAATTAGAAAAAAATCATTAAAACTTAGGAAAAAGCATTAAAAGTTAGAAAAAAGCATATAGACATAGTGAAAAACAACCATAACTCCATCGTTATTAATTCAAATTAGATAAAAAAATAGCCATTGAAAAGCTTAAACATAGGGATGAAAACCCATAACATCACATATTAAAAATATTAGCCCTTTTTTTAATAAAAAATACATAACATTGCTTACTTTTTTTTCATGCAAAAAGGTTAAAATTCATAAAGCCTAATTTGACATAGCCTTAAAGGAATAGCCAAAATAGCTGAAATGATTCATAAACATTAGAAAAAACACTAAAATAATGGGGAAGGATTTCATTAGAAATAAATTTTATTGAATATCAAGGCTTAGATATGACAAAAAAAACTCTACCCCCAAATTTTGGAAAAAAAGTATGAAAATAGTAAACCTAACTTTAAAAATCAAAGTTACTAAGGCCAAGACAACGAAATGACCATAGATCTATGTAGAAACAAAAAAAAAAAGAAAAAAGGTGGGATTTCATCAAAATTTTTCTTTACCCTCTTTGTCAATGTAGATTTGAGAAAAACAACCCCACACATGGTAAGAAAAACATGAAAAATAGCTAGAAATGAAAGTAAAGATGGATAGAATTACTGATGAGACCTGAATTGCTCATAGTGCTGATAGTCATGATATCACAGCCCTATTGTATCAGTCGCTGGGATATCACCACCCTGTTGTATCGTATCAGTTGCCGTGATATCACCACCCTGTCGTATCAGAGTCGCGATATCGCATCCCCCACGATTTTGCGTACGCGATATTGCAGTCAGCCGCAATTTCTATAAATAAGAGGTGGCTCTCCCTCATTTGACATCCCAGTTTTAGTGTAGCGAAGCTCTGGCAGTTTGATACCTCCAGAGTTAGAATTTTTCCCGTGTCTACCCGCAGTGTGGTGAATGTGATTGTACGGTGTCTTTATTCGAGTGTGCCGTACTTGGACACGCACATGACCGGCAATAAAGATCGAGATTACTTCATCATTGCAGCATTCACTTAGTTTATTTATTTTTTATTTATTTAATGTTATTTATTATTTTCATAGCATGGTGTAAGTACGACTTGACTACGAGCATCTACGGGTGTGTACGGCTAGTTAAGGAATCGGTTACTTATCGCGATTAGT
>MNCI01003536.1:1731443-1743640 GCA_015680685.1 Gnetum montanum
TATCCCATGTAACATAAAATTTTCATCTCATTCCAGTGATATTTACATGTGTGTGTTTTGTGGAGTTAGTGCAGATTACATTTAACCCTTCTAGTACCCACGGACACTTTAAGTGTGATTACACAAGGGCATAATAGGTTGAAACCTGCTTTGGGGAGGACCCACTTATGTAATTTTTTTGTAATCTTCATTAATTCTCCAACTAGAACACACAATCTCTTACCCTCAGCTTAATTTTTCCATTGATTTTCTTTCCCTTATTACCATCACATAGCCTTTTTCCCTACCATCTGAGGTCCTTATTGATCAATTCCACACCATCATAATTTTTGTGCCTTTAGAACTAGTTGAATTATCCTCGAACCCTTTAATAATCGTCCAGATGTCCTTAGTTTACAATGTTTAATTTCAAAAACATATAAAAAAAATTCGGTACATTCTCTAAGTGCCCTCACTTCAATATATACATGACCCCCCTGTGCTAATCAACATTATTTACAACTGTTCACACACGGGAAGTTTTTCAAATTTCTCTCTACGACTTGTGAGTGCACGTCCCTTGCTTTCATATCCATAACTCGCTTGCTGGTACTCCGATTTTCATTCCATTTGAACCTACTTGAACCCAGAGTGTTCATCTTAGTCGTGGGGGTGAGGGTACATGCTAAATAGCATATAACTTTTTTGTACATGCCGAATAAGTGCATAAATTTCTTGAAATTCATCATCACCCGATGGACATCTTTAAGGGTAATTAGTTCTAAAATTAAGAATAAAATGTGTCAAAAATAATTTCATCCCCTTCGCTATACCCGAAAATTAAATTGGGAAACCACCTAAGCAAAGAGGACTCAACATTATAATCTTTCAGGGACATGTTCTTTCAATAATTAACATCACATGGAAATAAAGTAAATCTATTAAGGCAAGCAGTAAGGTATAACTTGATTTCCTAAACAACCTTACTAATGCTTGACCCGTGTGATTGCAGATGGCCCTGAAACATGGATAACAGAAAGGTCTTGCTCAAGGTGCGATCGAACAATCTCGGAGAGGTGGAAGACAAGATCCTGCTAGACAACATGCAGAATAGGAGGAACAATCATTCAACTTTCATCAAGAAGATCCTCCTACCGTATGGTTTGGATAGGCAGAAGAAGGAGATACCCTCTCTGAAAGTAGTGCCTGGTACTTAGGGGAAATGTACCAATTTTGGCACAACAAAGAAGAAGGCACGATAGTTAAAAATTGTGGTGTGACTATTGATTTCTCTGTTCAAGCCATTCTGGAAGTATTAAACCTTCCGAATACAGGGCCAAAGGTTGCTCAGAACCAGCTGGACACTTTCAGAACTGAGCAACTTAATAAACTATTGACAGAGAATAAAAGGGTGGCAGAAGAAAAAGAGAAGGCTTTCTGGGTTGCCTCTATGGCACAAGTGCAAACTTACATGCATGCCAAGGCACTCAAGGCCTTACAAGAGGAGAAACTCCAGGCTGTACTTCAATGCTATCAAATCCCAGACCTGGAGCACAAGAAAAGGGAAAGACACCTATGGAGGAGCCACCGCCACCTGGAACTACATGAGTTCCACCATTTTTGTAAATATTCTGTGTGTTGTGTCTTTGTTTTGTTTTCTTCCCACACTGCGGCATCATCCCATTTCTTTTTCTAGTTAATAATCCCATACCTATCCACTGTGTAATCACTGTAACTCGAGGACGAGTTTTCATTCAGTCGTGGGGGTATGATGAGACCTGAATTGCTCATAGTGCTGATAGTCGTGATATCACAGCCCTGTTGTATCAGTCGCTAGGATATCACCACCCTGTTGTATCGTATATGTTGCCGTGATATCACCACCCTGTTGTATCAGAGTCGCGATATTGCATCCCCCGCGATATCGCGTACGCGATATCGCAGTCAGCCACAATTTCTATAAATAATAGGCGGCTCTCCCTCATTTGACATCCTAGTTTTAGTGTAGCGAAGCTCTGGTAGTTTGATCCCTCCAGAGTTAGAATTTTTCCCGTGTCTACCCGCAGTGTGGTGAATGTGATTATACGGTGTCTTTATTCGAGTGTGCTGTACTTGGACACGCACATGATCGGCAATAAAGATCAAGATTACTTCATCATTACAGCATTCACTTAGTTTATTTATTTGTTATTTATTTAATGTTATTTATTGTTTTCATAGCGCGGTGTAAGTACGACTCGACTACGAGCATCTACGGGTGTGTACGGCTAAGGAATCGGTTACTTATCGCTATTAGTCTCTCACCCTTAAACTCCTAGAAGCGGAACGAGTACGACTTGATTACGAGCATTTAAGTGTGACTGCTTGGTAGCCCAGTGGTGTAGCTAGGGGGATCTACGCTTGGTAACCCAGTGGCGTATTTGGGGTCTGCGCTTGGTAATCCCAGTGGTGTACCTAGGCCTATGCTTGGTAGTCCCAGTGGCAGTCGTGCACGAAGTCCAAGATGTGTACGGTTGATCAAGGAATCGGTTGCTCATCGCACTTAGGCTAGATTAGATTTCCTTACCCTTTCCCTCCTAGCTTAGCTTAGTTAGTATTATTTTCCATTGCCATCAAGAGTAGCATTAGATTAGGAACACATCATACACCTCATCTAGACTAAACCATACGTGACATATGCAAAACTAGTCTAGATGGGAAGACAACGAACTGCGACCTAAGGCTAACTATCTAGATACCACAACTAGTCCATCTGCGGAGTTCGACCGGATCACGCGTGCGACGCTCATTTCGTATGGTTGAGTGTAGGGGTACCTCGCCACTCATCAATTACCCACTTTGGAGTAGTGATAGAAGAAGCTTGGATTGATATGGGCCTAGGAAGACATGATAGATCCTTTGTGCACTCATCCACCTTATGGATTCTAGGATTTTGACTCTTTCCCCCACGCTGCTTAGGCACCATGGTAGGCTTAATATTGGGGATGATTAGAATCTCAAAAAAATAGGAGTTCAACGCTAATTGCAAGGAAGATGGGAGGCTTTCATGTTGAATATTGGTGCTCTCTACAAAAAAAATATCTACCTAAGCTCTCATCCAATGTGTTGTTTGTGAAAAATGACAATTGTGGTTGAAACTTGTGAAATTTCACAATAAAAACTACATCAAAACCTAAAATTCCCATCTCTAAACCCTAGTTTCCCATTTAGTGCACAATAACTTTAAGTGAAATAAAGTGAAAAGGAGGGAAAGTCTCTTGGTGAGATTGGTGGAAATTAAGCTCAAAATTTGAAATTTTAATTTTTTTGGGTTGTGGACCCCACCATACACCTTTCGTCTTAGCCAAAAAACTACATCAATGTTAAGTTCTAGCCACCTTTGACACTTAGAACAATATTTTAATCATAACTCTCATGCATCAACATTGGGGATATCATGCCTCCCATTTCAGAAAATCATTAAAATATAACTATTTTACCATTTTTAGTAGCTACAACCTACCTTTTCAAACCTAGGATTCCAAAAAGGGATTAGACATGGACAAAATTGGACAGCATGGGTTTTCATGTTAGGGCAATAGTGCCTAGCATGGAATAAAGGGGGTAATACATATTCTTACCTTTCAACACCCATCTAAGCCCAAGTTTGACCCCTCCCCACCCACACCCCCCCCCCCACAAAAATGGGACCACATGACCTAGAACCCCTCTAAACATCCTCAGTAGCCCCAAAACCTCACCAAACCTAGTCAAAACTAGTTGAAACCTTATGATTTGATAGTTTCACATTAGGGAAAGCCTCATCCACACTAAGCATCTCATCCTAGGCATGGATGGATGGGGGGAAGACTAAAAGTTTTTGAATTGGCCCTCTAGTAGCCATTTCTCAAAGCTTGATGATCACTAGACCTTACTGGATCGCTATGGAGCATTTGAATGCTCAAAAGCAGTCAAATATGTCATAAAACTATCATCCCACTCTCATCTACACTAGGGTCATCATGCCCATCATGAATGAAAGGGGAGAGACTACATGATGTACTTAGAATCCTCCAAACTATTGAGTCTTAACACCCAGTATTGTTCGTCAACATCGACAACCCTAGAGGTTAACATGCATGGTTAATTGGATGTTGAACTATCCTAGATCTAACTTTCATGGTTCTTCCACATTGGGGAAGACATTTTCCATGTTTTCCAACATGGAAACTAGGAGGATGAAGCTAGGAAGGATTAATGGAAGGTTCCAAAAATAAGACAATAATAACATATTGTCTCAGACTACCACCAGAATCTTCACAGTCCTTCCAGATGCCACTAGAATGTCAAAAATTAGCAAAAATCAACCCCTTAAGGTTCTTCCATGTTAGGAAGTATCCTCTACATGTTGAGCATTCTAGTCTTTGTGTGGATGAAAAGGGGAAGCCCAAACTATTGAAGTTTTTATGTAGTTTGACTTCTAAAAGTAACCCAAACCTTTCGAAAGCCACTGAACATCCAGAATTGACTTGAAATGACCAAAACTTGTTCCCCTTGGGTTCTCCATAATAAGGAGGATCCCATCCATGTTGAGCATTGTAGCACTACATGGATGAAAGAGGGAAATCTTGAGAATCCTCTCATAATCCTCAAAATGACTACATTTTGATCCTAGACATTAAGAGTCAACACTAGTAATCTTGTGGACATGCATGCATAGCAAAAACTAGCAAAAATTGGTAAAAAGCATGCTCTCCTTTTTCCTCCTTTTTGAAAACTCCCTCTTCCATGTTGAGCAACAAGGAAGAAAGGGGGAAACTTTAGGGGAATTTCAAAATAGACTTTAGAAACCTTAAATGAATGCTAGAAAGCCCTATGTATGTCCCAAAACATTTTTTGCACATCCTAAGATCCTTAAACTATTGATATTGGTGAAAAATAGTTAAAAAATATTTTTCCCTAATCTTCCATGTGGAGCATGGAAAAATGGGGGAAACACCAAAAACCACTTCATAGTCATTAAGACAACCTAATCATAACACTAGGTAGTAGCAGCTAACATTAGCAACCTTAGAAACCTACATGCATGGTTGGAAGTATAAAAAAATGGTAAAAAGCAAGGTCCCTTAGTTACTCCATGCTGAGAGCCCACTCTTCCATGTTGGCTAGCATGGAAGAAAGGGGGACAAAACTAGTCCAAATCTAAGATTTGTAGTTCTTTCATGCTATGGACCCTTTCCTCTATGTTGCCCTTATAAAGATTGAGGGTGTGGTGGGGGGGGGGGGGGGGGGGGGGGGTGGGGCGGGGGGGGGCAGGATGGGGAGGGGAAGGACTCATTTGGAGCTCATAAACACCTCAAAATGACATTAAATAACCTTACATGCACTTTAGAACCCTATTAGCATCCTCTAGAGTCTTCAAACCTCAAAAATCGATCTCAAATGGCTAAAAATCTATTCCCCCTAGTCTTCCACACTAAGAACCCCAATTCTAGCATGGAAAAGCAGAGGAAGCCAAAAAAAAAACTTGGGAGTACTCAAAACTACCAAATTTTAACATGAAATCCTAGCCCTTGGCCCTAGAAACTCTAGAAGCTAACATGCATAGTTGGTGGTGACCTAAACTAGTCTAGATCTAGGATTCTCATTTCATTCATGCTGGAGAAGGCCCCTTCCATGCTAGGTAGTGTGAAAATAAGGAGGAAAAGCTACTTTTCCACTTTTTGTGGCAAGATGACACTCTTGGAAGCTAAAGATTTATGTTGAAAAAGCCTAGAACCTCATAGCCTTGAAAGTTTTCTCATTTGACCTTATTTTAACCTCCAAAATCCATTCCCCCCCCCCCCCCCCCCCCCCCCCCCCCAATATTCCATGCTAGAGTAACTTTCTCAGCATGGAAATAGGGGGGTTAAGACTTTAGATTTCCTTGAATAACCTCCAAACATTACCAAAATCAGCCAGAAACTTGCAAAATCATGACCTACAGCCCTAGGAGCCTAGGAACCTGGTTAGTGTGCTCCTAGACCATTCTAAATCCATAAAACAAGTGTCCTCCAATTCTTCCATATTGGGGATACTATGCTTAGCATGAAAGAAAGTGGGGGGATGTTGAGAAGCCATTTCAGCATGTTTTGACACTCAAAACCAACTCTAGTGGCCTCAAAATGAAGCTAGCATCAAGGCACTTGTCTAACTATTTTCCAAGGTTCATAACACATGCACTCATGATTAGTTAATTATTTTAGTAACTCTAATATATGTTTCTTAATATTTTCATGTTAATCGGTATTTTCTTCAATATGGTTGCTAGTTGGTCTAATGGTGGTGAGCCCAAGCTAACATAATGCAAATGTTACTAAAAATAGGTATAAACTTAGTATATAATTCTAACTAATAAGTATCATTAATCATTTTAATCATGCCCTAAAATGTAGGATCTATTATGAACATGGTAAGTTACCTTATGTTCCATTTCTATAATTCCTTTTAACTTCATTTCATCTCACTACTATGTGTGATTATGAATTTAATGTTTTTGTTTTACTTTGTTATAGGATTCTAAGAACATTAGCTATATGTATGATTGGAACAAGGATTCAATTAACATTCAATTTTCTAACTATTCATGGATGCTTAGTGATATGGTTATACAAGCACATTTTAGGTAGAAGCCTACTTTAGGGAGGATCCACTTGTATAGCTCTTGGTAATCTTATCTAGGAATCAACCTCATGCATTTTGAGCATCACAACATTGCTACTTTATCTTGATGAGTTATAAATTCATCATTTCTCCTAAATTTTTATTCATTTTCATGTTTCAAATACCTTAATAATCCTAATTTCTATATAGTTCTAAGGCCACAAACCATTATTCAAATCTTTGCTAAGCCTTTTGGGCCTCTTGTATTGGTTCCTTAGTTTCTTTTATGGCTAAGACCCTTCCAAAACATCCAAGAAATTTAATTAAAAATGCTCAAAATTCTAGAAAATTACTTTGACTACTTGCATCAATGTTGATGCAACTAGTTTAGTTGATGTAACTGCATTGACACATCAACATTGATGTAGTATACAACTACCATAAATACATGTTTGATATTAGAAATATTTTCATCATTTTTCATTTATATGAGAGAATTTTTAAACATTTTTGAAAGCCTAAACCTTCTACAAGCTATACCTTATGATTCAAACTTGTAATTAAGTTTATTCCAAAACCTATGAGCTTCCAAAGTTGAGTTGTATGTCATGGGGATAGTAAAATCATGATTTTTGAGCTTTATAATACTCAAAATTTTGAATTTCTAAGGTAACTAATGATAAGAATAAATGAAATTAATAAAAAATTAAAACATTTTAGCTACCTTGATGCCTCTAAGACATTAAATGTAATTACCAAAAGATTTAAATTATCACAAGATCAATTAAGAACAAAACCATTGTAAAATATTTTAAAATCTATCAATTGATCATTAATGTAATTACAAATTACATCAAAACATGTTTTGAAGGTAGGAGGCCCATTACAACATAGGAGGAATATACCAAGAGATATACAAGAATGTGGATATGGGTAAGCTCAAGAATAAGAAGCAACCCATGTAATGGGAGTAGGAAGTAAAATATTTTAGGAAAATTCCCATAGCATACACAAGTCGATCCATTTAAGATGATACACCTTAATCATGACCCAACTTGGAAGTGATCCTTACAAAGATTTTTATAGCCAAAATTAGAACCAAGAAGACTTAAGAGTGTCATTGTTCTAGTACCTAGTTTTGGATCCTTCTTAGAATTTGTGTCCCAACTAGTCCAAGAACATTTACAAGTCGCTCCTTTATGGAAAATCATATCAATCAATGAAGAATGATATTTGAGATAAACATATTTCTTTTGAAGTAATCACTAGTAGAATATGATAGGAAAATTGAGGATGTCATCATATCCTACTTCATTGATGTAATAATTAAACCGTTGGAAATTCCTAACATGGGGACATAGGTTCTTAAAGTGTCCACCCAATCTAATGTAAAGGTAAAGAAAGAATGAATGCAAAGATCCAATGGATTTAGAAAAATTCTACTTAAAAATTGTTGCATACCATATTAATTCCATGATATAACTAAGTAAGGTTAAATCCTTTTCTATAAGGGTGTGCACAACATTTAGTAGGAAATTTCTAGTTAACCTATTGTATATTATCTTCTTTGAAACTAAAAAGTACTTTAAGTTAAATGAGAAGAATAGGAAGACACTCCCCTACTCATGCCTCATCAAAAAATTTACAGAAGGTGAGGGATCACTCATTATGCAAAACAATATCCTCCATAAGGTACCCATCACATCATGGCAAGAGATGATGAAGTATAAGACTTATCTAAGGATCTAAGAAGAGGTACCATTAATGAAAAATACTATAGTATTAGCTAAAATTAGAGGTGCCAATACAATTTCAAGTGCACCAAGTTCAAGTCATCAAGCACCTATAGGAGGCATTGGAGATTATCACCTTACATTGATCCACTTATAAGAAGCTACTTGAATAGTAAGTTAGTAGTAATATTATTCCTCAAATATATTCATGGATTGAAGAAGTAACACCACAATCCAAATAAACCCTACAATTAAAAGTGTAGTAATTACATTACTCATTAAACCACATTTTGAGATATTTGGCAACATTGAATCCTTTTTCATTATACTAGAGTAAGGATATAAAAAAACCATGATAATCATGCCATATCAAAGATAATAAATCACTGTATAAATTCTAGAAGATTAAATTAAAGAGGAATTAAGGATTCCTATGACTCCAATTCCATATCTTACTCTAATGACAAACATCCCAATTTCTATAGGAATAGGATCAACGGAAATAGTCCAACACAAGGAGGTGTTGGATAAAATAGTGGGAGTTGGACCAATAATTCCAAATATATTTAATATCCTTAATAATATTGAATGTAGGAAAAATCAACTTGAAGAATATCTTAAGCATCTCCAAGAGTAGTTAGCCTAAGTTAACAAGATGTACATAAGTTGACATCACAAAACAAAAAATCTCTAGATGAAGGAATTACAAGCTATTAGGAATAAATTAGCAATTGAGATCACATATTAAAAAAATAATGTTGCCAAGTATGAACAAATCAAGAACCATTACAAAGAATAGATGGACTTATTAAAAAAATCAATGAGAAGAACATACAGTTAGCAAAAATCAAACTCAATGAAGCTCTTAAGTAGCTTCTAGATCAAGATTTCATCTCATCCTAGATGTAATCAATGTCATCAATAAATCAAAGATCAAGCTAAATGAAATGAAAATTGACAAGATGATGTATTACATTAAGCTTACTTTTCACTATGTTAATCTTGCAATGTTAATTGCTGACAAACCCAAAAATAAGTTCAAGAAATAAGTGGCTACCTTATACTTGTACGAGAATAAGCATAAGCTCCACCATGAAGCAATTCAAAAATTGTAAATTGTTAATATATAGCTTGAGGTTTTCAAGGTAAAATTTATAGGTCAAAGAAATGTTATAGAGAACCTAGCTAAGAAAATGGTGAACTACTAAGATCTAAATTTCAAAGTTAAGATGTTTGATATTGAACACAAATATTTTGTAGCCTAGTTCCATGAAATGTTTTAAACTCTATCTTAACCTTGTAAAGTTCTAGCAACATCAACTCTAGGTGAACTCACCTAAACTATCCATGATTCTAGGATAAAGGAGGAGAAAATAAGGGCCTTGCTAAAGGCATTTAGATTAAAGAATGTAGCAATAGTAATAGTAGATTAGCCTCCAAAGTCACCAAGGCATGAGAAGTCATTACCACCAAGTACCATTCAAGGCATATTGTTTAATCATTTTTTGTAATCCTATTGAATTTTTTGTAAGGATAATATGTTCAATCATTCTTATTTTATCAAATATCGATCACTTGAATAAATTTTGTAATGTGGTACTCAAGTCTAAGCCAAGTTGCATTAGTTGATAGTCAATCAAATATACTCCAAAAATTTGTAAATGAGCTCTATCCTAATTTTGTTTAACTGAACAACGAGTTTTTAGTCAATTGTGAAGGTATGATGAATAGTATTTAAGTTAGTTTCATGAACATAGCCTAGGCTACTTTGATGCATGAGTATTAAGACAGTAGTTGTAAAAGCTTATATAAATGCATCACATACCTTATTTATGGTACCATTTAATCATTAATGTAACAAAGATCTTGCAATTTATTTCTATAGATGACAGAATATTCAATAAGTACCTACAATATGAACTTAGAATTAATTAATGGAGTCTTATTTAAGTGATCTTTTATATGGACATAATTCATGATATAATAAGATTGAGATTGATTCATCTTCATTTTAGAATTTTGACTTAGATTAAAATCTACTTCTAATGCAATGTATCTTCTTATGCACATAATTTAATGTTTACTTTTACATGCACTTAGTTAATGATTTACTTTTTATTACACATTAGAATATGGAAAAATGAGGACAACTACTTCAAGTGTAACATATGTTTGCTTGGTTATTGAGTAATATTAACACTTAGTTAGCTCAATAATGCTATGTTTGGTAATTAAAATAGTGAATATATGTGTTTAGGACATGTATAGAAAGTGGTAGAGGACACTCATCACCTTAGAATACACTAAACGGTCATTATTGTACATAGATCAAAATAGCTTAAATTTATATATTTTAATTTCTTAATAATTTTTTCATCATGATTCATCAACATCAATCATATGTCTAAATTACAGTTAACCATACCAATCAAGGGCTACCATAAGTGTAATTAGGAAGATAGTAACCTCTTATCATACGTAATAATCTAGATACTTCACTAGTCCAGTCTATTAATTACAATCAAGTCACTTACTAATGTTTGTAATTTCTATAATTAGGAAAAGGGAACACTCACTATTCATTAATGTTTATAATTCAATTACAATAAAGAATCTCCCTATTCCTAGGTTCTCTAATGTTAGGCTTACCCTCAAGATAATAAGTAGTCCACTCTATGATCAAACCTTATAAATGTAAAGCCAAAAAAGGTGATCAAGTCATCTTTGTCATTCTTCTCTAGTGATCGTATGTTGTTATTTCATCTAGTAATCCTGATCCTATTTGATTCTTGTCATAACAATTTAAAAGACATCTACGGAAGAGTTATAATCCTTTAATTATAATTTTTTACAATTTACAATCATTTACTCTTCATTAGAATCATTTACATCATTGCACATTTTACAAAATATCGACTTTTAATACATCATTTTATTTCATCATTATCATCATCATTCTTAGCCTTGTCCCAAAAAATTTAGGTTGCCTATGTAATTTTTTTTATCATTCATCTTTATGAAGAGCTAGAACTTCATTTATTTGCATTTTTAAAATGAACTTTAATTATTTTTTTCCATATCTTTTTTGGTTTTCCTTTTGATGGATTTCCTGGAATAGTAATATAGCAACCTTTATTTATAAGCTCATCAGATGATCTTCTTTATATGTGTTTTAATATATCATTTTATTTACTTAACCAAAAATTAGTTAGTATATAACACTATTATTTTACATCATGATATGTGTTCATTCAAATTTTGGATTACTTGCCTTGTAATTAAAGTTTTACTTCATAGTTAAATGATGTAATGCAAAAAGTATATATTCAATATATTCGTATTAGGTACTATTCTCATTTTTTCTGCTTGTTGATCTATGTAATGCTTCAATGGTGCAACATGCCATAGATAGAGAGTCATTTATACATATGTAGTATTGATAATGTATAAATGGACACCAAATTTTAATATCCAATCTAAAGAATATTATATAGTTTCATGTATTGTTTAGCTAATTAATCTACCATTGATTTTTTTAGAGATTTGAGTAGTAAATTGTTAGTATTCTTAGGTTCATTAAGCATATGAAATCTAATTCCATATCATTTAAGTTTCAGAGATATTTTTTATTCATATTAATCTTATTAACCTTGTATCATCCATTGATGAGTGGCGAGGTACCCCTACACTCAACCATACAAATACGAGCGTGCACGCGCGATCCGGTCGAACTCCGCAGACTAAATGCCTTAACACCACAAGAAACACTTGGGGTTAATCGTTCGTTGTCTTCCCAGGCTTGCTTGTAAGTGTCACGGTGTATGGTTAAGCAAGTCTGAGGTATGTGATTTTTTTGGTATTTTC
>MNCI01003536.1:1750292-1763533 GCA_015680685.1 Gnetum montanum
TCTTATTTATAGATATGGCGGCGGGACGCGATATCGCGTACGCGATATCGCAGGGAAAGATGCGATATCGCGGCCCAGTGCATGTCGCGTCTCATCATCCATAGATTGCATATTTTTCCTTTGTAAGATGTTTTGAATAATACTAGATTCATCATCAATTACAATTGATTTTTGTCGTCTCAATTAGGGTTAAAGAGGGAATAAATAGCATTACAATTAATGACTAGTTGAGATGTAGTGGGAAATAGTTAGTTATAGAAAAAATCCAAAAGTAAGAAAAAAATTAAGTTATAACTATAATAAAAACAATTATTTGCATAAAGAAATAATAGGAAAAAGAAAAGAAAAGCTATTTTAAAGTAATTCTTAAGATAAGTAATGGCTAAAATAAAAATAGTTAGTTGTAGAAGAAAAGTAGTATGAATAAAAGTAGAGGAAAAGTATGAGATACAAGGATTATTAGTTTAGTTAGTATAGGAGGATAGTGATTTTCTAGTAAAAGTGAAGCTACTACTTAAACATGTTAAAACAAAATGACTAATGAGGAATTAAAAAATGCTACTTAAAAATTTAAAAGATTTAAGAGGAAAAAGGAAACCAAAAATATAATGAGATAGTCATTAGAATTAACTAACAACTTCTAACATATAAGATGAAGAGATTATAAATAAACATACAACATCATCATCATTATCATCATCCTAGTCTTATCTTAATAAAATGGGATTAGCTACATGAGTTCTTTTTTGCCATTCACCTCTATAAAGAGATATATCTTTATTTATTTCTAGTTTCTTCAAATCATCTTCAATTATTTTATCCCATGTCTTCTTCAATCTTTCTTTCAGTGGCTTTCCTAGAACAATGATATAATAACCTTTGCTTATAGGCTCATTATTTGATCTTTTTTCCACATATCCAAATCATCTAAGCCATCATTATTGTAGTTTATCAAAAATAGTAGCCACTCTAAGCCTTCCTTTAACATCTATATTATATAGTTTACCTCTTTTAGTAATAGTCAACATCCATCGAAGCATTTGCATTTCTGCCACATTGATTTGTTATACAAAATATCAAGCCTAATTGTTATCTTGTAATTTTTTTCCTTTAATTTCCTTGGTATTCTTTTATCACATAGAACACCACTAGCCTATCTTCATTTTGACCATCCTACCTCAATTCTATTTTTGATATCTTTATCAAATTTACTATCTAATTGGAGAATTGATCCTAGGTAGTGAAACTAGACTTTTTTACCTTGAATAAGTACTTCTATTTCACCACTATTTATGCTATCATTAAAATTACATTCCATTTATTCTATCCTACTTTTTCTAGTTTTTAAGCCTTTTTTGATTCTACAGCATGTCTCTACTTCTCGATTTTAGTAACAATATTTTTTGAAATGTATCCACCAACACAATATCATCTACAAATAGCATACACTAAGGGATTTCATCTTTTATTTCCTTTGCTACTTCATCTATAATAATAAAAAATAAACATAGGCTAAGTGTAGACCCTTGATGTAGACCTATTGTAATTAAAAAATTAGATGTAATTCGACAAGCTATTTTAATTTTAGTGATAGTTCCTTTATACATGTCTTTAATCACTATAATATAATTGTCAAGGATTTTTTTCTTCCACAAGGTCCACCAAATAATATCTCTAAGCACTATATCATATACTTTTTTCAAATCAATGAAGATCATATGTAGAGTTTTTTTTTTCTATATTTTTTGAATTTCTTCATTAGTTTTCGTATAAAAAAGACACACAACATACTATAGATAATATAAAAAATTCTTTTTAGAGAGAAAAATGATTAATTTAGGTAGAATTTTAAAGTAAATTTCTAGAATGCTTAATTTTTATCAAAATAGACCACCACGTTAAGTGGGTAAAATAGCCTTAATCTCAATTAACATTATTAAAATGAATTCTACTTTCAAGGCTTTTTCTAATTTTTCTATCTACAAAGTTATCCATTACACAATGAACCTCATAATTATCTATTAACCACCTATGATTTCTATTGGTGTTATTATTTTCTACAAGAGGTAATTTTAAAGATCTATTATATTGTATGTCTTTTAAGTGCCGTTTCAATCTAATAGAGAGTTCACCAATATAGTATTTATCAAAACTACATGAAATTTTATAATCACTATTATTGAAAAATATTCTTTTTATCTTTAAGACAATGAAATAGGTTAGAGATTTTGTTATAAGATTTAAAGACTATTATAACATCATGGTTTTCTAAAACTCTAGCTATTTTCTCATAAATATCTTTGATGTAGGGAATCTTGATGAGTTTTTTTTATCTAAAAGTGAATTGTTACTATCTAAACTTTTTAGGTTTATATTTATATTAAAAGAAACATCCATTTTATTTAGCCAAGAATATAAGTAGGAGAGTTAATATTATCAACAATAGAATGAAGAGGAGTATTTTTCTTATAAAGCTTAGGTAGATCATAAATGTGAGAAATAGAGTAATTAGAAGGCAATAATGACTTCTTAGTTTTATCATCTAGATTCAAATTTAATATAGCAACTTCTTATTTGCAAAAAGGAATTGATATTAGAAGTAGGTGAAAAGACTTATATTCAACTAATTATATATTATTATCTTTCTAATTATTATAACTTCTTTCATCATTAAGGATACTTATTTAATGTTTATTTTTTTCTACTCAAGAAAAAAGATATTATGACATAAAAATGTATTAAATGAGGATCTAGAACTTAGAAGGGGGCTTGAATAAGTTCTCCAAATAAAAAATTTGATTTGCCACAAAAACCACACCCAATTTTACATGGTTCCCTAACTTTGGTATGTCCACACTTGGAGGGTAGAATCCTTGCACACCTCTAGACGTTTCTCAAAAAATGTGGTTTGAAGGGTACCAAACCCTATACAAGCTTTGAATTTCACATTGGAGTGTTTCATCACTATGAAACCACTCAACCTTGGAAGGTCCCAACAAGCTCACAATGTGTTTTTAAGGATCCCATAACCTTTACAAAATTGAACTTCACTTTGGAGTGTTTTGATACTGCAAAACCACTTAATCCCACAAGATCCTAACAAGCCTAATGATGATGCCTTCTTGCAAAAAGCACATCAACCCTGCATACCTACAAGAAAGAGAGAAAAAAGACACAAGGAAAGAATGTAATTGTAATGTCACATCCCTTGTTAAGGGTGAAAACAATTGTAAACAATATAATTAACCTTCTAATGAAGGGGCACCTCGTTATGAGGAGTTACGATTATTTATGTATCCCTTGGGAAAGTGTTTGACCTATGTCATTTAAGGTCAGGGTTAGAGGTCATGCTGGGCATGGAGTTGTGGAGCTAGAAAAGGCAAGTAACGGAAGCTGATTGAAGTAGGACAAAAAGCAACCGATCACCCTTTGGTAGCACAACTTAACTATGGTGGTAGTGTTAGATTACCTCTAAGGCTTAAGTGGCATAGGAAGATAACCCAAAAAGGGTGTTATAGTACTCTCTTCCATTAATATAAATTTTCCATTTTCCTTATTTTATTCTTTAGTACCAATTATTTATTTTCTAGTTAATTCGTTCATTAAGTATTTATAATGTTTCTAGTATATTATTTAAGAAAATTGTGAATGTAATAAATTAAGCATTCATATTTTTACAACATCTGAGAACAAGATGTCACAATTGGTATTAGAGCAAACCACAATTCAAGAGCCAAAGTGGAAGAGAAACTTCATTTTATTATTGTTGAATATAGGTACATTAAGCAAAATAATAAAATGGAAGAAAATATTATATTATTTTATTTTGTAGTAAAAGAGGAATGAGAGGAAGTACATTTATGTAGGATATAGAAAAAGGAAGAATAGGGAAAAGAAGTAGAATGGGAAAAATATAAGAAAGGAAACTATGATCATTTGTTATGATTGAAAGACTCAAGAAGATCTATGACTATCTTTAATTGGGAGTCTCTTTCTTCAGTAGTAGCATCTACCTTGCTAAGTACTACCTTGCATCTAGCTAGTCTATCACATAATTTTTTGATATATTTGGTGGCACGTCTTGTTGTAGCTGCTAATTCCTCCTTTCTTTTAAGTTGGGTTTGCAACATATCCATCTATATTAATTGATCATCCATGTCTTTTTACCATTCCTTCTCCTTTCTCTACAGGAAACAAGATTCAAATCATGAGTTATGAACAAATAAACAAATAAATACAAACAAATAAATAAGAAGTATTACCTAAAATCGATCATTATCAATTTGAAGGAACCGTTCACGAGTTCCTAGATGGAGAGCATAGCATGTTGCACTTTCCAATTCTCCTAAAAGTTTCTCTAGATCTTTTACAACATTTAGAACATCTCAAGAATAAGATGAAAAGATGATATAACTCTAGCTTGTATTAAATCATAATCTACCTCGAAGTCCCATGACTGAGATTCTCATAGATGGTAGACACCCTCGTGAATGAAATAGGGTTTATTGTTTGAGATTCGTTGGCTAATGCACCAAAGAAGTATAAGTTCTTCTTTAGCAACTACCACTATCTTTTCCATCAAATAAGAAGACCCTAAGATCAACAAAGAAGTCACTAGAACAAACTCAAAAAATAATGTTGGTGTTGCCTATGGAAGAAAACCTCTTCTAGGTGTCATAGAAAAAGAAGATACAATCGGTGATCTAGGTGGTAGAATGGGAGTCTGTGCAGAAGTAGTGCTTGCATCACCTTTATCTATCTCTCAAATAAAGTATTATCGCTCCATAGACCTCTACAACAAATATATATATAATCAAATTAAGAAAACCAACATCATACAAAGAAAAGAGGAAAGTATTTAAACCTTTAAATAACTAAAACTTACCTGTGATTGTTTCCCCTTATCTTGTCTTGAACTCTACCGAGTTTGTTGGGATTGTTGTGGAGCCTATTGTTGGGTTTGTTGTCTTACAACTATTGGAATGCCAGAACTTTGCCCAGTACATTGCCTCTACAAAAAGAAATTTATTAGAAAAAAAAATATATATATAAGACATAAAACTAAGTAAGTTATATTTAAATATATATACCTTGGGAGTAGAAAGCATGATTTGTTCTTGTGATTAAACCATACCAAAGGATGAAGTACCTTAAATTTCTTTAACTTGTGCAACTTCAGTACTTTGTGTTGGTTCATTCTGTAGCCCAAATTGCACTGTCAAATACATAAAATAAAAACATAATTAATAAGTAAGGAAATAATAAAAACATCAAAATACCTCATTGATTTTCTCTTAACTCCAAGCTTGTTGTAAAGCCAGTTGACCTTTCTTGGTACCCATAATCTTACTTCTTATAACCCTCTCATCTTCAAGAAATTTAGGGAGCAACTAAGGATTGTAACGAGTAAAACATTTCTTAGGATGATCATAACTTAGGATCACACACATGATCAAGGGTATGCAACATAGGGTATAGGATTTTGAAGGATTTTGTTGGGCAACAGTGATTTCAGTTATAGTAGTATACCAAGTAGAGAAACAAGACAATGACCAATCATAAATTCTACCAATTATGGCACCATGAAGTATGAAAATAAAATAAGAACTAACATTGGATTGCTACCTATACCATAGAACCTTGCCATTGATGGATAGACATAAGTCAAGGTGAGTCTTGTTAATGAAAACTGCAAAAAAATTGGCTTTTGTCAATGGTTGAATTAGCAATGTAGGTAGAAAATTCCTTCTTACAAAAGGATTTAAATTTTTGGAAATAAATTAAAGAAATTAAAGGATCCTCTCCTTGTTAAAAACCTAAGACTACTTTAATATCAAGAAGAAGGATTGTTATTGCTCCAAAAACTAATTGAAAAGAAGAATTTCATATTTTCATACTATTCACACCACTCCAAAAGAATACTCTTGCATTGGAAAAGTTTAAAAATTGGAAAAACAAGTAAATTAGTTAACCTAGAAGTGGTAAGGAACTAAAAACCTTCCTTTTCAAGCAAGTTACGAACCTGATCAGAAGTAGATAGGACATTATTTTGATGTAAAATAATATTAGGCAATAAAGAGCTACTACCTAAAGGAGTCTAAGGTGAAGCTTGACATTTGGGAGCCAAGAATTCCATATAATAGAAAATTTTTAATCTTCTCTGTTAATAATCTTTTGTTGGTATTAAGTTGTGATGGGTAAATCATCCTACTTCTCATATTTAAAATACAATCATAGAAATCATAGAAAAAGGCAAGAGAAAGTATAACTTAAGATAATCAAAGATTTAATAAAAGCTCATGTATACTTTTTTGAAAAAAAAGCTAACATTTACTTTTTGTTTTAAAAGCTAACATTTAATTTTTTTGGATTTTATGATTTTTAGATTTACTAAAGTGGAATTATCTATAGTTTAACTCAAAGTACTCTTGAGACAATTCCAATGGTACCAATTTCATCAAAATCCAACTTACAGTTTGAAAGATATGGTCATTCTTGGTTTGCGTGTAGTTTAAAATTTAAAATTAAAAAATATATATTATTTTTATTAAAAAAATTTAATAAAAAAAATATTTTTTATAATTTTAAAAAAATTATCAAACAAGGGGTCTTAGGTTCAAACCCCAGCCATGATTATTAAAAATAATAATATATATTCTAAATAAACAACAATAATAAAATAATAATAATAAAAATGCTAGGGCCTACGGTGAGGCCTACGGCTAGCCGCAGCATGGCTACAGCAAGACCATGGCCAACCATGGCAAGGCTGCGACCAGTTATAGCTAAGGCCACAGTTGATAAATTTGGCCATTGGGGCTAGCCCCAAAAGGGGGCATCAACGAAATCATGCTACACCATCTCTTCTGTCACATCCCCATTCCCAAATGATGCTACTAACTACTGAAGATGGTGTCTCTTCATAACAAGTGTTATTGTCATCTTAACAAGACCCAAAGGGTAGTTGTGATTAAGACTCGAAAGGACATGTTATAATAATGGACATGTCTCTTGAGGTAACCTTTGGGGGTTTGACCTAAGGCATTTATACCTAGGGTTATAGGTTGTGCCAACATGGGGAATGGCGAAGCCAATACAGGCAATTCATGGGGTGGCAAAGAAGCTATAGGCAAGTCATAGGAAGCCAGGTGAAGTGGATAGGAAGTGGAGTGGCCATCCCTTTTGGCCAAGTTATAGGCCTAACCATGGTGGTACTGTTGGATTGCCTCTAAGGGATAGATGACAAAGGAAGAAAACCCCAAGGAACACTCTTAGAGCATGATTTGAATACACTTTTCCATATCAATAAAGAATTATTTTATTTATTTTTCTACAGTTTTCCTATTATTTTCTTTATACATAAGGCTGAATATCACTTATATTTTTCATTTGGTATGTTTTCTTCATATGCATAATGTCTAATATATCATATAGTTGATATTTGACATGACATCCAAGGATGGGATGTTACAACTTCGCACTGCTTGCCCCATTGTTGTCATTGCCCATGCACCTTTGTAGCCACCACCTGCATGCCCCTGCACTGCTCATCGCTTATGCCATCTACTTCTTTGTTGTCTGCGCCCTACCACCCTACACCATGCATCCCTATATTGCACCTCACCTGAAACTGTGCCCACTAGTACCATGCCTCGTCTTTGTTATCCATCATTGCTTCCCATGCCACCCATCACTACCTCCTATGCCACCCATCACTGCCTCCCATGCTACCCATCATTACCTCTAGTGCCATCCATCACTACTTCCAACACCACCGTGTGAATCCTTGAATGGGTCGTCTATCAGTTGATAGAAAAATTGAATTTTTTTGACAATTAACAAAAATTTTCATTATAGAAATTTTTTGATTTTGTCAACTGATGGAAATTTTTTTTAACAATCGACAATTCAAAATTTGATTTTATCAACTGATGAATTTTTTTTTCAAAAATATTTTTGCCCCCATTAGTTTTAGTTTAAATAGAAAATGTGCTCAATTATTTACAAATATTCAAATTAGCACTATGATAATAAGAGAAATAAAAATTTTATCATTAAGCATGCACGTCTTGGAGTAGAATTGGGATGGGTGACGTCTTGGGAAGTTTGAGAAAATCTAAAAGTTTGTAAACTTAAAACTACTATAACTTTTGAATCCTAAGTCCATTTCTGATGACTGGCAAGGTACCCCTACACTCAACCATATGAAACGAGCATCACATGCACGATCCGGTCGAACTCCGCAGATGGACTAGTTGTGGCACCTAGACAGTTAGCCTTAGGTTGCAGTTCGCTGTCTTCCCACCTGGACTAGTATTGCATTTGTCATGTATGGTTTAGTCCAAATGAGGTGTATGATGTGTTTCCTAATCTATGCTACTCCTGAAGGTGGTGGAAAATAATATTTAACTAAGCTAAACTATGAGGAAAAGGGTAAGAAAATCTAATCTAGCCTAAGTGTGACGAGCAACTGATTCCTTGATCAATCGTACACATCTTGGACCTCGTGCACGAGTACCACTGGGACTACTAAGTGTAGATCCTAGGTACGCCACTAGGATTACCAAGTGTAGATCCCAAATACGCCACTGGGTTACCAAGCGTAGATCCTAGCTACACCACTAGGCTACCAAGCAGTCACACTTAAATGCTCGTAATCAAGTCGTACTTGTTCTGCGTTCTAGGAGTTTAAGGGTGAGAGAGAGAAAATAGTAAATAACATTAAAAAAATAACAAGTAAATAAATAACAAAGTGAATGCTGCAATGATGAAGTAATCTCGATCTTTATTGTCGGTCATGTGCGTGTCTAAGTACGACACACTCGAATAAAGACACCATACAATTACATTCACCACACTGCGGGCAAACACGGGAAAAAATCTAACTCTGGAGGGATCAAACTGCCAGAGCTTTGCTACTCTAAAACTGGGATCCAAAATAAGGGAGTGCCGCGTCTTATTTATAGATATGGCAGCGGACTGCGATATCGCGTACGTGATATCGCAGGGGATGCGATATCATGGCGGACGCGATATTGCGTATGCGATATCACGGCCTATGCGAATTGCGTCTCATCATACCCCCCACAACTGAATAAAAACTCGTCCTCGAGTTACAAGGAGAACAAGTTTCATTAATTACACAGTGGATAGGTATGGGATTATTAACTAGTAAAAGAAATGGACTAATGCCGCAGTGTGGGAAGACACAACACAGAGAAAATATACTACAACTACAAAAATGTGGAACTCATGTAGTTCCTGGTGGCGATGGCTCCTCCATGGGTGATTTCCCTTTGTCACGTGCTCCAAGCTTGGAAGGTTGTCGACATTGAAGAATGACTTGGAGCTTCTCCTCTTTAGTCCGAGGATCTTGTGCCATCCATGCTAATGTTCCGATGTTTGATGGAGTCGGCACCTTCCACAGACAGGGTAGTTGCGGGAACATCTGATTAGCTTTGACGTACCACATCGTGAACACCCGTCATTCCTCTTCATAGGCTCTGGCTTTGTCTTTGTATTCGTGAAGCTCAGTTAGCCGTCAAGCCAAGTTGGTTGCAACATCTTTTTATCCTTGGTAGCTTTCTTTTACCACCGCAAGTTCAGAATTTGTGACATCTAGTTTCTCAGCTAGCTTCTTTTGCTCTGCAAATTTTGCTTCATATTTGATATGGGTAGAAGCTACCTACTTCTCGAGCTCTGACCTTGGGCATCCTACTGTTAACATGGCTAGGTTGGCATATCTGAGATTTTCAAACTCCATGTACTCTGTCAAGTCTTGGATCTACAGGTCTCGGTTTTTAATTTCCTCTTGGTGGGCGAAGGCGTAAGTGTCCAATATGGCCCTCCAATCAGTGTGCTAAGCACTGATGTTATTGATTTGAGCCTTGGCCATATGGATCTCCTTCTCCAGGATTTTTTTGTACATCCCCACCTGATCACGGAAATGCTCCTTCAGCTTCTCTTGTCATTTAGCCTCATTTTTCCATGCGCTGATTTCGATGGTTGATTTTTATCGAACAACGTGTACTTCATCCATTGAGAGGGTTCGATTTTCTCTAGCCAAACGGCTTATATCTCGGTTGACTTGAATGAATTGTTCTCGTAACTGATGAAAGTGTTCATCGAAAACATTCTTTTGTTTTTCCATAGAAGTTAACCGAAGGTTATCAGCAACCAACTGCTTGTTCTCTTCTTCTAAGGCCCTGAGTGCCTTAAGATGCACATGAGTTTGCGCTTGAGCTGCGGAGGCATCCCAAGTGTCCATCTCCTTTTCTTCTGCCACCTCTTATTTTCTGCAATTAATTTTGTTAGTTGCTCAGTTCTAAAGTTGTCTAGCTGGTTTGCAGGAACAAATTGCAAAGGATCCTGCTGTGCTGCTTGTAAGGCTATGAGCTGCTCTTGTAGTTTCTGCACTTCAGCTTCAGCATGCTCGGCCCTCACTTTGGATATGACTAGCTTCCCCTTTGTGGAAATGAGGTCTAATTGAATTACTGTTACATCCTGGGGGATGTCAAACAAAGATGTCAAAACTTGTCCTATTTGAAGTAATTTATCCAGTGCATCCTCATGTTCCGTAGGAGTCATTGAGGTTCCAGCAAGAGTTTGAGTATCTTGTGCTTCTGAAAGATCTGCCAATGGCACAACAAGTACATTGAAAGATTCTTTGATGTGGTCAGCGACCACTTCAGCAGCTTCTGTGGCATCCTGGTGTTGCATGACCACCATAGTAGCCCCTTTACCAGTCTCTAACTGCACTTGAAAAGATGCCACGTTTCCAGAGATCTGTTGTGACCATCTGCTTTCCCCTCCTTCTATTTGAATGGATAACTCCCCCTTGTGCGATCTAACGAAATAGTAGGCTGGTCAGCATCATCGATGACATGGAAGAGATTTGCGTCATCACGACTTCTCCAACTAACCATCTCGGTGATGGCCCTAAGATGGCTCATCGATGGTCTATAGTCTTGCAGCAGCGATGGTTGATCCTAGCCTATGCTAGGTCCTGCTTCTTGTTGTTGGCTGGG
This sequence comes from Gnetum montanum, assembly GCA_015680685.1. Taxonomy (NCBI): domain Eukaryota; kingdom Viridiplantae; phylum Streptophyta; class Gnetopsida; order Gnetales; family Gnetaceae; genus Gnetum; species Gnetum montanum. The sequence goes on from MNCI01003536.1 coordinate 1,761,320, forward strand.
ACCTATGGCTGGAGGCTGACTGGGTCCTGCAAGTTGAGTTGCAGGTGATCCAGTCATCTGTTCTTCTTCTTCGTCTGGTCCTAGCTCTTTGCCAGTGCTCTTTCTTGGAGCTGGCGCCTTTAATAATTCAGCATAAGAAGCATTTTGGGCTTTTCTGAGGATGTTGTTTGTGTATTCTTGAATACCAGCCCTTCGGCACAGTTTTCTGATAAGGTAGGAAAAAGGCAACGCCATCTTCCCTGACTTCCATTCTTCGAATCGCCTTAGGATCTCCTTCAAATATAGATGGGGAAGGTTAGCGTTAACCTTTCCCATCAACACTCCATATCCTCTCACCCCATACATTGATATTCTTTTCAAACCTTTTGTGGGGAAGAGGTGATAGGTTCCAATTTTGAAATAAACCTGCTCTTCTGTCGTCAGCTCACCAAAAGCTTTATCTCTGCCATAAGCCTTTTCTAACCAATATTTTTGCACATCAAGGTCTAATTGGGTGGATAACTGAGTAACATGGGGGCTTGAATTCAGAAGGTTTAACACTTCTGAAATCGCCTATGTAGAAAAGTCTATAGTCACACCACAAATGTTAACTGTGGTGCCTTGCTCCTTATTGTGCCAGAACAGGTATGTTTCACCTAAGTACCAGGCACAACACTTAGAGAGGACAGGCCATAAGGGAGATCCTTTAAGGTGATCCCTAATAGCCTCTGGAGCAAACTCTGCAAAAGGTTCAAAGTTAAGCTCCACGATTACTGCAGCAATTATGGACTTTGTATGGATAGCCTGAACACATTTCGGGGGTAACGTGAGTTGTTGTCCCAGTTCAGGCGCAACAACAGCTCCTCTTTCTGCTTGCCCGGACCATCCTGTAGGAGGTTCTTCTTGATGGATGCTAAATGATTGAACCTTCTATTCTGCATGTTGTCCGACAAGGACTCGTCTTCCACCTTTCCAAGGTTGTTTCACTTCACCTTGAGCAGGACCCTCTCGCTGAGCATGTTTTGAGGCCATCTACAATCACACGAGCCAAACGTTAGTAAGGTTGTTTTCAAGGTTAAGTTATACCTTACTCCATGCCTTTGATTAAAGATCTTATGTTATCGTGTGATTGTGCCCGAAAATTATAATAATGGGTCCTATAACTTAGGTGGATTTCATTTTAATTTCCTAGTATACTTAAGGTCATATGATTTTTGGCATAATTTTTCTAAGTGTTAGTGTTAATTACCCTAATTGATGTCCTTTGGGCGATGAAAAATTTCAAAAAAGTTAGGCACTTTTCGGTAAGTGTCCCTCTCCCACTACTAAACTAAACACTCCGGGTTCAAACAGGTTCAAACGAAATTAAAATTGAAGCACCAGCGCAAGATATGAGTGAAAAAGCGAGGGTCATGCAATCGCAAGTCGTAGAGAAAAATTTCAAAAATTCCCCCCGCATAAATGACAAAATGATGCTAAGTGTTGTGGTGGGGGTTCCTATTTATAGGTAAATAGGACGTGATATCGCGTACGCAATATCACGTGGGACGCGATATCACGTACGCGATATCTCGTCCCTAGTGATGTGGGACACCTAAAAAATATCAAATTTTTTATGATTTTCTTGAAATTAATGGAACGAGGACATGGACAAGGATTAATATATTCAGGGGTAATTTCATTGAGTTGAGAGGCACACTTAATGATAATGATGTGAATTTAACAATTAAAAATTTGGTGGTTATGAAGAAAAGGGAATGTAATGATACATTGGAACATTAAAATTTTGAGGGTTAATAAAAGGGAAAGAAAATTATAAAAAATTAAGCTGAGGATAAGAAATTATGTGTTCTGGCCAGAGAATTAGTGAAGATTACAACAAAATTACACAAGTGGGTCCTCCCCAAAGTAGGTTCCAACCTATAATGCCCTTGTGTAACCACACTCAAAGTGTCTGTGGGCACTAGAAGGGTTAAATGTAATCCGCACTAACTCCACAAAACACACACATGTAAATATCACCAAAATGAGATGAAAATTCTATGCTACACGGGACATGAGCTACAATTACACGAACAGTGAGATGAGATGAACTATAGAAAGGGATTGTAGAGATTGGGACATGAGGTATCTGACCCAGGGCACAATGAATCCTGTGTGTAAAGCATGATTAAGGTTTCATTAACCCATCGTTCCAAGATCAGGACCAAGTCCATCCTTCTAATCAGTGACATC
>MNCI01003536.1:1763904-1779779 GCA_015680685.1 Gnetum montanum
CAAATAATTGATCACTCATGACTTAATAACATAAAACACACCTCAACCAATGATCCACATGAGTGTTTTATTCATAGATGAGATTACTTACAAAAACATGAAAATACAAACACACAAAAAGATAAAATAATAAAAAGATAAAACAAAAAGTTGAAAAATGAAAAACTGGAAAACAAAAAGTTGTAAAATCAAAGAAATTGAAAAATATTTATTAATCCTGCTTGTCATTGAAATGGGGGGTATCCCCCATAACTAAATGGTTGAGTATGGCAAGGATTAATAAATGAAAAATGAGGATCCTTGCATATTGGCAATATTGAAATTGGTCCATACTTATCCCCTTGGATTTCACACACTTTGTAATAAGCATAGTGGGGCACTTCATACGATGTAGTTCCCGGATAATGAGTTGACCCACTATGATGTTTAGGACTGTTAAATGGTATGCAAGGATTGGGCTGATGCCTCCCATGGTTGTGTTTATTGGGCCTTATGGTTGTTGGAGCATTAGTCGGTGGCCTTGATGAAGTTACATGAGGCGTTGGGTTTGAAGGTAAGGGTGCACCACAGTGTGGAACTTGTGTTGGGTTGGAAGATGCAGTGGCCTCATAATTGTGTTGTCCCTTCCTACGACCGTGTTTAAAGAAAGGACGCTTTTGATGTTGAGAAGGCTCTTCACTGCTGTTAGTAGCAGTAGCAAAAGTGTTGTTCATGGGTTGCGGTGGCACAAACACCTTAGGAATAGTTGGTGGCATTGTGGAAGGAGGGAAAGGATAAGAATGTTGAAAGTTAGGAGGAATGTAAGGTGTGCAAGGTGGTGGTTGTGTTGGAGGTATGGGTTGATAGTATTGTGGAGAATGGTATTGTGGTGAGATAGAGTATGTTGGCCCAATTGAAGAAACAACGTGTTGAACGTGATAAGCATTTGGATTCGGAAAATGTGAAGGGTGCCTCCAGTCTAAGGGTGGATTCCTCCACGACTGGGATTGTTGCCATTGTGATCGAACACAGTATCTCTGTATGAACTCTGGATGTAACATGTTTCCCCAATGCTCATGTAGATGTAACAAGATTGGGAATTGGCCTTTGGGATGATCGTATAGGAATATGTTACATTTGTACGTATGATTGGCAATTGAGCACTTATTCCCTTTGTTCCTTTTCTCCAAATGCCTATTATTTTGTCTTGCTTCTTGGGTTGTCAAAACTCTATCCCCAATGATTTATCCATTCCAACATCTTATTGATCTTTGCCTCGGCTTTTTCTAACAATTTTTGTATTGGCAAAGATGATGTTTCCACCTTGGGATTTGTTGATCTCTCCTTGTTATGATTAGGGACCTTTGTTGAGTTAAGATTTTGGTCCCATTGATGTTTTTCAACACTCTCCCATGTAGCTATTTCTCCTTCTTCTTTTGCTACCCTTTGAATAAGCTCTTGAATTTGATGGGTTCATAGGTTGTATAGTTGACCTTAGGCATACGTTCCTAAGGTCTCTCTTGTTTCATTACATAGCCCATCAATAATATGGTACATTAGCCTTTCCCAAAAAACCCATGGCCTGGACAGTTGTTTAACAGTGCATAATATCTTTCTAAGGCCATGTCCAAGGGTTCATGTTTTTCTTGTTTCCATCCTTGGATTTGTTTCCTCAAGGCTGACACTCTTGCATAGGTTTGATATTTTTCGTTAAACACCTCTACCATTGTTGACCAGCATCGTATCAAATTTTGTTTTAACGATCTATACCATACGTTAGCTTGGTCAACAAGTGTCATGGGAAAGAGCTTAATTTTTTGCCAACCATTGTCAATATTATTCCATGTGCAGGCATCGTAGAAGGCTAGTAAATGTTGATGCGGATCTAATTCATAGCCTCCTAAAAATTTGGGAAAGTTGTTTAAATCGAGCCTAGGTAGACGGCTCTCTTTACGATGCCTACGTGAGATTCGAACGGCCTCTTGTATTTTCGTTAGGCTTGTAGTGGCCAGTGGGGGTTCATCGTCATTGGGTAAGTTAGGCTTTCGTGTATTATGATGACGTTGTTTTTGTTCATTCTTATAGGAAACTCCCACTTCAATTTGTATACTCTAATATTCATCGTCATATAGCTCATTGGTCCTCCAATGAACTTCCTCACTAAATGTGGCATTATTATTATCTTGTAGGAGAGGCATTGTTGTGTGTGAATTTATGTGACTTTTTATAATTACTTCTTTTTAAGAGATATATCGTTAAGTCCTTTACAACAACCTTGTATGATATAACTAATCTAGATAACTAGCACCATCCCCGGAAATGGCGCCAATGATGAGTGACGAGGTACCCCTACACTCAACCATACGAAATGAGTGTCACATGTGCGATCCGGTTGAACTCCGCAGATGGACTAGTTGTGGCACCTAGACAGTTAGCCTTAGGTCGCAGTTCGCTATCTTTCCACCTGGACTAGTATTGCATTTGTCACGTATGGTTTAGTCCAAATGAGGTGTATGATGTGTTTCCTAATCTATGCTACTCCTGAAGGTAGTGGAAAATAATATTTAACTAAGCTAAAGTAGGAGGAAAAGGGTAAGAAAATCTAATCTAGCCTAAGTGTGACGAGCAATCGATTCCTTGATCAACCGTACACATCTTGGACCTCATGCACGACTACCACTGGGACTTCCAAGCATAGATCCTAGGTATGCCACTGGGATTACCAAGTGCAGATCCCAAATACGCCACTGGGTTACCAAGCGTAGATCCTAGCTACACCACTGGGCTACCAAGCAGTCACACTTAAATGCTCGTAATCAAGTCGTACTCGTTCCGTGTTCTTGGAGTTTAAGGGTGAGAGAGAGAAAATAGTAAATAACATTAAATAAATAACAAATAAATAAATAAAAAAATGAATGCTGTAATGATGAAGTAATCTCGATCTTTATTGTCGGTCATGTGCATGTCCAAGTACGACACACTCGAATAAAGACACCATACAATTACATTCACCACACTGCGGGCAGACACGCGAAAAAATCTAACTCTGGAGGGATCAAACTGCTAGAGCTTCGCTACTCTAAAACTGGGATCCAAAATAAGGGAGTGCCACATCTTATTTATAGATATGGCGGCGGACTGTGATATCATGTACGCGATATCGTAGGGAAGATGCGATATCATGTACACGATATCGCGGGGGATGCGATATCGTGGCGAATGCAATATAACAGCGGATGCGATATGCAAATCATGTCTCATCAATTTCCAACCAAGTGAAAATTGATTCCAATAGATTTGAACCTTTCAGACTTAATGGAATAGTCAAATTTAGCTTTGGATTATAGAAAATTAGCATTTAATTCATTATTTTAGGTGTTAAAAATAATTTGGATTCGATACTTGACAAGAAATCCATGAAAGTTTCAACTTCTTCTACAACTAACTAATGATTTTGAGATCCATAAAAAGGGCCATAGAGGCTAAGGATTCTCAACAGACCTAATTTCTTCAACTTATCAATGTCTAGAACCTAAAGAATAAATTGGAGAAAAATGTAAACTTGAGTCAATGACCAGATGAATGCTCTTGAATATCAAATTAATGAGATCAAGGGTGTTCAAGAAGAACTTTGTCACTCAAACCAAGTGTTTGGGATAGAGATGTAAAATATGTCTGAGGAAATGAGAAATCATCCTAGAGTTTAGAAGATAAATGGTTAGGCATGTAAGGAAAGATGGGTTCCTTTGCAGATTTCATTAAACAATTAACCAACCATCTCATTCTGCCTTCAAACCCTACCCATAGTCTACCTAGGGAACAACATCAAGATCAAGATCAACTTTCCCCTAAGGATCCACACCAAACACAACCTCTACCTACTAGTGGAAAAGGTACTGAAATTCCTCTTGTAGGCCATAGAATTGAAACTGAAGGTGAGGGATATATGAACTAGCCTAATACACCTAGAGAATCATTGACTCAATTTCATGCTAAGAAAGTAAAATTAGATCATTGTGATGGAGCCCCTGGATCCAATGCTAAGGCAAAGGATTGGCTTGATACAATAAAAAATTACTTTGATATATGTTGAATTTGTCAAGCCATGAACACTTAGAAATTATCTCCTTGTATTTGAGAGGACTTGTGGCAACATGGTGAAATGGACTAAGATCTCAAGGTTTGATTAAAAACTAGCTTAATTTTGTCGAGATTTTAAATAGAAATTCATTCTTGATTCTTTTCTCAAAGAGTGAAAAATGAGATTTGATTCCTTAAGGCTGGGAAGATGATTCGTAGATGATTACCACAAGGAATTTTGTGATCTTTCTCTGTATGTAAGTCACTGGGATGAGGGAGAATTAGCTTCAAAATTCATTGGAGGACTACATGCTCAATTATGTTTCCAAACATGAGCCCATAATCCTCAATTTATTGATAAAGCATATAGAATTGCTATGGCTTATGAGGAATCAAATCAGATACAAGTTGCCCTTCAACAAGCAACTCTTTGAAAAACTACTTTTTCACAAACAATGGTAGAATAAACACCAGTCAAAAAAGCTTGATCAACATTTGGATGTTTTATTTGTGGTGAAGATCATTTCAAATGAGACTACCCAAAATTTTGAGCAAAAATACAAAGGACCAAAAAAATCTAAAATCAAAAACCCAACCCAAACATGAACAAAGGGAAAAATCCAACCACTACCACAGCAATGAAGAAGATAGCTGCATCAACTAAATCAAGTTTGCATAAATTTCAATTTTCTCTACTGATTTTTGAAGGTTCAGTTGAAGTTAAATAAATTAAATTTTTTATTGATAGTGGTGCCAATGATAACTTTATTTCTCCAAAGTTAATTAATTTATTGAAATTAAGTTTACCTTCCAAGAAAATTATTAAGATAGAACCAGCAAATGGAACAACTATGAGTAAACATACCAAGTATGGAGAAGTTAACTTTACCTTACAAAACATGCCTTTCATTGATGAATTTTTGGAATTTGAACTAGGTGATGTTGATGCAATTTTAGGAATGTCTTTCCTGCAAAAATTTGATGTTACTACCCACTTTGGAACTCATGTTTTAAAATTCCCAACCACTGATGGAGTTAGGGTTCTAAGGGGGGGATAGGAACAACAAAGAAGATTCATACAATAACTATTAAGCAAGCTAAAAGATTAGTTAAAAAAGGTGCTATGATTTTGGTTGTCAAAGTAACCCAACCTCAAAGATCTTCAGGTACTAAGATCTCAAATGAACTTAAGGAATATAAAGATTCAATATTTGGTAAGACTAGAGAACTACCTTCAAAAAGAACTATTGAGCATGCCATTGATATTTTTTCTAGTACACAACCTGTATCAAAATCTTCTTATAGATTTTCTACTTCTGAATTAAGAGAATTAAAAGTACAATTAGACCAATTATTGGAAGAAGAAAAAAGTAGACCTAGCATATCACCTTGGGGTGCACCAGTTTTATTCATTAAAAAGAAAGACAATACACTAAGATTATGCATCAATTATAGAGCATTAAATAAAGTGACAATTAAAAATACTTATCCTTTATCTAAAATCGATGATTTATTTGATCAACTTATGAGTGCTTGTTATTTCTTAAAGATTGATTTAAAATTAGGTTATTACCAAATAAGGATTAAGAAGAAAGATATTGAGAAAACTATTTTTAGAAAAAAATATGAATTATACAAATTTGTTTGGTGTTGTTTGGATTAACTAATGCATCTGCAACATTCATGGCATTAATGAATAATATTTTTTGTAAATATCTTGATCAATTTGTTATAGTATTTATGGATGATATACTTGTTTATTCTAAGTTAAATGAAGAACATATCAAACATTTGAAAACCATAACGGAAATTCTTAGAGAGCATCAACTAAAAGATAAATTGAGTAAAGAAATAAGTTTCATACTTAGGACATATAGTTTTCAAGAAAGGATTGTAAGTAGATCCAGCAAAAATTAGTGCAATCTAGGATTAGCCTAAATTAAAAGATATTACAGTAGTTCATAATTTCTTAGGTTTAGATGGTTTTTATCAATTTTTCATTAAAGATTATTCTATGTTGGTAGCCCCATTGATTGACCTTTTACAAGAGAAACATGTGTTTAAATTTGATGAAAAATGCAAGGAATCTTTTCTCAGATTAAAGATGCTACTTGCAATAGCACCTATTTTGAGAATTTTGGATGAAGAATTACCATTTGAAGTATCCATGGATGCCTGTGGAATAGGAATTGGTGTAGTTCTTTCACAAGAAGATAAAGTGGTATGTTATGAATCTTGTAAATTATGAGGAGCTGAGGTAAATTACTCAACCCATGATTTAGAATTACTAGCAATTGTTCATGCTTTGAAAGTTTAGAGACATTATCTTTGTGAAAAAAGGTTTGTACTAAAAATAGATCATAAAAGTTTAGAATATTTACAAAGATAGCCTATTTTGAATACTTGTCAAAGATGATGAATAGAATTATTGGCTGAATATGATTTTGAAATCAAATATATTCCTGGTAAGAAAAATGTGGTAGCTGATGCCCTTAGTCGAATGTGGAACTTAATGATAGGTGTAGTAACGACCCCTATGGAAGAAGAAGTCAAGGAAAAGATAAAAAAGACCTTTATTTTAAAAATATTTCAACCAATATTTCCTATGAGCCTTAATATCAACTTATTTCTAATGGTTTATTGATGAAATGACAAAGAGTATGCATACTAGAAGGAAATTTGAGACTAAGGTTGTTGTGCAAAGCACATGGAGTACCATACACAAGACACCTAGGTTATATTAAGACCTATATGATAATTCGCAAGTCTTATTTTTGGCCTAGATTGAAGAATGATGTGTCCTCATACATTAAAAATTGTTCAACATGCCAAAGAATAAAAGCTGAAGAGAGGAACCTAGTGGATTATTATAACCTTTGGAAGTCCCAACCTAGAAATGGGAAGATATCACTATGGATTTCATTGTGGGATTGCCAAAAAATAAAAAGGAAAATGACTCAATTTTCATAGTGGTTGATCACCTATCAAAGATGGCACATTTTATAGCTTTGAAATCTACAAACATAGTAAAAGAAGTAGCCTAAAAATTCGTATGTGAAGTATTTCAATTGCATGGTTTTCCAAAATCTATTACTTCAAACAGAGATCCCAAGTTCATATTTGAATTTTGAAAAAATTTCTTCAGAGAACTTGAAACCCAATTGAAATTTAGCACAACTTATCACCCTAAGACTGATGGACAAACTGAATGTGTGAATAGAATATTAGAAGATATCCTACAAAGCAATGTTGGGAGTAGACCAAAAACATGGGAGAATTATTTGCACTTGGCAGAATTTTTAGATAATAACAATTATCAAGTTGCTATACATTGAACACCATTCGAAGTAGTATATGGATTGTTGTACACCATTAACCTAGGTAGATCCAACCTTAAGAACTAAATGAAAGGAAGAAGCAATGAAAATTATGGAAAACATTGTCACAAGAGTTAAAAAACATTTACAAGCTACCCAAGATAAATATAAAGAATATGCAGATCAACATCAAGTTAAAAAAAGAATTCCAAATAGGAGATCAAGTATTACTAAGAGTAAAACCTACTAGAAGTTCTCTTAAACTAGGAAAATATACTAAATTATCACCTAGATTTTGTGGACCTTTTGAAATATTTGAAAGAATAAGAAAAGTAGCATATTGATTGAATCTTCCAGAAAACTTAAAAATTCATCCAGTTTTTCATGTGAGCTTGCTAAAGATATTTCATGAAATTCAAGTGCCATATGTATTGGATTGGAATACTTTGCCATTATGATCCAATGCTAGCTTTGAAGTTAAACCCATTACTATTAAGAACCAATGAACTAAGAAATTACAAAATAAAACTATCAGTGAAGTACTTGTTCAATGGTCAAATTGTGATCAATAAACTTGGGAAAATGAGGAGTTTATTTTAAATACTTTCCCTTGAATTTTTGATCATCATGATATTGAATGATAAATTATATTTTTTATGGATGTAATAAATTATGTTTATAATTTTTGATCTTTTATTTGTATAGATGATAATGAGGAAAATAAAGAAATTGAAGTTAAGGAGCATAACGATGAAGTAGCAGTTGAGTAGTTGGATATAGAGAAAGCACTTGAGAATGAGCTAGATGCTTAAGGGGGGGCGGGGGTGGGTAGATTGTAACATCCCATCCTTTGTTAAGGGTGGAAAAAATTGTAAATAATGTAATTAACCTTCTAATGAAGGGGCACCTCATTATGAGAAGTTACAAGTATTCATGTATCCCTTGGGAAATGATTTAACTTATGCCATTTAAGGTCGGGGTTAGAGGTTCTGTCGGGCATGGAGTTGCAAAGCTAAGAAAGGAAAGTAATGGGAGCCAAGTGAAGTCAAACAAAAAGGGATTGATCACCCCTTTGGCAGGACAACCTAACTATGGTGGCAGTGTCGAATTACCTCTAAGGCTTAAGTGGAATAGGAAGACAACCCAAAAAGGGCATTATAGCACTCTCTTCCATTAATATAATTTTTTCATTTCCTTGTTTTATTCTTTAGTAGCAATTATTTATTTTCTAGTTAATTCATTTATTAAGTATTTATAATGTTTCTAGTATATTATCTAAGAAAATGGTGAATGTAATAAATTAAGCATTCATATTTTTACGACATACAGGAACGAGATGTCACAGTAGCTAAATTTACAAATCCTTGTAGTTGAAGCTCAATATAACATACAATCAATAAAAAAATCAACAATGAAGAATAAGAATACAATAGCTTATATATGACAATGATTTCTCTAATGTGAATAGTGCTTGCAGAATTCCCAAGAATTTAGTGTCTTCTTATAGTCTTGGAGTTTCTAAAAACTCCTTAGATTTTGTGCAACAACTACCCAACATCTAGGGTAGAATTCTTCATTGTGGTGGAGATATCTACTAAGATTGGCCTCAACTCTAGAGAGACATCTCCTTTGAAAGTGGAACATCTCTTGTGAGATGTCTCTAGGTTGACGTCTACTTTGAGATAAAGGTGTTAGACATCTCCTTAATTTTGTTCCTTTCTTTTCTGAGGCTCTCCTGACAATTTGTCTTCTTGAAAATTTTTGAAGCATTTTCATTTGACTCATAGCCTTTGATTTTAGTCCATGCTTGTTTATGCTCTCAACTTGTCTATGTGGTCATTACTTTGTCATCTCATTGTAGATCTCATCTTGTTAAGTTATCGTATCTCATTGTGAAGTGCTTGTTCATGTCCTATAGACGCATTATCCATAACAAACATTCTATTATTCTCAATTTTCCTTTAAGGTTTTGAAATACCAAAAGGTAAACATTAAATTTAAGGATAGCAACAATAATATGAACCTAAATATATAAAAAATAAAGTTAATGTTAATAAAAATAATAATCAAATAACAATAAAAAAGCAAAGAAGATAGAAGCTTCTATGAATATTATTTCTTATACTACTATAAGTATTGAATAGTCCAAATAGATAGTTTGTAAGGTAAATTTTTTCTTATCTAAAAAGAATACTAGTAACTTCAAGATTACAAATAATGTTAACAAGTGGGCTATAACTAATAGCAAATATTCTCAATATAAGGTATCACATCCCATTCTTGAATACCATGATAAATATTGAATATATGTTATCTTCAACATTATGTATTAAACACAATAGTGAAAATGCAAAAGAAAATAAAAAGCAACTTTATTAATATAGAAATTGGAAAATAAATAAATGTAGCTAGATAATACTTTGAGAGTTCTTAGGATTATCTTCCTTCAACATCTATTCCTTAGAGGCAATACAATACTCTTACCATAGTTAAGCCTAGATATGAGTAGAAGGGGCATTCAAGCAAATTTTCCTACTTTATCTATCTCTTATTACTCAACATCATTGGCTTTGTGAGTCAATGCTGACATGGAAGTTACTAGTATAAATACCTTAGGTTAAATTATCAAATATTTCCTTTAGAGATATGTCCATAATTATAATGTATCCTTTCATTAAGGGCTTTTTTCACAATAATTACAACTTTTAATTATGAAAGGACATCATTTGTGAATAGAAATATGATAAGCTACCCCTTTTAGCTTTTTTTTTCTAAAACAATCTATGTTAGTTTCTCCTTTTTCATGTGGTTTAAGATTATTTCATTCATTATACAATAAAAAGACAAGTTAGATAAGAAACTAAGGAAAAATAAATATATCCTTGTATCAGTAACCTGTATTAAATATATCATTGTAGTAATAATAGGAGGTGAATTAAGGGTCTACCAACTACCAATCATAAATTTTAATTAGATTTACACTATGTGCATTTCATGTTCTTTACTTAACCAATTAAAGGTAGGATAAATACTTATTTTAAACATGTATTACCTAAAAATATTTACTTATATAATTTTAAGAATAAAAATTAAACAAAGAAAGGAAATTAGAAAAAAATAATAAATGAAATAAGGATTAAGAGGCTTCTTAGTTTTTTATCTTTCTTTGGAGATTGGGGGATGTATTTGCAATTTAACCATGACAAAAATATGATCAATTGGCCACACTCTAGATGGTAAACCTTGATCTTACTTTTTAACTTCTTCTTTAGAAACTAACTTTGCTAACTTGGTAACTTAAAAGAGCCTAGTATCATACCAAACATAATCTAAGAACTCAATAAAGAAGGATGATATGACATCTTCAATAAGAGCCTAGTAGTTGTTATGTGATTATTAAATCAAAGCTCCTATTGAATATCATCCATGAGCTTTATCTACTTTTAAGTTAAAAGATTTGACTTCTTAACCAACAATTCAAAGTAGATAGAATATACACTAGTTAATAAAATGGTATGATGAATTGATAGAAACATCTTCTTCAAATATGGATGGTCATCAAAAAGGTATTTTACACATTTGGATTTTAAGACTTGATGAACATCACTTCTTGGTTTCATGTTTGATGAGTGGCGAGGTACCCCTACACTCAACCATAAGAAATGAGTGTAGCACGTGCAATCCGGTCAAACTCCATAGACTAAATGCCTAAACGCCCCATGGAACACTTGGGGTTAATCATTCGTTGTCTTCCCAGACTTGTTGTTGTCATGGTGTATGCTTAAGTAAGTCTGAGGTATATAATTTTTATGGTCTTTTATGGTTTTATGTCTTCTATGCTAAGAGCGAAGGGTTGAGAAACTAGCTAACTCTAACTAATGTCCTAAGTCTAAATTAACTAGCTTCAGCATCCGTTCCCACTTACCGTACACACCCTGAACTATGCAACGGTGGCTACCAAATGCTAATCGTTACTAGGATCACCACACGTAATGCACGTGCTCGAAGTGGTCATACTGAGGCACCTAACTAGCCTAAGCGTGATGAGTAGCCAATTCCTTGACTAGCCGTACACACCTGTAGATGCTCGTAATCAAGTTGTACTCATCCTATGTTCTAGGAGACAAGGATAAGAGAATCTAATCGTGATGAGTAGCCGATTCCTTGGTTAGCCGTACACATTCATTAATGCTCGTAACCAAGTCTTACTCATGCTGCGCTAATGCATGTAATAAATAACAGGTAGGAAATAAAAAATAATAAACCTATTCCATGCACTGCAAGGTTTATCCACAAAGCTCATCTTTATTGTCATACACAACTTGTGTTCAGGTACAAAGCTGCTCGAATAAAGATCCATTCACTTGGGGACTCCTACTACGGGCACATGGAAAATATTCTATCTCTGGAGTGATTAAACTGCTAGAGCTTCGCTACTTTTAGCCTAGGATGAGAAATGAGGGGAGTGCCGCCTCTTATTTATAGATTTGGTGGTGGACCGCGATATCGCGTATGCGATATCGCAGGGGACGATGCGATATCGCGTATGTGATATTGCATGGGATGCGATATCATGACGACCATGATATCATGTATGCGATATCGCGGTGCATGCGATATCGTGTCTCATCATAACTCCATGACTAAATGAAAACTCGTTCTCAAGTTCCCTGCAATAATATTAGGTAGGTATCGAATTATTGAGGGAAATGGAACTAATGGGATGACATGTGAATGGATCATTATTACAAGACTTGACAAAACTGGTGTTCATGACAACAAGGGTGAACACCTTATTACGATGACATCAGGCCTTTGTTGGCAGCTGAGAAAGAGAGAGAGAGAGAAAGAAATGTTGCTGCTGCCAATGCCAAGATTGTGCCTTCGTTATCCATCCGTAAGCGCACCATTGATCTTGTTCCTTGCATCGCTACGTCTAGCACGACTCCACTCTAAGTGTTTGCTCCAGATCTGCTCCGTTGTTTGCATGGTCATCATCTGTACACATAACACAATCTTATATTAGCAAGGGCAATTGAATCATCATGTAATTGATACCTTGCTTCGGTGTAAGTCCTTTGGCTAGGTTGTGGTATGGCTGATATGGATCTGAGGATATATTAAGGATGACTACCAAAGGTGTAGGGGTTAGGAAGAAAATCAAAAAAATTAGGCCCCATACCCCCATGACTAATCGCGAACCTCTGGTAGCGTTAGAATGGAGAAAGAAAAGGAGTAAGAAAGATAGATAAAAAGGGACAACTATGGCATCGATGAAGTGGATGTCAAGATGGAAATGAACAAAAATAAAATTAATTGCAAAATGTTAAGGAAAAGAAGTTAACGGATGCTCCAAATAGAAATGTCAGTGGGTCCTCCCCAAAGCAGGCTCATGCCCTTAATGCCCTGACAAACCCACATTCAAAGAGTCCGTAGGCTCTAGGAATGTCAGTTGGAACAAGAGTTAAAGTCTTAACTAGAAGAATTTACCAAAAAGAAAACAATGCATCAACCAAAATATATACACTAATGATACAACCAGCAATGAGGTAAACAAGGGGAAGAAGGATGGAGAGAAGAGAATGGAATGGAATCCCAAGAACAAGGTGGTGTACAGCCCCTTGTGTGGTTTATGATTAATGTGACTTAGCAATCTCATTCCAACTCCAGCCTCAAACCAACCACATCTAGTGACTTCAAATCAATGCATTCGGTTAAACCATCCACTTGGATAACAAGAATGCACGCTCCAAGAGCCACCACCATTCCGATGAAACGAAGGAGAGAATGGGAAGTGAAAAGGGCCTTAGTTAGAGGGAACACTTTTGGTTCCATAACTAATGCTTGTAGCCCACGTTTATTCGTCGAAGGGGTGTGCTTTGAATTCTCACTTGGTTTTTTTTTAGTTTTGTGTTTTTATGCGTGAGAACCACACCATGCAAAGACTTCTTATTTTTATTATCTCAGCTTCCGATAATTGGGTAACATCGAAATGACAAGAAAACTCAAGAAGAAACATTCAAGTACCCAAGAGAATGACCAACACAAAAGCATAAAGTTCCTTTGAAGTCACACACTTTTCAATCCATGAGTCCTTCCTGAGTTTGAGAAATCCCCAGTCACCGATTCGTTAAAGTTTTTATTAGAAATGGACTGTACATTCCCAAGTTGAGAGAGACCATAGAAACTAGTGGATGGATGGATGAAGTGAACTCATTGCCTACCATATCAAAAGAAACATACCTTAGTATCAACATTGTAACTTAAAGGTAAAAACCAAACATTAGCAATCAATATGAAAATAGTTCATACCATCATGAAGAACGCTTATTATGGGACAAACTTACAGGGTGGATCACACACACACACACACAATTTGAAAAAGTATAACGATGATGTAAAACAAAAAGTAGAAAAGTTAAAGAAATTTGTAAAATAAAAATGTGTAAAACAAAAACGTTGTAAAACAAAAACATGTAAAACAAAAACTTAAAAGAACTAAGGGCCCCATATGATTAGCATAGGTGGCCATCTCCCCCATGACTGAGTGAAAAGGGAAAGATCCAAAATAATGAGCCCCTGTTTGAGTTTCTAAGAAGTGCCCAACTTCTCCCAATTGATGATCTTAGATTAAGGGATGGAAGTTGGTGATGCTCATATTCCAATGTATCTATGCCTTCATTGTTGGCATGGATTTCCTCAGTTCGTTCCATGCATATTTTTCTGCTCCTTCTGGTAGCTGTCAACCATAGGGTGTCTACTACTTCTTGTGTGGTTGCTACATACAGGCATCTTTGTTTCAATGTTTCTTGGGCACACCTGTTACATGGAGGCATTTCCTCCATGTCATCACCTGATGAATCACTGCATGTGATGCATGGAACTTTCCTCTTCTCGATCTTTCCACATATGTTTATCCTAGAGATTTCCAAGGAAAGATCGCAAATCCTAAGGCATGCATCTACTGTGCTCAGCCATGCCCTTCCCATTATCATCGGGAAGTCCCCTTCGTTGTTGTTCACTTCAATCACCAGGAAATCAGCTAGGTAAGACCAACCACACACAGTGGTAATGATGTCCTTCACCAATCCCAAGGGAATGGTGATGGACTGGTCTACCAGCTCTAGTTGAATGTTGCTCTTCTTAAGTTGGGGCAGGTTCCAGGTGTGATACATCTCTCGTGAAATTAAATTGACTCTGGAACCTGAGTCAAGAAGAGCCCTATGTGGTTTATTTTCGATGATCTGCAAATAGATTAAGGGACTCCTAGGATCAGTTAGTTTCCTGGGAAAGTGGCCTACCTTGATCCAATCGGTTACGGTATGCGTTACATTCTGTTGCACTGAAGGGTTCTCCGAAGTGTTAGATGGTGATGGAGGAGTGTACATGGCCTCAACCACTTGTTGTTGTGAGAGTTTATCTAGGCTTTTGATTCTGAAGTAAGGTCTTCTCTTTTTACAGTTGTTAGAACCAGCAGTAGGTTGGATATTTATAGCCCTCGCAACGTGACGTTGCTGCAGTTGAGGAGGAAGTTACCCTTGCATTGTTGGAGCAGGAGGTGTTATGGGAACTACTTGTGGTGGAAGAGGTGCGAATGGATTAGGAGGATGGAATGAGTGTGAGATGTCTCCCAGAGGAGAAGGAGTCCTTCTGAAGTACTCCCAAACTTGGTAGTGACGGTTGGGGGTTGCGTGACCCATAGAGTCACTTGGAGAAGTCGGCTGCTGCACATAATAACCATAAGGATCGGGCTGCCGATAAGGGTACTGTTGTGTTGGCGGTGGCATCCCCCATGACTGTGGGTATTGCCACTACTGATGCTATCCGATGGGTTGTGGCAAAGTTCCACTTGGATAATATGTTAAGGGTTGGTGGAACTACCTTGGGTTTCCTTGTGGATAAGGTAACCTTTGGGGTGTTTGCCGTTGGTTGAGTCTTGGATTAAGCGCATACACCCCATACTCCTGTAGATGTGAGATGATGGGATAACATCCCTTAGGATGTTCATAATGGTAGATCTCACATCCACTGTCATTATCTGAATCAGAATCCTCAGCCACATCGGAGTTAGTGATTTTTCCCTTACCCTTGTTATGTACAGGGCTTAAATCTCTCCACTTTTTCTTACCTTTGTCACTACTTTGTTCCACCTTAGACTCTTCTACAATTTTCAAGACTGTTTCAATTCTTGAGTCTAAGGAATCCCACATTTGGTCTACTTTGGCCGACACCTCAGTTGTTAATTTTTGGATTGGCAAATTTTTCCAATTCACCAAATCTTCTATTGGTGACTCATCCTCTTCATCGCAAAATTTCACTCCCTTCTTTCGAAGGGAGGGATCACGGTTATAATCTTCCATACTTTCCCTTTTGCGTAGCTCACCCTCTTCTTTTGCTACTTGCTCCAACAAGCTACATATTTCATGGGCTCTAAGTTGTGAGAGTCTCCCTTGGGCATAAATCCCAAGGGTTCTTCTAGTTTCATTTCTTAGCCCATCC
>MNCI01003536.1:1780518-1804963 GCA_015680685.1 Gnetum montanum
ACTCAACCTCCTCACCATCATTAGGAGGGGGAACATCCTTTGCTAAAGAACCCATGATAAAGGGTTCCTCGTCTCCTATTTCACTAAGGACATGTGGGACCTTGCCCTTCAAAAGTGCATGTTGAATCTCCTTCCTTAAGTCTCTCATATGTTGGGCATCTATGGGATAATAATCCCGCATGTCAAGATCTTTACCAACGTATTCAGCAAATAATTCTTGCATGCCAATCTGTGCCAAGGCACGGAAAAGCATTCGAGGGACTGATCGATCTAGGGGTAACACAATGTTACCTTGCAAATCTCTCCACCGCAGCTGTTCATCCTGATGGAGAATAAAAGTAAAATCTGGAATATACTCATCGGGATGAGTATAAACTATATTGTATTGTTTAGGACATGGCTGATTTTGGTTATGTTTTTTATTTTGCCGACTATCTCATGTGTGGTCCTTAGGTGGTGAGTTGCTCTTATGAGAAGAAGGCATTTTTATTGGTGTGCTGATTTACTATTATATAATTTTTTTCTTGATTAACTCGAAGGTTCATTAAGGCTCACAACGATGTGAGTGATATCCCTTATGTTCTATTTGGTGCACAAACACTTAGTCCTCGGCAATGGCGCCAATGATGAGTGGCGAGGTACCCCTACACTCAACCATACGAAACGAGCGTAGCACATGTGATCCAGTCGAAATTCGCAAACTAAATGCCTAAATGCCCCATGGAACACTTGGGGTTATTCATTTGTTGTCTTCCCAGACTTACCTGTTGTTGTCACGGTGTATGGTTAAGTAAGTCCGAGGTATATAATTTTTATGGTCTTTTATGGTTTTATGTCTTCTATGCTAAGAGCGAAGGGTTGAGAAACTAGCTAACTCTAAATAATGTCCTAAGTCTAAATTAACTAGCTTCAACATCTGTTCCCACTTACTGTACACACCCTGAACTATGCAACTGTGGCTACCAAATGTTAATCGTTACTGGGATCACCACACGTAACGCACATGATCAAAGTGGTCGTACTGAGGTACCTAACTAGCCTAATTGTGATGAGTAGCCGATTCCTTGACTAGCCGTACACAACCATAGATGCTCGTAATCAAATCGTACTCATCCTGCGTTCTAGGAGACAAGGGTGAGAGAATCTAATCACGATGAGTAGCCAATTTCTTGGTTAGCTGTTCACATTTTTCAATGCTCGTAACCAAGTCGTACTCATGCCACACTAATGCATGTAATAAATAACAGGTAGGAAATAACAAATAATAAACCTATTCCATGCACTGCAAGGTTTATCCACAAAGCTCATCTTTATTGCCGTACACAGCTTGCGTTCAGGTACAAAGCTACTCGAATAAAGATCCGTTCACTTGGGGACTCCTATTGTGGGCACATGGAAAATATTCTTTCTCTAGAGTGATTAAACTACCAGAGCTTTGCTACTTCTAGCTTAGGATGAGAAATGAGGGGAGTGCTGCCTCTTATTTATGGATTTGGTGGTGGACCACGATATCGCATACGCGATATCACAGGGGATGATGCGATATCGCAGTGCATGCAATATTGCGTCCATCAATGTTGAAGTCTTCATAAAGAATTAAGGATACTAGATATAAAATGATACAAGATAGGAATAGCTTATTCTTTAAGGTTTCCTTGATTTGATTGACTAAATAAGATACTGAACAAAGTATAACATCTAAACATGTTAGATCGACAATAAAATATGTATTGATCATACATACATACTTTCTTAATAACTATATCTTCAATACCAAAGCTACGGTAATATGACTTCTCTAGAACCTTGATAGTTCTTTCTTTCTAAAGGATTGAAGTTCTAGAATTTTAAAAATTATATATTTTAACTTCTAATTAAATCTTTGTACTAACTCAAACATGGGTTCTTTATAGAAGGAACAATTAGAAGAACCTTTTTTCTTATAGATACCTTTGTATCCCATATTTCTTAGTTTATATTAGGATTGGTAGAGAAATTTTCATGGTAATATTTCTTATAAATAGAGAACTTTGACATTCAGGCTATGTTTCTCTTCAAGGATACATGAGTATCAATACTTGAGTCAATTCAAGGTCTAAGGTGAGCACACATGTTGTTAACTTTCACTACTTAGAATCCTTATAAGCACATTATATGTTGTAACCTTGATACATATTCCTAAGTCTTTTCTTGATTTTTTCTCCTTCATTAATATTATATACCTTGTTAAAAAAGATTACAATTTTTCATGATAGCTTAATGTCTACAAAATATTCTTATTGCTTGTTGGATTTGATGTAATCCTTTATTCTTCTATTAATTCAACAATTAATATTTCAACTACTGAATTTCTATGATAATTATCCAACTTCCTTCCTTGGAAATTTCTACCCTCTTAGGAGACTAACTCCAGTAGTGTTGAAGATATGTAAACTAAGGCTTGCTAAAAATATAGAGCCTAGTTTATGAATTTTTATATAGAAAAATATACATCTAAATGTCGAGTTCTATGATTCAATAATAATTATATATGAATTATTTGTAAACTATCATAGAAGTGAGATGTAGGTGAGATCATCTAATTTCAAGCTTCTATATGATTGAGATTGTCAAAACTAGAACTATATGAATCTAGACTAACATCTCATTAATAGATTTTTATAGGGTCATTTTGATCTTACCATTACATATGGAAGACCAAAATTATTCAAAGATTACTATTTTATTATCAAAAATAAGTTTATAAATCTGAAGTTATGATTATTTAGAGTTGTAGACCTATTAAAGTATGATTTAAAAGAAATTATGATTGTCTAATTTTTTAGATTTTTTAACACTGTTCTAACATTACCATCATGTCTAAAAGGTCAAAATTAGTTAGAAATGATTGCTTATTTGCTACTTATAAATGACTACTTATTTGCTAAAATATATTTTTAAATTGAAAGTTCTAGTAGTTTAAGTTTAGAGGAATATTAAGGCACATTTTAAAATAGGGTCTAACTATGAAAGTTTTAGGTTCTCTAGTGATTCTAAACTTTTCATTATATCCAAAAGGTTATTAACAAATTATGGTCATTTAAAAATCATGAAAATTTTAATTAAGCTTTTGGATATAATGAAATTATGGTCATTTAGAATCATTATATCCAAAAGGTTATAATTATGGTCATTTAGAATCATTTAGAATTATTTATTAAAAATGGCTTCCTAGGTTAGAAATTATGGTCATTTAAATAGCAAAAATTAATACACAAAGGTGAAAAAAAAACTTCTTGAGAGGTCACTCATCCTAATACAACTACAATGTAAGCATAGTTAACTTTTTAATTTTTAGCCCATAGACTACTAGCCAACCCATTATTGGATAAAAATATTTAATGTTATTATATAAACATTAATTAATGTGAATGTTTTCTTAAATAAAGGCTTTCCATCCTCCCTTCTCCTTTTATATCATAAGGAGTAATGATGGTGACGAACACTATAGGTTTGAGAAGAGGGTTTCGTGACATGAAAATGTTGATTTTGATTACAAAAGTGGGTCAATGAAATGGTAGAGATAAGGTAAGCTTTATAACGACTTGGTCAATGGAGGTGGAGTTGTCATAGGCAATGGCAATGAAGATGGGATGGACAATGAACTAGGTGATGCTAAAGGGGAAGTCAATGATAATGGTGTTGAAAATTATATAAGATCATATTATTTTTTAAATAATTCCAATTCCTACTTAATTACAAGTAATTTTTTCTTGTTTATTTATGTCCAAGTCTTATGTTAATATTATTATTATTTAAATATTTGTTATTATATATTTATTTTTACTACTGCTACTTTAGTTGAAGCTTTGAAATTGAGTTTTTTCAATTATACTATTTTTTATATATAATCTTTAAAATTTATAAATTTTATTTATTTATTTATATTTATAAAATTTTTAATATAACTTTTGAAAAAATTTCAAGTTTATTTTTTTTTCTATTTTAAGGCTTAGTAAAGAATATTGGCTTATTTTTACTAGAAAGATAATTAGTTTTGGCGACTAGCTAAAGGATGATAAGTATGTTATTTGTTAAGTGAGAAGCTATAGGTTTGAATTTCAATGGATTAAAAATTGAATTTAAAAGCACCCAAGGGTATAACATAATGGTCAAGATACTCACCTCTTTATGAAGAGGTTGTAAGATACTCACCTCTAGGTGTGTCAGTTGTGAAGTAGCCTTATGGTAGGTGATGAAGTTAAATTTTGATGCACACTGATATCACATCAACAAAGTTGTTAGTATGATAGTGTAGTCCATGCTACATCATTGTTGATATGATATCTTGGGATGTGTGCAACCCTATAAATACTACACTTGGGCACACAATCCACTAACTTTTCATTCCACACCTTACTGAAACTCTTGCAATTTTATCCTGTAGTGTTAGCAATAGAAGTGAATGCCTATAATGTGATATCTAGTGATTGAACAAAGACTTTGTTCGGATCGATTGTACTTAGACATAGTTTGTGATAGAAATAAAGACCAAGATTGCTTCACATCCTTGTAGCATTCCCTTAGTTTACTTTTTGTTCACTTAGTATAATGATTATTATTTTCCTAGTTTAATGTTTTACTTTTCTAAGCACTTTACTTTTATTGTTAATAGTAAGAGAAATGACTACAATTGATTTTGAGCACTTAAGTATAATCATTTGGTAAGCCTAGTAGCGTTATTGCTTGGTGCATGCAGTAGCATAACGCTTGGTAGCTGAGTAATGGTTACACAAAGTCCAAGGTGTGTATGGAAAATTAGGAACAAATATTCATCACATAAGCTAGAGCAAATTTACTTACTTGCATTTACTTAGACTTAGATTCAATTTCATTCTCAATCACATTTATGGTTAGGAGTAAAATAGGCCTAACAACATCATCTATCATACACCTCACAATGAGCTAAACCATATGCTTAGATTTCACTAGCTCCATGTGGGAAGACAACAATTTCAAACTTCAATTTAATTACTAGCATACCAACATTGTCTATCTACATATTATGATAAGGTCACATATGAACACTTGTGACTTGTATGGTTGGGTGTTGGATTGCTTCACCGCTCATCATTGGTGCCATTGCTGAGAATAGTCAATGTGTGTTAAGTAATTTATTTTACAAAGTTTGTTGTATCATAATTTCAAAGTTAAAACTTATAATCATTAAATAAAATTGAACACATACACTTAACAAGAATCATAATTTCAACATGGCTTCAATTAAATACAAATCATCGCCTGCCAAGGAGCTACAAAGAGGCAATGACAAAACTAGTGATGAAGAAGACTAGGGGATGCCCATCTAAACCAAAATGACATACACTCACACTGATCCATACCATCCAGACTTTACTTTCATCTTTTATCAAGATGATCAAATGAGATGGAGAGACATACAATGCAACATAGTCCTGCCTCCAGAGTGTTCAGCACTTAGCATGATTCATACTGCCTTGAGTTGGATGAACTTGAACCATGTAAAGAAGGGGTATCATGTAACTAAGCATATGATAAGACCAGAGAGGCACAAATGAAGAGAGATGCTATGATGGAAATTAAGCATGTACATAACAAGGGGAAGTAGGCTAACAATCTAGTTATCCTAGAAGAACTTGATGGTGATGCATTTATTATAAAAAATATCCACCAACATCATGAGGACCCTTCTCAAATACCTATCATTCAACTTGAAGAACCTATTAAATTTCAATTACATTATGCCCTAGCAAAGATATTAAGAAGGGAGGAAACAGACTCCAACTATAGGCAAAACTCAAGGCCAAGAATTTTTGTTGAATTCCACAAGGAAGAATACCAAATTCATTGAGGGAGGACAAGCTAACATCATTCTTCTATAGACTCATCTTGATCCTCAAGATCTTCAATAAACTCTAATAGAAGGAGACAAAGGTACTAAGACCATGACAAGGAAGAACAAAGGACTCATGATCGTTATGACCATCACCCAAGATACTCAGATGAGGAAGATGAAGACCATAAACTAAGAAGGTATAAGGATAGAAGAAAGGATTGAGAGAGGTATGAGCATAGAAAGAGGCACTGCTACAATAGATCTCACAAATCTGATCATGATGATGAACCCTTGTTGGTAACTTGTAGTATGATCAATATCTAGAAAGCTATCTATATACCAACCAAGTACATAAGGAATAGCTACATCAAGTAGCTAGACATGAATAACATGCCTAGATTTGAGGGTGGTTACAATGTTGATCCTCAAAACCACCTTCAAGAATTCCATGATGCTTGTGCCCTACAAAATATAGAAAGTGATTGGAAAAAACTAAAGTTGTTTCCAAAGATACATGTGAAAGAAGAAAAAGCTAGTACATATCATTTGAACTGGAATCAATCAGAAGATGGAATACCATGCTAGAACTTTTTAATGAAAAATATCAAACTTATTCCCAGGTTTCCAATCTAAGAAAATAGATCCAAGGATGGAAGCAAGGGACTCATGAATCCCTTGAAGCAATAATGGATCGATACTATTCACTATTGCATAGGTGCCTAAGCCACGGATTTTCTCAATGGGAGAAACTGAGTCACATTATTGATGGGCTTTGAAACAAGACTAGGGAGACCCTTTGGGTTTATGCTTAAGGTTGATTATTTGAAATGTCTACCCATTAGATATAAAGATTAATCAATCAAGTGGCCAAGGAAGAGGGTGAAATAAGGAAAAGAGAATCAATAGAAGAATACAACAAAGATCCATCCATCCAAGAAAGGGATGTAATAGTTTGTGATCCATAGGAAGAAGACACCTTAAACCATGTGATTTAGAAGAAGACTCTACCTATTTAAAAATTTGTAATTGACATAGAAGCTAAGGTAAAGAAGATGTGGGATTCAGTTGATGAGAAGTTTACAATAGCATTGAAGATTATGGAGGAAAAAACTGAGAAAGCCTTCAATAAAGACAAGGAAAAGAAGAAGAAAAAAGATTTTGGATGAAAGGGAAAATTGGCTTCAATGGCTAAATGTTCAAAAACAAGCTTTGAAGATGCAGAAGGATGTGCCATATGCTAATTAAAACATTCTAAAAGATGTTGTCTTGTAATGGCACACTTACAAGAAACATGCATATATGCACTTAATCCCAACCTTATTAAGAAACAAATGTCCAAATAGTTACCTTACCCTCAAGGTAACTACAAGCAAGCCTTCCAACCCATGTACTATCCCAGTAGAGCATACCCACAACCATAAGAGTAATATCATCAGTAGTGGCAATAATCCTAATCATGGGTCATGCCACAACCATGCCAATAGTACCCATGATGACTGGTGAGGTAGCCCTACACTCAACCATACAAATACGAGCATTTCATGCACGATCCAGTCGAACTCCATAGATGGGCTAGTTGTGGTATCCAGATAGTTACTCGTTGATTGTAGTTCACTGTCTTCCCACCTGGGCTAGTATTTTCTTTGTCACATATGGTTTAGTCCAGAGAGAGGTGTATGATGTGTTCCTAAACTAATGCTGCTCCTAGAGACAATGGAAAATAATCTTTAATTAAGCTAGGAGGAAAGGGGAGAGAGAGTTAAACTAATAGGAGATAGGGAGAGAGAATCTAAGCTAGCCTAAGTGTGATGAGCATCCATTCCTTAATCATTTGTATACATCTCAGACCTCGTGCATGACTACCATTGGGATTACAAAGCGCATGGCCCAAGTACGCTACTATGATACTAAGTAGTCACACGTAGATGCTCATGATTAAGTCATACTCATTTTGCATTTAATAACGATAAATAAAAATAACAATTAAATAATTAAACTAAGTGAATGCTGCAATGATGAAGTAATGTTGATCTTTATTTTTGGTCATGTGTGTGTCCAAGTGTGTCACACTTGAATAAAGGATGTCGTACAATTACAATCATCACACTGTGGGCATGCACTGGGAGAAAGGGTTGAGAGGAAAAACTAACAAAAAGATCCTACTCTAATACTAATTAACCATTACTTTCCCATGTGTCCCATTGTGTATTTATAGGCTCACAAAGGAACCGCGATATTGCGTATGCGATATCACTTGCCAGGTTGCAATATCACGTATGCGATATCGTGGGTGCGATATCGAGGGTCTGATAACAGGGGTCTGATATAAGGACTCAGCAGATATCAAGGGTTCGATACTAGGGTTCAATAACAGAGGTCTGATATTAGCACTTGGTTAACAAGGGTATGATATCAGCACCTGACAAACCATGATTCATCATACCCCCATGACTGAATAACAACTCGTCCTCGAGTTAAAAAAAATGAGAACGAGTCCAACTGATTACATAGTGGATAGGTATGGGATTGTTGACTAAATAGAAATGATTCATGCCATAGTGTGAGATTGAACAAAACAAAATTTGGATACAGACACAGAATTACAAAACTTTGTTGGAACTCATGTGGTTCCAGATGGTGATGGTTCCTTCATGGGTGCTTTTCCTTTGTCCTGCACGCTAGGCTTCTGAGATTGATACCATTAAAGAAGCACTTGATGTTTCTCCTCTTCTATTCAAGGATTATGAGCCATCCATGCTGATGTTCCAATGTTTGATGGAGTCGGCACTTTCCATGGACACGGAAGCTATGTAAACACTTAATTGGCCTTGACATACTATGCTGCAAATAGCTGTTGTTCCTCTTCATAGGCTCTAGCCCTGACCTCTCCACCTTTTTCTTAGCTAGATCATGAAATGATAGGAGTTCCCTAATGGATGTTGAATGATTGTGCCTCCTGCTCCGCATGTTCTGCATGAGGTACTTGGCCTCTGCCTCTCCCTAGATGTTCAGTTGCACCTTGAGAAGGTCCTCCTTGTTGTCCGCTTTTAGGGTCCATCTATAATCACACAAAGATCAATTGTTAGTAAGGTTATTAAAATAAGTTCAATTATTTTATACCTTACTCATTACCTTTAATAAATGTTGAATTCTTTACTTAGTGTGATTTTAGAGTTAGAAATTTTTCAAGGAAGTTGCCCTAAAAGTTTAATGTTAAACCTGATTTGTTTAGGTGACCCATAAAAGGACATGGAATGGTTTTGAGGAATGTTTGATAAAATGATGATAAAGGAAAGAATAGATTTGGCAATGAAGTACTCGGAGGGTATAAAATGATGTGGTGGTGTGCAATAAGTACAAATTACAAAAGTCATGCAAGTGGATCCTCCCCAAAGCAAGTTCCAACCTATAATGCCCTTATGTAACCACACCTTAAAATTTCTGTAGGCAATAGAAGGGTTAAATGAAATCTACAAAAATTTCACAAAAAACACACACGTAAATACCACTGTGATGAGGTATAAATTCAATGCTACACAAGTCACGAGTCCCAATTACATGAACAACGAGATGAGGTGAATTGTAGAAGGGATTGCAGAGATTGGGACATGAGGTAGCTGACCTAGGGCACAATGAATCTTGAGTGTAGGATGTGATTAATGTGTCATTCATCTGTTGCTCCAAAATCAAGACCAAGTCCATTCCTCTTATCAGTGACATCGCATTGTTTCATCCCATGATGGACAACCATAAGAGTACCACGACAACAAGGCATGCGATCACTTGGTATTTTGTTCAAGGAAGGAGTGATTTGGAATTTCTTTACATCACTTTGAGCTTGATCTTTTCGTTTTCTTTTTGTGTACCACTTTGGCACACTCTTCTTGCTCTTTTTTTTATGCATAATCTAGAGAAGCTGCCTACCTTCAGGCATGGGTGCATGTTTTTCTAGTGGGACCCCCTAGAATAGCATTGAGTTTCCTTGATTGAGTGCCTTTTGATTACTCTTACTTCCATTTTTCATTAGATCTACAAGGATCTTAGTACAACCAGGCTGCATGATAACTCCTACAAATGTCACCAAAGAGGATCCACAAGTCCCCTTGATGTCACACCCTAGCCATTCCCTCTTGGTCCGTCCTTCTTCACTCTAGGTATAATGAGCACAAAATTACTTTAAGTTTTAATGATGTAAAGAATATCATCATACCCAAAGTAGAACCTCTTATTAATAGAATGGTTGGGTGGATATGATGGGCTCACTATCCAAGTAATTAGTCACTTGAGACTTGATAGCAGAGAACAACACCTCAACTAATGAGTCACATGAGTGCTTTATTCATATATGAGATTACTCATAAAAAGACAAAAATAAAAAAAAATAAATTGAAAGATGAAAATTTGGAAAACAAAAAATTATAAAATTAAAGAAAAGGAAAAAATTTATTAATTCTGTGTTGTTAGAATGGAGGATACCCCCCATAGCTAAATAGTTGAGAATGGCTAGAATTAATAAATGGAAGGTTGGGATCCTTGCATGTTGGAAATATTGGGACCTAGTCATACTTACCCCATTAGGGTTCACACACTTGATTAGAGTTGACATAGTGGGGCAAGTTATAAGATGTGGTTAATTTATAAGGAGTTGACCCACTATGGTACTTGTGACCGTAAGATGGTATGCAAGGATCAACATGTCTCCCCATGTGGCAATATTCATTGGGCCCCATGGTTGTTGGAGTATTGAGTGATGGCCCTGATAAGGTAACATGAGGCATTGGGTTCAAAGAGGAAGATGCACCACAGTGTTGAACTTGTGTTGAGTTGGAGGATGTAGTGGTTTCAGAACAAAGGTGTTCCTTTCTACGGTCATGTCTAAAGAAGGGATGCCTTCAATGTTGTAGAGGGTTTCCACTATTGTTGATAGTAGAAGCACAAGTAACGCTCATGGGTTGATGCTATGGTGCAAATCCTTCTGGAACACTTGGTGGCGATGTAGAAGAAGGTGAAGATGAGAATGTTGAAATTGTGGAGAAGTGTAATGTACACGAGGTGGTGGTCCTATTGGAGAGGATATGGGTTGATAGTATTGAGGAGAATAATAATGATGTGGTGAGATAGAGGATGTTGATCCAATTGGGGAAATAGGATGTTGAACTTGATAAGCACTTAGGTTCGGATGGTATGAAGAGTGTAACCAATTTGGGGATGGCCTCCCCCATGACTAGGATTTCTGCCACTGTGATTGAACACAGTATTTCTACACAAACTCTGGATGTAACATTCTTCCCCAATGCTCATGTAAATATGACAAGATTGGGCATTAGCCCTTGGGATGATTGTATAGTAAAATGCTACATTGATACGTATGATCGGCAGTTAAGTTCTTATTCTCTTCAACCCTTCTTTCTAATTATCTAAAGGTGTTTTTTCCTATTTCTTGGGTTGTCATAATTCTACCTCTAATAGCGTTGGCATATTCTCCACATTTTTCATGTATCCATTCCATCATCCTATTGATCTTTGCCTTAACTTCATCCAATGATTGTAGTATTGGCAAAGATGGTTCCACATCCTTGCAGTGAATTGATTTCTCCTCTTCATAATCATGGGCCCTTGTTGATTTTTGGGCTAGTTGAGATTTTTCAGCATTCTCCCATTTAGCCTTTTCTTCTTCTTCTTTTGCTACCCACTTGATAAGCTCTTGGAGTTGGTGGGTTTGTAACTCATATAGTTAACCTTAGGCATATATCCCTAGGGTTTCCCTTGTTTCATTATAGAGCCCATCCATGATATGATACATTATCCTTTCCTCGAAGAACCCATGGCCTAGGCAATTGTTTAACAATGCATAATATCTTTCTAAGGCCATGTCCAAGGGTTCATGTTGCTCTTGTTTCCATTCTTGGATTTTTCTCCTCAAGGCTGACACTCTTGCATAAGTTTGATATCTTTTGTTGAAGTGTTCTACCATTGTTGGCCAATGTTAAATTGATTTTGGTTTTAAGGACGTATACCATACTTTTGCATGCCCAATGAGTGTCATAGAAAAGAGCTTAAGTTTTTGTCATCCATTATCAATGTTATTCCATACACAAGCATTGTAGAAGGCTCATAAATGTTGTTGCAGATCTAAATCATAGCCTC
The DNA here is from genome assembly GCA_015680685.1 of Gnetum montanum. Lineage (NCBI taxonomy): Eukaryota > Viridiplantae > Streptophyta > Gnetopsida > Gnetales > Gnetaceae > Gnetum > Gnetum montanum. The sequence continues at coordinate 1,792,520 of MNCI01003536.1, forward strand.
CTAAAAACTTAGGATAGTTGTTTAAGTCAAGCTTAGGTAGATGGCTTTTCTTACGATGCCTATGGGGTATTCGAACAGCCTCTTGTATTTCCGTTAGGCTTGTAGTGGCTAGTAGGGGTTCATCGTCACTAGGTATGTTATGAATTTGTGAGTTGGGATGATGTTGTTTGTGTTTATGCTCATAGGAGACCCCTACATCAAATTGGGTACTCCAAAATTTATCTTCATCATCATATAATTTGTTGGTTCTCCAATGAATTGCCTCACTAGTTGTTGCGTTGTCAGAGTCTTGTGAGAGAGACATGGTTGTGAATTTTTATGTGATTTAACTACTAATACTATTATTATTTATTATATTTTTTCTTAAAAGATATATCATTAATACTTTGTTACAGCGATCTTATATGATGTAACTAATCTAAATAACTAGCACCATCCCTGACAATGGTGCCAATGATGAGTGGCGAGGTACCCCTACACTCAACCATATGAATACGAGAGTTTCATGCACAATCCGGTCGAACTCCACAGATGTGCTAGTTGTGGTATCTAGATAGTTACTCATTGATCTCAGTTCACTATCTTCCCACCTAGACTAGTATTTGCTTTGTCATGTATGGTTTAGTCCAGAGTGAGGTGTATGATGTGTTCCTAAACTAATGCTGCTCCTAGAGACAATGGAAAATAATCTTTAATTAAGCTAAGAGGAAAGGGGAGAAAGAGTTAAACTAATAGGAGATAGGGAGAGAGAATCTAAGCTAGTCTAAGTGCAATGAGCATTTGTTCCTTAATCATCCATACACATCTCAGACCTCGTGCACGACTACCACTGGGATTACCAAATGCATGGCCCAAGTACACTACTGGGATACCAAGTAGTCACACGTAGATGCTCGTGATTATGTCGTACTCATTCCATATTTAATAACGATAAATAACAATAACAATTAAATAATTAAACTAAGTGAATGCTACAATGATGAAGTAATCTTGATCTTTATTTTCGATCATGTGCATGTCCAAGTACGTCGCACTCGAATAAATGATGTCATACAATTACAATCATCACACTGCGGGCATGCATTGGGAGAAAGGGTTGAGAGGAAAAACTGATAAAAAGATCCTACTCTACTACTAACTGACCATTACTTTCTCATGCACTCCATTATGTATTTATAGGCTCACACGAGGTTTGATATCAGGACTCATCAGATATCTGGGGTCTGATATCATCACCTGGTTAACAAGGATCCAATATCAAGGGTCTGATATCAGCACTTGACAAACCATGATTCATCAACCCATATCAGCAACCAAACCCATATGGATACTATGTACAATGACCAATTCCTCTAGGTGATGCAATTGTTTAAGCTCCACAATATTATCTGGTTGAATACCATAGATTAACATTGGCAAGGATAAACTCAAACTCATACATGCATCCACAAGCAACTAGACCAATGTAAGCCCTTGTAATGTAGAGGAAACTACCATCTCAACCATAATAGAAAACTATAACCAGGGTGGTTAACATGTAGGAGGAAGTCATCACACATGAACCATAATCCAAGAAACAATCATTCTTTCAAACAAGTCCAGAAAAGGTTTGAAGGATGGGGCTTACATCTACTCCTACTCCATCAACATCTAGTCCTACTAGAAGTCATAAGCTTCCATCATCAACTAATGCAAACTTCACTACTCTTATGTTGACTTCGTATACCTTCAAGTAGTAAGGAGATCAACAAGTTGGAATAGTTAATGGGAAGGCACTCCTACCCACACATAAGTCCAGAAGAAGAAACAGATTAGAGATAATTAGAGATCCTAGATACTATAGAGCTAGAACTATTAGAACTAAAGGCCTTACTGACAACATTAGAATATGCTTTCTTAAACAACAAAAAGATGATAATAATAAATGCGAACATGAATGAAGATTAGAAGAAGAAGTTATTGGAAGTTGTCAACAAGTGGCCGATAGTGTTTGCATGATCTTATGATGAGATCACAGGTATTAATACAATAATTTATCAACATTAGATACATACTAATCCAATAGTAAAACCATGTTGCTAACCCCCAAGGAGATTTAATTTGAAGATTAAAGAGGTAGTCAAGAAAGAATTGGAAAAATTACTAAAGACTAGATTCATATATCCCATTGTTGATAGCAAATGGGTCAATTCTTTGGTCATAGTTTTAAAGAAGGAAGACAAGTGGTGAGTGTGCATCAACTTCCAACTATTGAATTTTTCCACATTTAAGGATCCTTTTTCTCTATCATTTGTTGACCAAGTCTTGGATACTATTGTAAGACATGAATACTATAGTTCCTTAGATGAGTACAATGGATAAAATCAAATTCAAATTGTGTTTGAAGACCAAGAGAAGACAACATTCACTAGTCCATGAGAAATGTTTGCCTATAAATAGATGTCCTTTGATATTTGCAATGCACCTGCCACCTTCAAAAGACTTGTGCTTAGTATCTTCTAGAAATAAATTGGAAATGTTGTTGAAGTTTTCATGGATGATTTTTTGATCTATTGGCTATATTTTCTATGGGCTAGATTTTAAGTAAGCACTAGACCGATTAGAGCACGTATTGAAGTGATGTGCAGAAACAAATCTCAAGCTCAATTGGTAGAAAATCCATCTCATGGTCCAAGATGGATTGTATTGGAACATAAAGTCTTTGAGAAAGAAATAGAAGTATATTCTAAAAATATAAGAGTCATATAAAACATCACTCAAAGACCATAGATAGTGAAATATGTCAAATCATTCTTAGGCCATACAAGATGTTATCAAAGGTTCATAGATAATTTTCCAAGATTGCAAAATTGTTAGTAGAACTGATAAAGAAGGATGCATCCTTTGAATGGATAGAGTCTTGTGAAAAGACATTTAAAATTCTAAAATATAAATTGATCAAAACACTAATCCTTCAAGATTTGAATTAGTTCAAGCTTTTTCATATTATAACAGATGCTTCCAACTATGCACTTGGTGTAGTACCAACATAGTTAGATGATCCAAAGAGACCCTACTACATACACTGTGCTAGTAGAAGCATCACTGAAGCATAATTGAACTACACCACAATAGAAAAGGAGCTCATGGTTGTGGTGTATGCATGTGAAAAGTTTTAACATCATATGCTTGGATATTAGATTTATGTCCATACTAATCATAGTGTCATTCATTTTCTCATGAACAAGCTAGTAGTATGTTTCAGAGTGATTAGATGGCTCATGATTTTGCAAGAAGTCAACATTATGATGATTGAAAAAAAGGCCATGGAAAATGTTGTAGCTAATCATTTGTCAAGGTTAAAATGGGATTCCCAAGATCATACAAAACTAGTATCCAACCAATTCGTCAATGAAAATTTATTTATAAAGACAATGATGGTTGTAGACTTAATAGGAAAGCCATGGAAAAATGAATATATGACGTATTTGATAACACAAGAGCTTCTTGTTGAGTGAAACAAGAAGCAAAAAGAGTAATTCCTTCACAAGGTAAAAAGAAACATGGAAATCTATACAAGATTTGTGTAGATGGGTTAGTCAGATGGTGTGTTTTGGAATGTGATCAACAACAAGTTCTACAAGATGTTCATAAAGGTTCATGTGGTGGTCACTATGTAAGGAATAGAATAAAACTAAAACTACCAATGGAAGGTAATTTTTGACATGCTCTATTCAGAGATGCCCATAGCTTTGCATAATCTTGTGAGAGATGCCAAAGAGATGGAGGAATGATGGCTAAAAATGAAGGGTTACAGCAGTGGATATAGCTTTTAGAGCCATTCAATATTTGGAGAATTGATTTTATGGGATCCATAACACCTATGTTGAATGGGAAAGCATACATTATCATGACCGTGGATTACTATACTAAGTGGATAGAGGCAACAATAGTTAAAGATTTCATAGCTAAGATAGCTACCAAATTCTTCCAATAGAATGTGGTGAATAGAGTTGCAGTGCCTAGAATGCTTATATTAGGTAATGGAACTCATTTTACTAGTACTATTTTTAAAAAGCTCATGCAAAAATTGGGGGTCAACCATAAACTAAATACACCATATCACCCTCCAAGAAAATGATCAAACAGAAGTTACTAACCATGAGATTACTAGAATTTTGACTAGAATAGTTAGTAAGTTCAGGAAGGATTGGAGCACTAAACTTAATGATTTTCTATGGGCCTACATGACATCATGGAAATTACCTATTCGATATTCACCATATGATCTAGTTTATGGAAAATTACTAATGCTCCCTATCTAGGTAGAGCTACGAACTTTAGCTACTACCAGTGAACTTGATCTAAGCCTGAGCCTTGTTCAAAATGAATGATTAATGAATCTAAATCTCTTAGATGAAAATAGGCTAGTAGAACTAATGCACAATGAGGTCCATAAGAATTACTCTAAACAAATGCATGATGCAAGGATAAGACAAGTGTTAATACTAAGGATCGTTGAACTTAGAAGGAAGGGGATGAATAATTTTCCCAAATAAAAAAATTCTTCAAAATAAAAGCACACCAAATTTTACGTGGTTCCCCAACTTGGTTACTCCACACTCAGAGGGTAGATCACTTGCATACCCCTGGACTTGTTTTCTTCAAAAATGTGATTTAGAGGACACCACAACCTTTACAAGATTTGAGCTTTACTACGAAGATATTTGTCACTACGAAATCTTTCAACCCCACAAGGTTACAATAAGCTCAAAATGTGTTTTGAAGTACATCGCACCCCATACAAGCTCTAAGCTCCACTCTAGAGTGATTTGATGTGACAAATCCACTCAAACTCATAAGATCCCGACAAACTTAGAATGTCGTTTCTAGGATCCGACAACCTTTATAACTTGATCTTTGCTCTAGAGTATTGTGGCACTACACCAACACTTAATCCTATAGGATCCCAACAAGCTTAAGGAAGATGCCTTCTTGCAAGAAGTACTTCAACCTTGTAGGGCAACAAAAGAGAACAACAATTATAAGGAAAGAATGCAACTAAATTTGTTGATCCTTGTACTTTGCGGTATAGCTCACTTTGATCACGTACAGTAGACAAAAGATAGTGCAATGAGGAACAATAATAAGAGAGTGATGTATACAATGATTGCCTAACAATAACACTTAATGGTACATAATACTTGCTACTTTCCCAATGGAATGAAATCTTCTTATCACTATCTAACTTTTATTGAAGATGTCATCTTTGTGACTAATGCCTTTCTACATCATACCTACATTTTGGAAAGACATGTTTTTTTCCATAAAAGATGTCTTTCTTTTTAAAAAGACATCTACTATTTTTCAGAGATGTCTTCTTTTGAGAAAACTTCAACTCGGCCAAGATGTCTACTATTTTTAGAAGATGTCTCTTCTACAGGGGAGACATCTCTTTTGTAGGCCCCAAAAATAAAATTTCTTGTTTTATGCTGAGAGCCTTTGGATGCCTCCAATCAAGTTTCCATAGACCATTTTGGTTGAATTCTTCATGTGTGTCCATGCTTCCTTAAGTTCTTGTAATCCCAACTTTACTTGTGAGTCCTTGAGTCCTTTGCTCTTGCTCCTATAAATACAACAACCATAAAAACATCCTTTGTTCACTATTTTTCTTAAGGTTTTGACATACCAAAAAGTCAAAAATATCTTCCTTTTTGGTGATATTCAAAACTTAAGAAAATGAGTTCGTAGACATGCAAATATCCAAATATCCATAACTATTCTCTTCCCCTTTTTGAACAACATTAAAAAGGATAAAGCATATAAACCTATCTCTAAAGAGATATCTTAAAAGAGAAACATCATATAGTATGCATGACCAATATCACAAAACCTCTCTCCCTTGTTGGATAGGAACAAAAAGGATAGTGCACAAAAATGAAGACATATAAATTCCAATATTTCTTATTATATTAGTTTAAATATATCCACTAGATCCCAATGGTCCTCAATCATAGCCATACCATAGTCACAAATGATATCCATAGTAGCACAAGCTTCATCCAAATATATTTCCAATTACATACATACTCATCATATAAAAGATATATTATTTTCTAGATAAAAAATTTCTAAGTTATCTATATTGATTATAAGTATTTCTAAGGTATATTATCCAATCATTTTCAAAAACTCACTAAAAGACTTTCATAATAGAAATATGAATACTTCTTGCTTCAATTTAGTCCATATTAACAAGAGATGACTTAAGTACTCAAAGGAAGATATATTCATAGCATGTTGTATTATCATAGAGATACAAACATTTAGTGAAGAAAGAAAAATCAGGTAAAGAGTACACATTCCTAAGTTTTGAATCATAGGTTGATGCTAAAAATCAAAATTTCATTAAGAGCTGCCCTTTATTGTTTAAAAAAAGTTTAAAATGAATGAGCCACAACTAATCCAAAAATGAATAAAACAAGCCTTTCAATTAATGTCCAAGAGAGTTTAAAACTAGATGCTAAAGACTAAAGATTAAGCATTTAGAATCAAGTAACCTATCTATTTGAATTAGTTATCCCATTAAAACCTATATCTCATGATTCTATACTCATCCAATATCCTCTTTCTTGTAAAACATCAATAAAAGAATAAGGAATAGCAATTTCATGGCAGGTGAGTAAAAACATACATATTCAACTTTTAAGACAAAGCAATGCATCAAACACAACTAATCATCTTTTTACCCAAAAAAAAATTCATAAACTAATATATGATAATCATGTTGATAGAATATATATATATACCTCATTTCTTATCAAAAGAGATCAAGAACACCAAATCATCATTGAATACTTTACCATCCTCTTAAATGAATTGTCCTTTTGTTGTTCATTTTCAGTAGTGGATGTTGGAGTGGGAGCATCTTTGGTCAAAGTATCAAATGACTCCCCCTACATCAGTGGCCATTAGGATGAATATTGTTGAAGATGTACTTGCTTCCCCTACATACATGCTTGAGTTTCTTCCTTTTGTCATAATGGATTTGTTGTAGAGATATTTGTAGTCTCCCTTGACCCTTTTAGAATCTTCATGTTGCATTAAAATTCTAAGATCAAGTATGGAGACTAAGGCCTCTCATTAGTGAACAACAAAGATGCAAATATTTTTAAGATAATTAACAAGGAATCCCCTTTGATCACATTAAAGGTCCCAAATCAAATGATTAAAAAATCTTCTAAAATTGGACTTTATGATTTCAAAGGAAAGAAACAATGCCATATCATATGGAACATAATAGATATATGTTTAAATATTAATGAATGATCAACAAAAATATTTTGATCCATGAATTGTAGTCAAGAGTTTTAACCCACTTGAAACCAATAAATTCTAGTTAAGAGCATGATTTGTTAACAAAAAATTTTCAAGTAGCGCAAGAAAGGTATTAAAATGAATGACATGATCAAGAATTATTTTTGAGTTTCCAAAGATATCCAATAGATTTTCATAATAATAAATTAATTATACCTATTCTTACCATTACCTACCTTACTTGTTGATGGAGAATGGAGGTGTCTAGAAATCTTGAGAATGAGATTCCTCCTTTGAGATTTCTCTTCTCACATGGACTTCTTTAATTTCCAAGTCTTTACTCCCTTTTACAAACTAGCTGGATGGTGTCTTTTTTGTCTTATGTTCGTTCCTCTTGATTTTCTAGACTTCCTTAACTGTCTTATCCTCTTAAGCTCTCCAAGTTTTCTTGTGATCTTGCATAATTCCTTTTCTTGATGCATTTTTATAAGACAAAGAATTCTTATGATATGACTAGGTACTCATATGATAAAACTTTCAATTGCACTCCCATTATTTATGCCAAAACTTATTACAATAATAACATATAACCCTCCTATTCTAGTAAGAGTGATTAGAATGATCAAACCTTTGAGGAGTCTTTTGATGGATTGGAGCTTTTTTTGATGTAGTACCATTACTCCTTGGAGATTCCTTTAGATGGGATGAAGGTTGTGTAGGTTCTTCTTCTTGGGAATAGCATCCAAGTTTACTTTAATCTTGTGAACTTATTCCTTGTCCAAGAACCATTCAAAGGGACTCTTTTCCTTTAACTAGCCTCTCATTTACAAGCTTTACATATGTAATTTCTTCCTTATCCTACTCATAAGAAAAAGTTAGCTTTTCATTCTTAGCCCTTAGGTATAAGATTTCTTTTGTAATATTAGAAATTTTTGTATTTAATAAGGAAATTTCTTGATCCTATGTTTAAACTTGTTTGTTCAACTTTGTACAAAGATTTTGAAAAGATAAAAGTTCATTACACAATAAATCAAACCTCTCATCCTCATTAAGTTCATCATCTAAGGTGTCAGCATCATCATTGGTGAGAACCATATAGATAAGATGTGAATCCTTTGCATTGTCCTTCACCTATTTTGCACTTTTCTCTCCATCATCCCAACTTGAGTAGATGTTGGTCTTTCTCATCTCCTCATCATTTCTATCCTTTTGTTGTAACTTGCTATTACTATGACATTTAGAGATCACATGACCTCTTCCACCATATACCAATCATTCTATTGAGGATGAATCAAAAATAGAAGTTGAAAATTTTTTACCTCTTTCCTTACCTTTGAATTGATTGGGTTTTCATTGATTGAAGCTCTTACTGATCTACTCAATCACATTAGTTAGTTTTTGAATCTCAGCCTTAAGGTCTGAGTTCTCTTTCTTGAGATAAAAACATTCGTCATTAAGAACTTTAATTTTTATTTCCTTAGCATGTAAAGAATATTTTATCTCAATGCATAAATTTTGAAAATAAAGAACTTCATGGAATACCTTTTTTCAAAGGAAATGTTATTTAGATTATTATGAGTTTTATTAACTTTACAAGCATAGTTTCCTTTATTTCTGGATGTAAGGAAGGAAATGAAAGACTTACCTTTATAGTAGATGTGATATAGTAATTGAACGTACCAATTGATGAAGCACATTAGTCTCTTAATCTAGATGTATCCAATCTTGATTGCCCCTTCCATGTTCACTCTTGAAGATTGATGTAGAGTGCAAGAGCACCAAGCTTTGATACCACTTGAGGATCATTGAACTTATAAGGAGGGAAACGATGAATAAGTTCTCTAAAATAAAAAAATTATTCAACACAAAAGCACACCAAATTTTAAGTGATTCTCCAACTTGGGTACTTCACACTCAGAGGGTAGATCACTTGCACACCTCCGAACTTTGTTTTTTTTAAATGTGGTTTAGAGAACACCACAACCTTTGCAAGATTTAAGCTCTACTATGGAGAGTTTCATCACTGCAAAATATCTAACCTTGCCAAGTTCCAACAAGCTCAAAATGTGGTTTGAATGACACCACACCCTGTACAAGCTCCAAGCTCTGCTCTAGAGTGATTCAATGCCACAAACCCACTCAACCCCACAAGGTCCTGATAAGCTTAGAATGTGGTTTACAAGATCCTATAATCTTTACAACTTAAGCTCCACTTCGAAGTGTTGTGGTGTTACACCAACACTCAACCTTGTAGGATCTTGACAAGCTCAAGCAAGACACCTTCCTACAAGAAGCACATCAACCCCACAGGGTAACAAAAGAGAACAACAATTACAAGGAAAGAATGTAACTAATTTTGCTGATCCTTGTACTTTGAGGTACAGTTCACTTTGATCACTTATAATAGACAAAAGATAGTACAACGAGAAACAATAATAAGATAATGATGCATACAATGATTGTTTGATAATAACACTTGATGGTACACAATGCTTAATAATTTCTTAATGGAATGAAATATTCTTATAGCCAATATGTTTCTAAAAATACTTTAAAATTTGTGCAATGGCTATCCATTTTTTACTAAAGATGTCTTCTTTGAGACTGAGACATCTTTTTGCATTATACCTACATTTTGGAAAGACATCTTCTTTTCATGAAAGATGTCTTTCTATAGAAATATGTCTATTTTTTTTAAAGATGTTTTCTTCTAAGCAAACTTCAACTTAGCCAAGATGTCTATTGTTTTTGGAAGATGTCTACTCTTCAAGGGAGACATCTCTTCTATAGGGGAGATGTCTCTTTGGTAGGCCCCAAAAATAAAAATATTCATTTTAATACTAATAGTCTCTAGATGCTTTCAACCAAGTTCCCATAGACCATTTTGCTTAAATTCTTTGTATTCATCCATGCTTCCTTAATTTCTTGTGATCCCAACTTTGCTTATGAGTCCTTGATTCCTTTGCTCTTGCTCTTATAAACACAATAACCACACATACATCCTTTGTTCTTCATTTTCCTTAAGGTTTTGACATACCAAAAGGTTAAAAAATACAACCAAGAGATACGGTCCTTTACTATAATTCCAATCATGAGCCACAAAAAGCTAAATTTGAAACACTTTGGGAAGGACCATACATTGTTCAATCAACTTATCCTTTAGGTGTCCTACACATTCATCACCTGTCTAATCCACATAAGCTCATCCTTTTCAACATCCAATAGGTTAAAACTTATCATGAATATCCCAATATTCTCTAGGGATCTACCTAATCAGTCCAAACATCTTCAGCTTATTCCCTCTTCAAAATAGTTAGTCCTCATCATAGTCGTGGGGGTGTTTATCTAGACACATAGGTACTTTCCTAAATTTTCATTTTATCTTCATTTTTCTACTTTCTTGATACATTTTTTCCCATTCTTTTATACTTTTCAATTTCTTAATAATTTTGTACTTTCTTAACATTCTTCTTATTCTTTATTGATTTTTCATTCTTTTAACATTTTTTATTCTTTTCATCTTATTCATTCTTAATATCTTTTACAATTTTTCATCCTTTTATTTTATTTTACTTGTACATATATATGTGAATTGTTAATAAAACCACACCTAGAAAAAGGCAAGATGTAGTCTAATAAGGTGAAGATTTCTCTATGTTATCAAATCATAAGAAACTATTATTTGTATAGTGAGACCACAAATTCCATCCACTCATTCCAATAATAAGAGGTTCTTACCATTACCATAATGATATTATTTTCCTAATAAAATCAAAAATAAACTTGTGATCATTATGCCTAGATAGAAAAGTGAAGAACTAAGGGAAAATGTGGAGGGTGTAACATCAAGGAGATTTGTGGAATTTCTTGGATCACTAATGTATGTTCTATCATGTTGCTAAGGTTGTAATAATATCCTTGTAGATCTAATGAAACAATGGGAGTAAGAGTACAATAAGTGTTGCCTTAACATATCAATGGAAAGAAATGTTACCCATGCTTAAAGGTAGTCCTTTGGTAAGGTTGACACAAATAAAAATACAATACATGCACAAAATAAATTTCTAGGGGTCCCATTGGAAATACATGTTACCCATACTTGAAGGTAGACAACTTCTCAAGAGTTTCAAAATTATAATAATAATAACATGCAATGAATAAACTCCTTCCTTGGATATAACATCAAGTGATGATACTCCTTGCAATAGTAATAGTCTTATGGTTGTGCATTTGAGAGGTAACATAATGTGATGTCATTGGAAGTGGTCTGGACTTGGTTTGAATCTTGGATAGAAAGGCTAATGGTTACTTTAACCACTAATAAAACACAAGGATTCATTATGCCTCTGGTAAGACACCTCACATCTTGATTTTTGCAATCCCTTCTACACCCATCTCCTCTCACTGTACAAACAACCATAACTTATGGTTTTGTATAACATAGCGTAATTTTTCCAACATGGGGATATTAACATGTGTGTCTTGCTAGACAATTATGTACTACATTTAACTCCTTGAGTGCCTAAGGACACTTTGAGGTATGGTTATACAAGGGCACTAAGGGCTGGAGCCTACTTTGGGGAGGACCCACTTGTATAACTTTTGTATTTCATACTTGGTAGGCAATTCCACATCATCTTATTCCTTCCAAAATAATACATGTCAATAAATACTTCCCTTAGAAATCTAATCCATCCATGCATACACCAAAAATTCATAACCCATCTCTTATTCATCTAAAACACTTAGTAAACTTTCATTGCTTACAATTCCTTTCCCATGAAATTTATATGTCAATTTCTTAAAAAGTGCATCTTTAATGGCCTAGGATCCTCTAAACATGCTTCATATCTTCCAAACATTCTATTTGACTTATTTTTTCTTTGAAATCTCCAAGAAAAAATTAAAATTTTTCATAGTGATATCATAGCTACAATATCACTCTTATAAAATAGTATATATAGCATGAGGAGTTAGAAAATTTTTTTATTTCTCATTTTCTACATGGAGAGAGTTTTTTCCATTTTTTCTTTCAAGCAAAGCTTTGACACGCTAACTTCCAACACTCATAACTTGGTCCTCATAGCTCTAATTTTTTGAAATCTTGAACCTTGTTGATCATAAAGGTTTCAACTTAGTCCCTTTGAG
>MNCI01003536.1:1807609-1951336 GCA_015680685.1 Gnetum montanum
TGGGGAGGGGGTGGTGGGGAGAGGAGGAGGAATGATGTACTTAGCACAATATTTATGAAATTTGAGCCAAAAAAATATAACACCTAGAAGATATTTTAAAGGGTAAATATAATGGAATAATAGGAATTTTACAATTTGTCAATCAAACCAAGGCCGAAAACACTTAAACAATCCTCTTAATATACCATACCAACTATTTTAGGCCATAAATAAGAACAAAATTAATAACTATGAAGGTTTATAAGGTAAATAATACCTAAGGGGGGTTCCTTTTTGAAAATTTTTCTAACTTTGTAGTCATAATGAGATAAGAACTTGTTCTAGCTAAGGGTATGAGTAAGAAAATGGGTTATTAAGAATTGGTATAAAAATTTTAATAATTTCCAACCCCTTGTTGATTGTAGATGGCCCCAAAAAGAGGAGCAAAAAGAGAACTTTCACAACCAACAAGCAAAAGACAAAGAGGCTATGGAAGGGACTAAATGGATGAACAAATCCCACATGCAGAGCATACAGAGAAGGAGGCATAGTCTTTTAGCATCCATTAGCAAACCCCTACCATAGAGTAATCTACCTTGATAGAGGTAGAAGTTCCACAAGTACTAGAGAAAGGATAGTGCCTCACGTTATCATCGAAATACCTCCAAGCCATTCAAGAAAAATTGATTATGTCCACGGTAATCATAGAGCTCAATTTTGGCCCATTCATGGAATTTTCTCCAAAAATGATGAAGATGCAACTCCAAAAATCACCACTATGGCCCACACTCATAAGAAATGATATTTAGGAGAGACCTACTAGTTTTGGCACAATAAGTAGGCTGATGCAATGGTCAAAATTGAAGGATTCTTAGTATCTTATTCTTTAAAGATAATTGCTAACATCCTTAATGTGACCAATGAAGGGGAAATGCTAGCACAACTCTCCACTAGATCTAACACTAATGCAAGGAAATTGTGGCTACAATGGACATATGGTAAAGAGGACAAAGATTATAGTGCATTGACTACAGAAGAGAAAATCTATTTCAAGATTGGTACCTATCACTTGTTCCCCACAAAGAGATTGAATAAAATATCAGCTAATGTGGCCAAAGGAAGTGCCATTCTGATGGGGAAATTCAATGCAAACATCAACCATCTCTACTTCCTCAAGATTCAAAGGTGGTTTAAGGAGAAAAAGGTAGGGAAGTTGATATTTCCATTTTTTTATCTTGTCAGGAAGTTATGCAGACAATCTAAAATCCTAGGATACACTAATGACATTCCTAGGAAAGCTCAAAATGCCTCATATGTAGAAATGCTCAAACCAATACCTCCAATGAAAGATCAAGTAGAACAATTAGTAGACACTGGGGGAACTATAGGCACCACACTTACTAATAGCACTTCAGCTATTAGTCAACAATAACAAGCTAGGCCTAGTAGTTGACAATAGGTTGAGTAGCAACAATAGCAAGAAGTAGTAGAAAGTTTCACCACCACTGACATAGGATTATAGGTCATCGATGAGCCATTTGCAAAAAATTGTAGAGACTATTAGTTGGGGAACATGAGAAGAGGCCAATCTTTAAAAATCATAAACAATGTAGTTAGGCCTACTATTTCCACAAACCCTACCAATGGACAACTCTTATTATAGTTAGGAGGAGGGGATGCATGGTCACAACAAATATCATGAAACACTACATCATTCCAAGTGATTCTTGAGATTGGTGAAGGAGCCACATTGGAGCTACAAAAGTCATCATGGATCACATAAAGGAGTCCTTCCATGTCCTTGTGGTGCCACCAACAAATATTTTGGGAGCAAAAGATGCTCAGATGTTAGCTGGTTCCTCCATGATTTCTATTAAACATGAGAATGTACTTGATAGACTATTATAGACAAGATAGGTTATGTAAAATCTCTTCAATATTCCTAGTGCTATCATTGCAGTTTAGTCTAATCTACTAGCGACCAAGGGTAAGTTGGTCATGGCTGAGACCATGGCAAAGCATGCTGAAAATGAAGTCCACAAATTAAAAGAAGAGCTTATGATCATGAGGATAGAAAAGAGAGATCCCATTCAATTTATTGTGACCAACCAATTGGATCGGTTTAGAACCATACATATCAACCACTTCATTGACCAGAATTTATAGATGGAAAGGGAGAAGGAGAAGGTAGTATGGGATGATTCAATAGTAGAAGACCAAGTATATGCCCATGCTAAAGCACTTGCTACCTTATAAGAAGAGAATAAGTAGCTAGCTACAGATAACACATGGTTGACCATTTTCAAAGAATAGAAAAATATTCTTGAAGAAAGCATCCATCAGTTAAGAGAACAACTGATAAGGTATAACCAAAACATGAGTCACTTAGCCAAACAAAACATGATCCTATTAACAGAAGAAGTCCACATGATAAGACAAAAAAATTTGCTATAGAAATAAGCATGTGGAAAAGCGAGGCTAAGAAGCATGAGAGGCTCAAAGAACATTTTCTTAACTAGGTGGGCATGTACAAGTAGATCAATGAGAAAGAAATCTAGATAGATAAAGCCTAGATTAGTTTGATTTTAGCACAAAATCTAGACTACCAACCAATCTTGGATAGCCTAGGCCATGTCCACTACATAGAAATCAAGAATAAAGACCTATAGATTGAAGATCTCACTAAGTACATGGGGTTAGCTAACCCTCATTATGCTAATGTAGCCATGTTGATAGCATGCAGGTTTAGAAATGAGCTAGAATAGTAAGTAGTAGTCGTCTATGCCTTATATGAGAAAGAATTTATTGATTAGAAAGATGCTTTGCAAAAACTACACATGATGAATTATAAATTAGAAGTTGTAAAGGCTAGCTACTAAGGACAAAAGAATGTTGTAGCTAACCTGGCTAGATGAATGTTAGATTATCAAGAGTTGAGAAAAATTGATAAAGCATTTGAAGAGGAAAGAAGGTAGTTGCAGCATGGTACATCAAGGCAAATAAAATGTTCCAACAAATTCCATGTCCATGGGATGTATTAGCTCCATCACACATTGCACAATAGGCATGGTTGGTACATGATCCCATAATGAAGGAGGAGAAGCTTGAAGCATTACTCAATCGATATCAATTTCAGAAGCCTAACAATAAAGGGAAGTGGTCGATGGAAGATCCACCACTACCTAGGACTTCATATACATCAAGTCACTTCCATTTTTATTTTTATTTTGTCATACACTTGTGTTAATTTTGTACAAACACCACCACAACATTTAGAGTCATGTAAATAGTTTGTTAGTCATGTATAGACAAACCTACCTTCCAATTTTGTAAGGGATTCTATCTGCATTATGATTTAACTTGAGGATGAGTTTCTAGTTAGTTGTGGGGGTATGATAAAGTGAAATTTTGAAGCACAATGATATTGCATCAACGATGTCGTTAATACAATATCATAGTCCATGATATGTCATTATTGATATGACATCTTGGGATGTATGTAGCCCTATAAATATGACACTTGGATGCATGATCCACTAACTTTTCATTCCACACCTTACCAAAACTCTTGAATTTTTATCCTATAGTGTTAGCAATAGAAGTGAATGCCTACAATGTGATGTCTAGTGATTGAATGGAGTCTTTGTTTGAACAAATTATACTTGGACATACTTTGTGACAAAATAAAAATCAAGATTGCTTCACATCATTGCAACATTCCCTTAGTTTACTTTTTGTTCACTTAGCATAATGTTTATTGTTTTCCTAGTTTAATGTTTTACTTTTCCAAGAACTTTAATTTTACTATTAATAGCAAGCAAAATGAGTACAATTGATTTCGAGCACTTAAGTGTAATTGTTTGGTAAACCCAGTAGTGTTATTGCTTCATGCACTCAAGAGAATAACACTCGATAGCATATTAATGGTTACACAAAGTCCAAGGTGTGTACAAAAAATTAGGAATGGATACTCATAGCATAAGCTAGAGTAGATTTACTTACTTTCATTTACTTAGACTTAGATTCAATTTCATTCTCAATCACATTTATGATTAGGAGTAACATGGGCCTAATAACATCATCTATCATACACCTCACAGTGAGCTAAACCATACACTTTGATTTCACTAGATCCATGTGGGAAGACAACAATCTCAAACTTCAACTCAATTACTAGCATACCAACATTATCTATCTATGGATTACAATTGGATCACACGTGAACACTCATGACTTGTATGGTTGGATGTTCGATTGCTCCACCACTCATCAATAGGGTACTCTTGTTTAGTGGGTTACATCTACTTTGTTGTGATAAGAGGATTTTGCTACCAACCCCTATGTTCATTTAATCATTAAAATTATAAAATTTTCAAACTATTTTTTTAAATATAGAAGTGATTTTAAGATTAGATAAAGGGAAAATTTTTTATGATTTTAGAAAAACTAAGATTAGTTATTTTCTAAGATTATATTTATTAACCTTAAGCACAAAATTATGTCATTTAAGTGACTTAGCCTTAGTCATGAAGTAATGGAGTATACCTACTTATGAAAATTAATGTATTTAAGTTTTTGCATTAACTAAGGCATGATATTGGCATATCCATTTGAATTTTAGCTATAATTTTAGTAGGGATATAATTATAAGGATCATCAAGCTTGGTTTTTCCAATCTAAAATAAGAGGTTAAAAGGATAGGACATATTATTATTATCTAATGAATGAAAAATTTATTACAAGCCACTAGTTTATGTTCCTTAGTAGTTAAGTAGAGGAAATCTATATTTAGTTGAATAATTTCTATAGAGAAAGCTGAACAATTAATTTATTTATTACAGAATTAATTTCTTTTTGTTTTGGAGGCTCAAGGATAGGAAGCCTTCAGCTTTTGGTGATATTGGTTCATTATTTTTAATTTATATGTTCTTTTGTCTTTAGAAAAAGTTTTCTCCTTCTCTTTATAAAAAACCCTTTAGTAAGAAGTGAAAATCCATGATGGTGCTAAGGACAAGTCTTGATCCTTTTCTTATCTCAAAATGGAGGTTTGTCATGATTAGTTATAAGAATGAAAATCTAAAAAAGAATCCCAAAACTATTGGACTTTTTCTTTAAACTTTCTCTTCATTGCTCTAATGTACTCAAAATTATTTTAATATTATTATTTATTTTTCAGGGTATAACAACCATCCCTACATTTCCCCTTCCAAAAATAAATTAATTAATAAATTAATAAAATAAGAATAAGAATAAGAATAAGCTTGATATTATTATAGTAGTCCAACAAGTTTTTCTTGATAATTTTTAAAATAGGTTCCTTGGTGACTTAAATTGAGGTAGGTTAAAAATATCATGTTATTTCTAGTTTTATAGATTTAAATGTTTTAAAAGGATAAACAGTAATGACACGAAGAAGAGTTAAGAAGACTTTGAAGATGGATTTCTAATCTAACTCAAGGAACATAAGAAAGAAGGATCTTAAAAGTTACAAGAAATATGCTAAAGATTATCTTACTCACTTTCCTAGATTGAGATCTCAAGTTTTAGATTCCTATGCAACTAGTAGAAAATCTATTATCATTAGGAAATGGGTAAGGAGTTACTTAGAAAGAAAATTTCTTCCTAATCCTCTTCTTTTAATTATCTTAAGTTACCCAGAATTTCATGCACTTGGTTTACTTTGTTAATCATTGATACTCTTAGGAGTTAATGTAATGAGAAGGGACTTGTTTCAATTTGCATAATATTATGATTTATTCAAACTAGTCAATTCTTCCATTAAAACTCACTAACTCATATGCTATGATTTGTCTTGGATCATAATTCATTCCATAGTTGTGGTTCTTCTTGAACATGGCTCACTTCTAGTGTTGATTCATGGTTCACCTTATTTTGTGACTCATAGTTTGCTCTTATTTGTAGTCTATCCTAAATCATGGTTTATCCTTGATTTTGTTTCACCCTAGGTTGTGGCTTTATCATATATCAATTGTGACATCATGTTCCCAAAAGTCGTGATAAATGTGAAATATACATTATATTCAACATTATGCATATTAAATGCAATAGAAAAATGTAGAAGAAAAAAGAACTTTATCAATAAAGAGATTGAGAAATTAATAAGTATAGTTGGGTTATGCTTTAAGGGTTCTTGTGGTTATCTTCTTTTGACATGTATCCTTTAGAGACAATGTGATACTACCAAAATGATTAGACCTAGACCTGGTTAGAAGGGGTGCTCAAGTCACTTCTTATATCATTTTACTTAGCTCTTGTTACTTGTCATTATCAGCTCTGCAACTTCATGTTGGCATGACCTTTAAGCTACTAGGATAAATACCTCAAGTCAAACCCCCAAAGGATTCTTGAAAAGACATACCTAGAATTATAATATGCTTTTTTAATAATGATTTTTTAAAATAATAATTACAACTTTTAATTAAGAAAGAACACTATTTGGTAATGGAAACATGACTTAAGATTGATTATGATGGATAGTATATGCCATCATTTCTTATTGGATCTTTCTTTTCTAAAAATGTTGGCATTTCACCAAAATTTTTTATTACTACCTTGAATCATTTTGTTATTTTAAGTTTAAGCATGAATGTTGAAAGTGATGTAGACTTTGTTAGAACTAGGACTATTCTTCCTACTAATAATTTATTTTCCTTTCTTGATTTTCAAAACATCAATTGTAAGGTTATACACCTAATTGGATATCCCCAAATTTAAAAATATTTTTATTTTCATGTTATTTTTAGTATTTTTTTACTTAGAATGTAATGTACTTTTTTTTTTGCTTATTACTTATATTTTTTCGGTGGTTTGACACCCCTCTCTTGACTATCAAAACTTTTAATTAGAGGTCAAAAAGAGATCATGATCTAAGATTATTTTGAAATTTTAACTTACTATCCTTCCAAGTGATGGTGTTGGAATGTAAAATTCTTTAGTAGAACTTTAAGTTTCAATGGTATCAAAATAGCTTATTACTTGGAATCAAACTTGAGACTTGCAAATCACAAACCCCATCCTCTAACCATGTGTGCATAGCTATTTGCTTTCTGTATATAATACCTTGCAAGTTTAAATTATGCTTTGAACATTATTATTTCTTCTTTTAAGTGCTATCAAAGTATTATGTTGGTTTCCTTGAGGTACATATAGACAAAGTTTAGGTTTTGATAAACACTTCAAACTTCACACACATGCTTTTTAGCATTTAAAAGGAATTTTTAGTCAAAGTTTGTAAGGTGAGAATTTGAATCCTTTTTCTTTCAAGGGGGAAGAAGGAAGGGAGGGAGGGAGGGAGAGAGAGAGAGAGAGATAGGATGGTTGGATGAATTAGATCCAAAAATAATGAATAATAATATCTAAAAAATTCAAAGTACAATAGATCAACAAAGAGAGAGTATAAAGAAAAAGCCCAATAATTTTAGGGATATCTTTTCAAGTTTGCATTCTTACATGGGGAAGGTTTGGAAATTTCAGATCTCTAAAATTCCTATGTTCCTTAAGGTCTGAACATCGCTGCTTTAGCACAAAATCTAATCATGGCGCGAACCGCTCAGAATCACGATCATGCGATGTGCGAATCATTTTTTGTTTAGTAGACATTCTGGTTTGACACCCTGCTACGCGTTTTTTTTCTGCCCGTTGGACTCTCCCTATTGACCGTTGGGCGGACCGTTGAGCGGCGGTTCACCCGGTTTCCTCTGTTGCGCGCGAGGCTTTGCTGTGGTCTCCAGGTCGCTGGCTCCGCGTGGGCTGCTACGCTGCGTTGCGGCTCCTCAAGATTCTAGCTTCCTAGGCCGCTGCTGCGCCGCGCTCTGGTGGCTATGGCTTTTCCTCCTGCTACCCGTGGCCACCTCCAATTTGTTGGGATTTGTTGCTTCTGTGAGGCTGCACACACACTGGTGGTGAGGGGTTTCCTGCAGTCAGGGTTGCAGAATGGTGCCGGGAAAGTGCGTGGCCCAGGGGTGGGCAAATCACAATGATGGATTCATCAGGTTTTGCTTTTCCTCAGGGAAGTTCATCTCCCTCACCTCAAATTGATTTTCTTTTACCAGATGATATATTTGAAGCAGTTTCTCAAGATTTTGCGTCTCGTTTTATTTTTTTTCAAATTGTGGGATTTTTACCAAGGTCCCCAGGTTTAAACACTCAAGTCCATAGCCTCCTTCAGCCCCATGGCATTCAGGTTTCTCATGCTCGATACTACGCTCGTCATTTCATTTTGGTAGAATTATCTTATGCCTCTTAGGTCGAAAAGGCTCTCTCTAAAAAAAATTTTCCAATAAGGAACGCAACCCTAATCGCACACACCTGGAGTTTTGACTTTAATGTTAACGACCCAGCTTTTAATATAATTCCTTGGTACGTGGAACTGCCTAGTCTTCCACTTATTTTCTCATTTATTGAGAGGGACATTGTGAGCACCTTGGGCCCTATTATTTTCGATCATTGTACGGCGATCAACAGAACTCAAATTTGCTGCTATTGTATTGAACTGGATATTGCTCTTCGGAAGACCTCATTAATCCTCGCTGCTGGTGGAAACTCTTCACCCAAAAAGTGGACTATTTTTACCTTCCATACTCGTGTAGCTATTGTCACAGGGCCAAGCATCATATCTCGGTGTGTCCTATCCTAGCCAGGAAGAAACAACCTGTAGCATCTCAGAAGACTCGTTCCCCAATCCCACCATTACGCCCACCCTCAGTACCCTTTAAATTTGAATCTCTCCCCCCCCCCCCCCCCCCCCAACAACTCCTCAATCCTCCTCTCATTCTAATCCCTCCAAGCCCCAGAAACCATAGTCAGGTTCTCACACCTCCACCCATGTCATCCCTTCAAACGTTGTCAAGGACTCAGTCTTGGAGGATGAGTTTGTGGTGAGCAGTGGAAGGAAACGAGCCAAAGCTTCCTCTAGTTCTACTCCTCCCTCCTGATCCTCTTCTCTACACACTTCCATGGTCCTTGTCCCCACCAAAAACTCCTTTTCCCTCCTGTCAGGAACAAAGGAAATCGATATTTTGACTTCTGAACCTTCCGTTGACCTCCCATCCAAACTACCCCTCGTTTCCCCATGAATCTCCTTTCTTGGAACATTCGAGGCCTTACTAGTAGGCTTTGACAGAAGCGAGTAGGAAACTTTATATCTAGTCTTAATATGGCCTTTGATTTCATTCTCCTTCAAGAAATTAAGATCTCAGCCGACCTTTTATCCTATTCCATCCATTGGTTTCTTCCTCACTCCTCAATCCTAGTGACGTCCCATGCGAGTGGGAAAGGAGGCGCGGCCATTCTCCTCTCACCCTACTAGAAATCTAAAATCCTTCAAAGTGGTTTTGATTCTAGGCATAGAGTTTCATGGGCCACCTTCTCATCCCTGCATGGCCCTTTTGGCATTTGCTCGATTTATGCCCCAAATGACTCGATTTGGCAAGAACTTGCAACTTCTCTTCCCCCAATGCCTTGGATTTTCAGGGGAGATTTTAATATGGTTGAATTCCCTCATGATAAGATTGGAGGGGTGTTTCCTCAATTTTCCAATCTCGAGTATCAGACTTGGTCCGCCTTTAAGAAAAGATTTTACCTCTCAGACGGGGTGGACAACTCCACGTGCGTTCCCTTCCATAGATTTACTTGGAGCAATCTCCGTCTTGGGCAGGCTCGCATCTTCAGCAGGTTAGATAGGTTCTATTTCTCCACCCTTTTCTTTTGGCAAGCCTTCTCAGCCACTACAATTCATCACCATGCTACTTTATCCAACCATCTTCCTATCTCCATATCTATCAAGTTTCACGGTAGCCCTGACCGACAAAAATTCCATCTTTTCCGACTACACAACAACTGTTTTTCTTTCCCAACTACCCAACTTCTTCTATCCAACCTTTGGAATGCCGAACCTAGGCCCCTAAATCAAGTGGGTTGGATTAATTGGTGGCATCGTGCTTCATGTCGAGTGCAAAACTTTGCTTGTTCGTATGGTAAAACGGTGGCTGCTCGAGCCAAACATGAATACAACAAAATTCACCTCACTATTGAACATCTCACTAATAAACTAGCTCAAGATCCCTTCAATACTCTAGTTCACAAGGAGCTAGCTAGAGCATGCGTTGCCTTCCAACATTGGGAAGTGTACCGAGCACAAAGTGCCTTAACTAAAAGTCGGCTCACTTGGTTAAATATTCAAGATGAACACTGTAAAGAATTTTTTAAATATCTCAATACTGCTTCCCCTTTGCATGCTATTGACAAAATCTCATGTGATGGTACCACCATTACTGACCATAATAGTATCCTCTCTTTTCTTAGGAACCACTAAGAAACCCTTTTTGCAACTACCCCAATGGACATCTCTTCGTTCAAGGCCACCACCCCTGATTATCCTCGCCTTATTAATCCCACTATGCTACAAAGTCTTGATGCTGATATCACTCTGGCGAAGCTTCAGGAGGCCTGTTCCAAGTTAACCGATATCTCCAATTGGCATTCCATAACTCTTCTCAATGTGGTGTATAAAATTTGGGCGAAGTGCCTTGCCTTACGGCTGAAAAAAATTCTTGGCCAGATCATATCTCCCCAACAAACAGGATTTGTTCCTGGTAGATATATTTTAGACAATGTGGTCGCGGCGTGGGAAGGTCTCAAGTGGGCTGAGGATGATGGATAAGATATTCTCCTTGTGAAACTTGATTATGCCAAGGCTTATGACAACATTAAGTGGGATTTTATCTTGCAGACCATGAACAAACTTGGTTTTGGACCTAAGTTCTTGCATATGGTGAAATGCTTATTCTCAGATGCTACTGCACAAATTGCCACTACCTTCGGCATTACCTCTTCCTTTCCAATATAGAGGTCTGTGCGGCAAGGTTGTCCTCTTGCCCCCTATCTCTTTATCATCGCATCAGACTTTCTTTGTCATCAAATTAACCTAGAAATTCAAACTAAAGTTCTCACTGGGGTCTGCCTTTCTTCCTCTCAGCAATAGCTTCTCAATATGCACTTCGCTAATGACTCCTTTTTTCTAGTTCAAAACACAGCTGCCAATTTGCACCGCCTCTTATTAAGGGTGGAGCAATATTGCACACTCTCAGGTTCCACAATTAATTGGAATAAATCCTCTTTTTATAGCTTTAAGGGCAATTACAAACATGTGACAAACTATAATTGGAAGCAGCTTCAGGCTCAAGAAATCATTAAGATTCTAGGAATCCCTTTCTATTTTAGAGGTTCAACATCTATTCTCTGGGAGCAAGTTATTTACCGAATTCAAAAGAAACTCGACAAATGGAAAACTAAACCTCTCACACTTGTGGGTAAATACCTTATTTGTAAGTCCATATGCACGTCCACCCATGTGTATTACTCTTCATGTTGGGCCCCCTCCCAAGCTTCCTACCAAAAGCTTGAACAGTTATTCCGTGACTTTATGTGGTCCTCCAAGGATTCTCAGAAAGGATTTCATTGTGTTGCTTGGAATATAGTTACTCTTCCCAAGAATAAGGGTGGCTTAGGTCTTTTGAACTCCTATAAGCAAGAAATTACCCTGGTTGCAAAGTTGTTGGTACAGCATTTAGATGCCTCAGATATTATAGGGACCCTCCTCCAATTAAGGCTTCATCAAGCATTTCCTAAAAATAAGCCCTTTTGGAAAGGCATCCATTTCATCAATTAGATCCTTTCCCCCCTCACTATCATTCTTCCAGGATTTCATGTTTTCAAAAGCATCTAGAGGGCCTAGCAAATTCTACACACTCACATTGACTGGACTAACGTTAAGATCAACCCTACTATCCTCTCTAGAGTGTGTCCGTGGTGGTTACCTCTGTCACCTGCTCCCCTTGCTATCACAAATGCTAAGGTGGCTACCTCGTGGTATCGAAAGGGTGTCATTTCCTTAAATTGTCTTAGGTTGGCTAGTCGTTGGATTTTGGGGGTCAAGTTTAACACTTTGTATGGGGAGTTAGCTGCAATGAACCATTGCCTAGTTTAGATTTACTCTTTTCTCCACGGTCACTGGCAACTTGATGTTACAGTGCAAAGCCTTTTTCATGGCCTTCAATGGCTTAATGGGGTTAAACTCTTGTCCTACTGGCCATCTGCCCCTTTCATCTCATGCATGACCCATCTGAAGTCATTCAACATTGCAATAAGTATTGGCATAAACAAGAGTCAGAAACATTTTGGATCCCTCTCTTCCAACATATCTGGAAACTTCCGACCCTTCCCAAAATTAAGCAGTTCCTCTAGTGTCTCCTCCACCATGGTCTACCTATTGGAAAATGGTTAGAATATATGGGGATTCCCAATCCCAATTGCCCTCTTTGTGGTGGACAAGATGACTTTGTCCATGTATTTTGGCATTGTCCCTTTGCTCAACATGTGTGGCAGTGGGCTTCCAAAACTTTTCCATCATACAAGCTATCTCAAGAGGATGCCATATTCGAATTCTTGAACATTACTTCTGCTAATCTTAATTTTCTATGGAAAGTTATCAGGCCTACTATTTTATATTATATTTGGAAGCGAAGATGCAATGTTCTATTTCAAAAGACAGATTATTCTAATAATTGTTTGCTCACCAGGTTGGAGAAGTTGCAGATCTTTCGCCTCATCCATTTTCAACTCACATCTCAAGCATCCAAGTTCCATCTGGACAGTCATCAATTGGTTCATCTCTTGCAGCTATGGGAAAGACCTGTGTGTTCCAGTTACACTTAGCATCAGTAATCTCTGCAATGAAGCTTTCCCTTTTCATTATGTGGAGTCACCATTGGATTTCTCTATCCTTAATTGAGAGCTCTTTGCCTCATCTAATTCTATGTCATTCTATTTTGTAACAAGCCAGTATGTGTGGACATTTGATTGTGCCCCAACTTGGGGTTCCTCCCTTAATACTCTCATAGGTTTTCACTTCTTGCTGAAGGGTTTCTTAAGATAAAAGAATGCTTCAATTAGAAAAATGAATGAATAGTAGTTGAAAGTTTCCATCCGTGAGCCTCCAAATAATAATAATAATAATAATGCAAAAAATAAATTAATTGAAAAGTGACATCTTTGAGAATATAATATTTAACTCTTGAAAAAAGGTCATAGTTATACTCTTATTGAAACTTAACTATATGTTAAAGCCTCCAAATAGAATAAAGAACAATGAGGTGTTAGCCTAGTAGTATGGGTCTTAGCTTCGTAACTCCCTTATTGTAGGTTCCAGCACCCCCCAAATAGAATAGAAAACAAGCAATCAAAGATACTTCCAAATGCAAAGAAATGAAGTAGACAAAGTAGATTGCTCTCTAAGAATGATATTATTGATACTTGGTTAAAAGTTTTTACAAATTTTAGATGTTCATTTCCAAGCATGTTGTGTAACAGGATACTTAAAACACACATGTGAAGAGTGGGGTGTGTTGGAACCCACAAAAAAAGAAAAAAAAACATGAGAAAATAAATCTTGACTTTCACAAAGAGGATATTGAGGAAAAATAATTTCTATATGTTGAAGATGAGTGCCAATAGGAAGACCTTGGTGAATAAGATACCATAAGATACAATTTTACTTTATGTACCTCCAAGATATATAACTAACATGATACTTCTATAAAACTTACACAAAATATAGAGGTGCTTTAAATGTGGCTCAAACTAGCAATCCTTATCAAATGATAAGCTAACCACTTGAGCCACCTCTCATTAGCATTTCAAATTTAGGTTTTATTGACACTCTAATCTTCACATTCATGCTTTGTGTATTTAAGTAACAATATATGTTCATGTTGCCATCATCATGCATATGGTATTTGTGAAGTCCATAGTATTTGGCTAAGAATGACAAAATTTTTGGTCCCTTCTCAACTTTAATCTAACAATGAGGTATTAGCTTGGTGGTAAGATTATTGATTTAAAAACCCTCAAAGTGCTAACTTAAGTTATATAGAAGTTTTGTGTTAGCTACATGTTCTCAACCTTTATTTATTTATTTATTTTTGTTTTAGACACTTGGGGCATGGTAAAAATATACATTTAAGAACTATGGCATTGGTTGTATGTTATCATCAAAGCCTACCTCAATAGTTAGCCAACCATAAATAGGATAAAAGCATCAAGATGATAATTATGATTTTCATTTTAAACTCTTTGTCTAGGCAGAAAATTTGTTTGTTTAAAGTATTCAATAATAGCAATCAACTTTAAAGAACAACCTAGCGGTTCTCAACAAACATCATTAAGGCAGGATACTTAAGGTTGTTTATTTTTATTCAAAATTCTAAAGCTCAGAAATATTTTACTTTTTAACTATATTCTTGAAGAGCCTTTTCCCTGTATTACTAATATGATATTTCATAACATTGACGGGATAAGCGGTTAAAATGGTCTGTCCTTTTAAAAGTTGGGGTCACTCTTTACGGACTATTTGCTGGCTTTTAAGAATATTTATGGGATAAATGCGAAAAATGGTTATAATTCCATTGCCATGCAACCTGTCTTTGTCCTCTTCTTTTTATTAAAAGCTTAAATAAAAAAGGGTAATTACTATTTTCTTAGAAAATGTAATTTTTTTATTTTTAATGCTATTTTATAAAGTGCTATACCCAGTTGGTAAGTGCATTTAGCCGCATAACGGAGTTTCTGCCATCTTAATGGATGCTTCCATCCGTATCCTCTTAAGAATTACAGAATAAGATCTACCCCTGATAATGTATTTACACCGATACCTAGACAACAGGAGTTAACAAATATTCTGCTGTATCTAATTCATTTCATTCTAACCTTAAACTGTGGACTGGTACCAACAATTCTTTCACTTTGGCAAAAGATTCCTCTGGATCCAGAACATCTAGCAATGGCAGCTACCTCTCCAAAATCTGGCATTGATCTTGATGCTGATCCAGTCCATTCCATTTCTCTGATTTTATCAGCAGATTGGAATGACAAAGCCCAGAGTCAATCGTAGTCACGTCTCTCTGTTCACCCAGCAGCACATCCTATGATTTTTCTTGTGCACAGTGTTACGGAGGAAGGATGTGATTTTCTCAAAGAGAATCTCATCACAAGGAATTATGATACCCATGTGATGATCAAACCCAAATTCCTCAGCTGACTTTTGCAGAAGAGCAGCAAAGAGAGAGTGATTAAGAAATGAAGTTGGAATCATGAATCTGGTTCTGTGCTCACCCACATAAACAGCACAGTGTCCCCTGGGCACATATCTGCCCATCTTTTCCTGGTTCCTATTCCCCAGTTGCATAAACCACCTCATCTTTACAGAAGAGTGAGGCCTTGAAATAGCTGCTCTTGTTATGGATCTAAGAGCAGCAGCAGCAGACATGAAACTAGTAACATGTATGAGATTTTTTGATTTGATGAGAAAGAAACACAAGAAAGAGTAGTCTATATAGGGAAAAGGTTTAATAGCTGACAAACAAAGATGTGAATGTAGCCTAAGAAAAAATTTCAAAATTTCTAGATGCAGGGTATGTATATGAATTTGGTGGGACTTCAATGTGGGGATGTATGTAAACTAAGAAGACAACTGCATTTAGCACAACAGACAACACAGACAAGGCCTGACTGCTGGTTTCAAAGCCTAGGAAAACATGCAATTTGTCTAGCTCTAGCACAAGCCTTACGGTGGACCACTTGGGTTGTTTATCATTTGAGGTCTGAACTGGAAAACGTGTGATAAAAATTGGAAAGGATTTCCTAATGTTCTTTTATCTAATTGACTGTTGTCTATGTAATCGGTAATTCTGTATGTTCTGATTTGTCCTGCATTTTGTTTCACTTGCAGGCTAGCGTGTCTCGATGATCGCCACGCAATACTTCTCTGCACCTAATTTGTTAATTCCATAAATTTCCTGCCTATCATCTATCAAGTGGTGGTGGACCATTGTGCATCAAACCTTTGGCCTCAACAATTTCCACACCTACTTTTGTCTTCACTCAAAACTTGATAATACTTGCCACCAGAGATTCCTAATCAGAAGCTACCGTTGAGACATTGTCTAATAAATCCACAGAGCTGTCATAGAAAGTGATTACCAAATTTAATGAAAACTATGGATTTTACCGCCGTGGGTGATCCTATTACACTGTTAGAAAATAACTGGCTTCCAAATTCATTGAAATAAAATTGGGAACTTAGCAGTTATCAGTCGGTCGCTCAGTTTGATTGAACCAACATATCCGTACTCAATTCAATACAAAAAAGGTTTGAAGGAGATAGCGTATGGCGGAGGTCAACCTCCTACTGTGGCAAAAGAGGGACAACCCATGTGGCAGGAAGTTAAATTCATCAGATAAAATAGTGATTTACTTGTGGATGAAAATGACGCTTGACAGGATTAATATGGATGTTCATGAGCCTAAAGATGGTTCCAGCTCTGTGAGTTGTATTATATATTACCATGCACACCGTTGATATGTTGTGGCTTCAGTTGATATGTTCTACTTACATCTCAACGTGTAGTACTTTAATGACCAGGTTTTGTAATTTAACGCAGGTAACAGAGCATTAACAGTTTGACAGGGTTCAAAGGAAGGAGGATAGATAAGACAATTAAATAAAGACAAGATTGAGTTCTGTTGATTGCTTCTGGGATTTGGGAACAATGAATTGGGCCAAATTTGCTTTCGTGTATTTGCTTTCTCCTGTTTTTGTTGTCTTTCATCATCCTCGTGCAAGTTGACAACGTCCAGAGAACTTGCAAGGCTGATCTAGTACGAGTAAGATGATGTTAATGATGAATCCAAATAAATAATGATATTTTGAATTCATTTTATAGTTTATGCTTTAATACAAGTTACATGATTTCACAAGAAGACGACCGCTTAACTGCCAAGGTGACCTTCATGTTTCCCTCATACGATCCATCATTTCTTAAATTGTTAGCAACGGTTGAGTTTGTCATTAGCAACAGTACCTACTCTTGAACTTCGCAGTGTTTTAGTATTTCCATGATTCAAGTACTTCGTGATATGACAACAAGGGCCTAAGCCCCAAACTCCATAATGTCTTTCAAGGAAAACACTGGTAAAGCACAGGAAGAAGGCCACAAAGGAGAAAAAAAATAGAAAGATCAATTTAGACGTTTTTTGTGCTTTTCCATTCAGAGTTTCAATCCTGAAAAGGTAAGCAAAAGCATCTTATCAGAGTGTTCATTGGATCTCTTTGTGCTAAGATTAAACAGGGTCAGATCTCTTATCTAGTTATATGCATTCCACTATGTCAAATTTTTTTTTTCACAACTGCCGAGCAGCTGGGATTGTTATAATCATTTAAATTTAAATTCAATGTAAAAGTTTACATTAACTAATGAATAGCTTAATGGTAAGATGGTAGACCTACGAAATTTAGTTGATGGGTTCCGTTTTTTTCCATGAATCTTTAAATAATTTTTCTTACTTTGTACAAAAGTTTCCTTGGATTTTGGTTTTCCAATAAAGGCAAGCCAACCTTGGCCAGACTTTAGAATTTAAATTTTTTTTTTCAAAAATGCAAACCAGTTATGCAAATCTAATTTTTTAAAATATCCAACTGAAGAATTCCAATTTGGTTCCACTTGTTTCAATCTGCAACAAAGGTCAAATTTTTTCCTTGTTTTTTCTTTTTCACCAGTACAATCTTACCATTAAGCTATTTATCATACATTGTTACGTTAAATTTAAATTTGAATGATTATAATGGTCCCACTGCTCGGTGATGGTGAAACAAAAATAAAAATGAAAAAAAAAATTGACACAATGGAACGCGTCTTAAGAGATCCGAATCTTGATCGCTACACAAGGACTTGAAAATTCTACAAATTTTTAATTTTTGGTTTTCAAAACCAAGGGTTTTTCTTGGTTTTTGGGTTGGTTGGGTAGTTGTACTCAGGCCAATGTGAATGATGTGCCAATATTAAGTCAAAGGTGATCTCATCCCAAATAAACTACTCCACCACCGTGGATTGAGTTTTTAGGGTGATGAGGAGTGAGGTACTCCTACGCCTAACCATACGAATACGAGTGTGTACGCGCAATTCGGTCAAACTTCGTGAATGGACTAGTTGTGGCACCTAGATAGTTATACGTTGATCACAGTTCATTGTCTTCCCACCTGGACTAGTGGTAGCTTTGTCACATATAGTTTAGTCCAAGGTGAGGCATATAATGTTGTCCTAATTCTACATTACTCCTAATAACAGAAATGATAAATTGATTAAATTAATAATGGAAGCAATACCTAAATTAGCCTATGGCAATGGTATCCATCCTTAATCGTCCGTACACGTCTTCAACTTTGTGGGATTACTGTTGGGCATGTCAAGTATTCGCACTTAAATGCTTGTAATTAAAGCATACACATTCTGCTTAATGATAGGTAACATAAATAACAATAA
The DNA here is from genome assembly GCA_015680685.1 of Gnetum montanum. Lineage (NCBI taxonomy): Eukaryota > Viridiplantae > Streptophyta > Gnetopsida > Gnetales > Gnetaceae > Gnetum > Gnetum montanum. The sequence continues at coordinate 1,825,984 of MNCI01003536.1, forward strand.
ATCAACTGTAACTAAAGAAGATATTAAATAATTAAAACAATGAAATTAATCTAAGTGGATGTTGCAATGATGGAAGTAATCTCGATCTTTATTGCTAGTTATGCACGTGTCCAAGTATGTCACACTCGAACAAAGGTGTCGTACAACTATAAACATAACACTATGTGCATGCACTGGGAATAACTAGCTTGGAAGAGAGAAATTGAAAACTAAACTACTAGAAGAAAAGAACTTCTAACTCTCTAATTATAATCCCCTCACTATGCGCTTGAGTGATGTATTTATAGGCTAACACAGGAATCACGATATCACGTATATGATATAGTATCCAGGTCGTGATATCGCATATCTGATATTGCATATCCAATATCGGGCTCGGCAAACCATGATTCATCATACCCCCACGATTAAATAAAAACTTATCCTCGAGTTAATAAAATGGAAAATGAGCCCCTTACAAAACATTATGAAGGTATGGGATTATTGACTACTACTAACTAACCATGCCACAGTATGGGAACACAAAACTTGGACACAAAACACAAAATACAAAATGCAAAACGTTGAAACTCATGTGGTTCCTAGAGGTGGTGGCTCCTCCATTGGTGCTTTACCTTTGTCTAGCCCTCCAGGTTTTTGAGATTATTGATGGGTGAGAAGAACTTACAATTTCTCTTCTTCTATCTAAGGATCATGCATAGTCCATGCTAATGTTCCAATGTTTAATGGATTTGGCACCTCCCATGAATACGATAGCTATGGAAACATCTAGTTTGCTTTGACATACCACACAGCAAACTACTATCATTCCTCCTCATAGGCTCTGGCTTTATCTTGTAATTCTTGGTAATTTGTTAGTTGTCGAGCCAAGTTTGCTGCTGCATCTTTTTGGTCGTGGTAGCTTGCTTTAATCACTTCTAATTTAGAGCTTGCAACTTCTAATTTTTGCCATGTTTTTTTATGTTTGGCAAACTTTGTCTCATACTTAGCATAAGTGGCAGCTACTTGCTTCTCGAGCTTAGTTCTTGGGCACCCTACTATTAACATGGCCAAGTTGGCATATTGTAGATTTGCCAACTTCATGTACTTTGTTAAATCCTGAATCCGTAGGTCCCAACTTTTCAGTTCCGCTTAGTGGATGAAGTTATAAATATCCAATATGGTTGGCTAGTCAGTGTGTTGAACACTGAAAGAGTTAATGTGAGCCTTAGCCATACGAATCTCTTTTTCGATGATTTTCTTGTACATCCTCACCTAATTACGAAATTGTTCTTTTAACTTCTTGTACTTCTTGGCCTCATTTTGCTACACACTTATCTCTATTGTCATCTTTTGATGGATGGCATGGACTTCCTACATAGAGAGGGTTCTATTCTCCCTAGCCAAGTGATTCATATCTTGGTTGACCCAAACTAATTATTCTCGCATCTATTGGAAACTTTCTTTGAGAGCATTCTTCTGTTTCTCAACTATCATCAATCGAAGATTTTCAGCAGCAAGTAGTTTATTCTCCTCTTGTAAGGCCTTGAAAGCTTTAGCATGTGCATACGTTTGAGTTTGTGCCTTTCAAGCATTCCAATTAACATGTTCTTTTTCTATTGCCACCTTTTTATTTTTTTCCAACAATTTATTCAGTTTCTTAGTTTTGAAAAGATCTAATTGGTCAGCAACGATAAATTGGAAAGGATCCATTCATTCAACTTATAGGATGACGAGTTGTTCTTGCAGTCTTTGCAACTTTGCTTCTATGTGCTCAACCATAACTTTAGCCATGACCAATTTTCCTTTGATAGAAATGAGGTTTGATTATGTTGCTGTGACATCTTGGGGAATGTCAAACAAGGATGTCATAACTTGTCCTATTTACAACAAGTTATCCAAAACATTTTCATGTTCCGTAGGAGTGATTGAGGAACCAACCAAAACTTGAGCACCACGTGCTCTCATGAAATCTACTGGTGGAACAACAGAGATGTTAAATGATTCTTTGATGTGGTCTGTGACCACCTTTGCTGTGCTTACCACATCTTGATGTTGCATGACCATAACCATGGCACCTTTACCAGTTTCTAATTTGACTTGGAAGGATGTGGCATTCCCAGAGATCTGCTGAGACCACTGGGACTCTCCTCCTGAAATCAATGAAATGTGTTCACTTGCAGGGTCAACCAAAATAGTGGGCTGCACGACATCATCAATGACCCTGAATAGATTTTCGGCATCATGACTTCCCCAACTAACTGTCTTAGCGATTGTTCAGAGGTGACTAATGGACAGTCGATAGTTTTGTTGCAACGATGGCAATTGTTGGACTTGCTAGCTTATGGGTTATGTGCTGGGCCCCACTTCCTGTTTTTGGCTAGGTCCTATCATTTGAGGTGCAGTGGGCCCAACCATTCACTCTTCCTCTTGCTCTAATTTCTCGCTAATTTCTTTCCTTGCCACTGACGATTTGAGTAGTTCAACATATGAAGTATTTTGAGCTTTTCTAGGAACATCATTTGTATAGCCCAAGATTTCAACATGCCTGCACAGCTTCTTGATGAGACAAGGGAAAGGCAAGGCAATCTTCCCTGTCTTTCTTTCTTCAAATCGCTTTAATATTTTCATCAAATATAAATTGGGTAGATTCACATTAAATTTTTTCATCAAAATTGCACTCCCCCAAGCCACATAAGTAAAGAATCTATTTAAACCTTTGGTGGAGAAAATGTGATAAGTGTTGATCTTAGAGTAAATCCTGTCTTCCAGGGTTAATTCTCTATAAACTTTATTCTCTTTGTTGTAAGCTTGTTTCAACCATAATTTTCTTGTGTCTGCATCCAAGTGAGTGGACAAATGAGCAACCTTTGGTCCTTTGTTTGGAAGATTTAGGACCTCTGCAATGGCCTTTGCAAAACAATCAATAGAAACACCACCTACATTGGCAATGGTGCCTTCCTCCTTGCCATGCCAGAATTGGTATGTTTCACCCAAATACTAGTCACCACTTTTTGAGAGAATGGGCCATAGTGAAGATGCCTTAAGTTGAGTCTTCATTGGTTCAAAGGAAAACTCAGTGAAAGGCCCAAAATTGAGCTCCACAATCATAGCTACAAAGGTGGACTTCTCCCAAATGGCTTGGAGACATTCTGGGGAAAACAAAAGATGTTGCCTTGGTTTTGGGGCTTTAACTTTGCCACATTCTACATGGTTAGATTGCACTATCGCATGGGTTTCCTGATGAATGTTGAATGAGTGGGCCTCTTACTTTGCATGTTCTACATGAGGTTCCTAGCCTTTGCCTCCTCTCAGGCATTTAGCTACTCCTTGGGAAGGTCCTGCTTGATCTCCTCTTTTTGGGGTCATTTGTAATCACACAAAAATCATTGTTCCTAAGGTTGTGTAGAGAAATTTTTATCAATTCATATCTTATTGCCTTAATTAATAGTCCATAATTGTGTACTATGATTTTTAGAGTTGGAAATATTTTTGAGAAGTGGCTCCAAAAGGTGTTATTGTTGACTTTACAATCATTTGGGTGGCCTGGGTGATTGATAAAAGTTAGCTTGGCATTTAAACACAAAATTTTTCTTTGGTAAACATTGAATTTCTTACCCCTATGATATTCTTCAAATGATGGAAAATTTTGAAAAATGTATATGCACTTCCCACTATAGTACTCCTCCACAACTAAGTGGAACACTTCGGGCTCAACTAGGATCAAATAGAATTGAAATCGGAATGTTAGGAAGTGAGATATTACACTTGGAATATGGAGATGTAAAGCTCTAAGTCACAAAGAAAAATTTCAACAACTCCCATAGAGTCAAATAAGAGAAATGAACTTGAAGTAGACAGGGTTGTTAGCATATATAGGTAAGGGAGACATGATATCACGTACCTGATATCGAGTACGTGGTATCACATTAGATGTGATATCAAGTATGCGATATTGCATCCCCACCGAAATGCATTGAATGCAGTGATTGAGTGGGAATAATAAATTTTTGATATATAGTGAAGGATTGGAGATTAAATTGGAAGCTTTTGGGGTGTTTAGAAAATTAATTTTGAGGCACCAGAAGTATGTCATGGTGGGATCATATATGAAAATTTGTGAAAAGGGGCTAGGATGAAGGGTGTATAGTAATTGTTGAGGAACGATTGATTAACATGATAAGGGAAAGGATAGTTCTCTTAGGTAAGTAGTTAGAGGGTGTAAAATAATACATTGTATGCAATAGGGACAAGTTACAAATGTTACATAAGTGGGTCCTCCCCAAAGCAGGCTCTAGCCTATGATGCCCTTGTGGAATCACACCTCTAATGTCTGTAGGCACTAGAGAAGTTGAATGTAACATATACCTGTGAATAAAACACACATGTTAAAACCACCAAGCTGAGATAATAATGCTACATTACATCGACCATAAGTTATGAACACTTGGACAATGAGATGGGATGGATGACAGAAGAGATAATTGAAATCAGGACATGAGGTTTCTAATGATGGTCACAATGGAATCTTGTGTGTAATTAGTGGTTAAATAACCATGTGTTTGGCTTTCCAAGTTCTAGACCAAGTCCATACCACATTGTAGTGACATCACATTGCTTCATCCCATCGACAACAACCATAAGCCTATTAGAGTTACGAGTAACATGACTTGGCATTTTGTTCAAGGGAGGAGCATCATCATGGCTCACTCTCTTCCTTTGTTGCTTCTCTTTTTTTTTCTTTTTTTCTTGGATCTATGAAGTCACCTACCTTCAGGCATGGGTACACTTTCCAGTGAAACCCACATAAGCTTATTTAGTGCCATTTTGAGTTGCTCTTACTTCCATTTTTTGTTATATCTACAAGGATATAGTTACAACCTCGGCAACATGATAGAACATATGAAAGTAGCCAAAGAGAATTTACAAATCCCCTTGATGTCATACCCTTATCATTCCACCTTGGTCCTTCACTTGTCTCTCTAGACACAATGATTATCAAATTATTTATAGTTAGATGATGAAAAAGATTACCATTGTGACCAGAGCAAAAACCTCTTATATTAATGGAATGGGTGGATGGATGTTGTGGTCTCAATGTCTAAATAATTAGTTCCTTATGACTAGGAAACATAGAGAAAAACCTCACCTTAATGGGCAACATGATCAACTTATTCATAGTCTAGATTATAACAAAAAATTGAAAACAACAATTAGAAAAAGTAAAAGAAATAGAGAAATGACAAAAAATCGTAAAAAAAAAAGATAAAATAACACTTACAAATCCTAGAAATTAGAATGGGGGTGACCCCCATGACTAAACATTTGATCATGGCTAGGATTAATAAGTAGATGAATAAGATCCATGCATGTATGAAATGTTAGGGGCTTGTCATGTCCTAGCCATTGGGTGTCTATTGGTGGTATGGTGGCTGGGTAGAGAAATCGTTGGTCACACACCTGATTATAGAAAGCATAGTGAAGTAAGTTAGATGGTGTGTGTACATTATGAGGGAGATATAGCCCACTATGGCACCCTTGACTATATGGTAGTATGCATGGATTTGTGTGTCCCTTCACATTGGTGAATTCATTGGATCGTGTGGGTGTTGGAGTGTGAGGTGAAGGCCTGGATATAGTGATAGGGGTTGTTGATGGGGCTAAGGAAGGTGTGGCACCAAGTTTTCATTGGGATGGTTTAGAAGGTGAAGTAGGTTCAAAAGTGTGATTCTTCATCTTATGGTCATGCCTAAAGAAGGGATGCTACCAATGTTACAGAGGAAACCTACTTTTGTTAATAGTATCAGCACAGATTACATCTGTTGGTTGACATGGTGGTGTGGAACCATTCGATACATCTAATGGCAGTGTAGAAGGAGGTGAAGGATGAGAATACCAAGGGTGAGGAAAAGTGTGAGAAGTATAAGGTGGTGATCCCTCAGGAGAAGACATGGGTCAATGGTACTTAAAAGAGTGATAACATTGATTGGAGGTAGAGGATTTAGAACTGGTGGGAAAAACAAGATGTTGAACATAGTAGGCATTTGGTTTTGGAAGATAGGGAGGATGTGGCTAGCTAGATGGTGGCCTTCACCACACCAGTAAGTTTTGCCATTGTAATGGAGCAAAGTGTTGAGGTTGGTAATAGCTCCCCTCAGGATAGTACAATGGGTTATGGGGTTGTCCATAATTATCTTATGAAACAAGGATGCACCTAAATCGATACCTTTGTATGAATTTTGGTTGTAGCTTCCCTGCCCAATGCTCATATAGATGTGATAAGACTGGGCAATGGCCCTTTAGATGGTCATATAAACAAAAATGACATCCATCCTCATTATCTGTAGTTGAGCCTTTGGCCTCATTACCCTTAGCCATTCTCCCTGGTTGCCAAACAGTGTTCTTAATTATTTATATTTTTTGTGCCCTCTATTTGTTTTGATTTCTAGGTTTATTTTGGATGATCCTCTCCCCAACAATGTCTTCTAAATTCACACTTTTTTCATTTGCCCATATGGTCATCTTGTTATGCTTTGCTTCAATTTCATCTATCAATTTTTATATTGGCAAAGGTTGGCACTGTATCACCCTTTCATAATTGGTTGTCTCCTCATCATTGTGGTTCTAGACCCTTGTTGTTTCTAGAGTTGGATCTTGCTCAAATTCTTTGGCATTCTTCCATTTAGATAATTCTCTCTCTTCTTTTGCTAGATGCTCTATTAGTTCTTTGACCTAGTGGTCTTGAAGCTTATATAGTTGTCCTTGGGCATACTTTCCAAGGTTCACCCTTGTTTCATTACTAAGCCCATCTACAATGTGGAGTATTTGCTCTTTCTTGAAGAACCTATGACCTAGACATTTATTTAATAAGGCATAGTATCTATCTAAGGCTAGGTGCAAGGGTTCCTATTGTTCTTGTTCCATCTTTGGATTTGTCTCCTCAAGGTGGACACTTGCGCATAGGTATGGTATCTTTTAGTGAAAAGTTCTAACATGGTTGACCATCGTCTAATTGAATTTGGTTCCAATGATCTATATCACACTTCAACTTTATTGATCAATGTCCTAGGAAAGAGATTAAGATTTTGTCATTTATTGTCCACATTGTTGAGTACACAAGCATCATGAAAGGCCTATAAATAATGTTGTAGATCTGAATCATATCCTCCTACAAATTTTGGAATATTATTCAAGTTAAGCTTAGGCCGTCGAATCTTCTTGTGGTGCCTATGAGATATCTTAATGGCCTCTGTGATGTGCATTAGACTTTTAGGGACTAACAAGGGTTTATCATCATCAGACAAGTTGTGACTAAAATCTCTATTTGATTGATGGTGAAGATGAGGCTTGTGTTCATGTTGATGACCTTGAGTGTGTCTATGGGTTTGATTTTTTCTTTTATTCTAACCCTTTTGTGGAGTTCTATCTTTATTCCTATGTTCATCTTTGTTAGAACTAGACATTGAAGTTGAGGGGGAAGATGAAAAGGAGGAACCAGTAGGATAGCCATGGCTTCTATAATGTTCCTCAAGATCCCTTGGTTTATCATTTCTAAGTACCGAGGAGGTCTTAGGCCTTGAGGCCTTCCCTAGTTTAGGATTGATGTCATCTTCTTCAAGATTGTCTGCCCTAGGTGAATGTAGTCTTTGAGTGTCATTAGGGTGGCCATGGTCATATGATGGATCACTTCAATCTTCTTCATTGTATAATTTGTTATTTCTCCAATGAATAGGTGCACTATGTGGCTCATAATCATTTACACATGAGTGAGACATTGTTGTTGATTAGTGGTGTGTGTTTGAATACTTCTCAAAAGATATATCGTTAATACCCTTTTATAGCGATCTTATGTAATATAACTAATCTAGATAATTAGCACCATCCCTAGCACTCAACCATATGAATATGAACGTGTACATGTGATCTAGTCAAACTTCGTGGATGGACTAGTTGTGGCACCTAGATATTTATACATTGATCGTAGTTTGCTATCTTTCCACCTGGACTAGTGGTAGCTTCGTCACGTATGGTTTAGTCTAGGGTGAGGCATATAATGTTGTCCTAATTCTACATTACTCCTAATAACAAAAAAGATAAATTAATTAAATTAATAATGGAAGAAAAACCTAAATTAGCCTATGGAAATGGTATCCATCCTTAACTATCTATACATGTCTTGGACTTTGTGGGATTACTACTAGGCATGTCAAGTATTTGCACTTAAATGCTTAGGATTAAGGCATACACATTCCACTTAATGATAGGAAAAGTAAATAATAATAAATCAACTATTAACTAAAGAAGGCATTAAATAATTAAAATAATGAAATTAATCTAAGTGAATGCTGCAATGATGAAAGAAATCTTGATCTTTATTGCTAGTCATGCACATTTCCAAGTACATCACACTTGAACAAAGGTGCCATATAATTACAAACATCACACTATGGGCATGCACTAGGAATAACTAGCTTGGAACAGAGAAATTGAAAACTATACTACCAAAAGTTCACTGTGTGCCTAAGTGCTATATTTATAGGCTAACACAGGAATCATGATATCATGTATACGATATCGTATCCAGGCTATGATGTCGCGTACTCAATATCGGGGCTTGGAAAATTACAATTCATCATAGGGCTTTCAGTTCATTTTCATCACCATGTAGGTAGATATTCTTGCTTCACATATTGGTGAGGTTATTAGATTGGAATTTATATATGGTTACATGTAAGAATAATTCCTCAAATATATGCAAAAACCAGAATCAAATTCTTTCTTGTTTAATATAGAAAGTAATAGTTTTATGCAAAAAATTTCATATCTTACACTTCTAAATCAATATTTTTACTGTATTAATTTTAATTAACATAACTCAATCTCTTAAGCTGTTGACTAAACTTGAAGCTTAGTGAATTTTAGTTGAACAAATGAATAAAGAATTAGAGAAGAGGTAAAATCTACACCAAGAGACTAATAATACTTATTTGAATTCCAAAGGAGATAAAGCTTCTTCTCACTTCAAATAGTACAACATAAAATATGTAGACATTGAGGGGTGCTATTGATGCATTTCTAGAAAAATTTAGAAATCCATAATGAAAGCAAAAATACATATGGTTGGAAGCAAGTTACTCAGAAATTTTATGCCTTGTTTTCATGAGATAGTTCTCCTTTTAGAAATTTTCTTAAATGATAATAGACTTTGTGAGCAACAATACATGTTACAAATTTCCTTGTCAGAAGTTTAGGTACTTATTTCCCTTTAGTTAATAGTTTTAAATTTAAGAATTCTTTGAAGGTTTTAGTTGTAGAGAAAGATTCTCTCTTAACTACACATTTATAATGAATTGTGTCTTTTGAAATGTTCAGGACTCTTAGATCTTGAAGAATATACATAGTACAATAACCCCTAACTTGTGCTTAGGTTAGAAAGAAATTACGTAAAAAAATAAAAATCATAGCTTAATAAAAATAGTAAAGGATGCTAAGAAAATGGATAGGCAAAGTAGTAGGTATCCTTGGAAAATATATGTAGATGGGTAATAAAAAATTAAACAATAGCCTCTTGGAACCAAACATATCACCAAGTGTAATGATATTGCCTTGGAGAAACACTACTCAACACCACCTTTAAGCCCTAAAGACTCTAAGTATTCTAGAGCAAACTTAAGATGGAATATGCCTCAACATTCTCAAGAACTTGTAATCACAACAGGAGTTCATAATACACATGCCATAGTTTAGTCCAAGGTTAGGAACATTACAAAGATACTTTGATAATCATATTAGCAACTAAACCAACGTACTACACATTAATGAGCAGTGGAGGTATTCCAACACTCTATCATACAAGTCACAAGTGTCTACACACAACCAGATAGGAATTGAGGATCATAGAACTTAGAAAAAGGAGGGGGGGCGTGGGGTGGTGTGTGTTTCACAAGTGTCTACACACAACTAGATAGGAATTGAGGATCATAGAACTTAGAAAAAGGAGGGGGGGGTGTGTGTGTGTGTGTGTGTGTGTGTGTGAGTGAAGATGAATAAGTTCCTTAAATCAAAATTTAACAACCATAAAACCACACTTAATTTTTACATGATTCCCCAACTTGGGTACATCCACACTCAGAGGGTAGAATCCTTACAGACCTCTAGACTTTGTTTCTCAAAAATGTGGTTTGAAGGGCACCACATCCTGTAAAAGCTCTAAGCTCTGCTCTCAAGTGTTTTATTTCTATGAAACTACTTAACCCTGTAAAGTCCCAACAAGCTTAGAATGTGGTTTTAAGGATCCCATAACCTTTACAAATTAAGCTCCACTCCAGAGTGCTTTAATGCTACACAAACATTCAATCCCATAAGATCTCGACAAGCTCAATGACGATGCATTGTAGCAAGAAGCACATTAACCCCCAGCAGGCCAACAAGAGAAATAAAATCACAAGAAAAGAATGTAACTTAAATTACAGGTCACTATACTTTGAAGAAAAAATTACAATCAGTCAAGCAAATAAATTTTCAAATGAAGAACACAAGTATAATATACAATTCATGTACAACACTTGCACCATACCTAAGAGAATGACGTCTTTTTATAGCCTTGGAGTTTTTGAAATCACCTTAGAATTCATGCAATGTCTATTTAATAGCTAGTGAAGATGTCTCCTTTGAGATTGGGATGTCTCTATGAAAAATGACTTTAATTTTAAGGAGACATCTCTTCTAAATTTGGGAAATCTCTATGGAGACATCTTCTCTTGAAAGGATACATCTCTTGTTTTTGGGAGATGTCTTCTCTAAGTCAAATCCACTTTAGGTGAGATGTCTTCGACTTCTGGGAGATGTCTTCTTAGCTTTTGAGTTTTGATTCCCAAAGCTTTGTCTTGATCACCGAAGCATCTTCATTTGATTTGTAGCCTTGATCTTTATCCATGTTTTGTTTATGTTTCCTTGAGTCCTTGTAGTTTCCTCTTTGGCATCTCTTTTTAGATATCTCTTCTTGAGTTCTCATTCAAGCCTTGAAAAATATTACATTCCACAACATTCTATGTTCTCCATTTTCCTTAAGGTTTTAACATACCAAAAGGTCAACAATCTCCACCTTTTTGGTGATGTCCAAAACTTAAGAAAATGGATGAGTCAATAAACCAACAAACAATAACAATAACCATTAATAAATATTAAGATGTATAAATTCCAATGGTAGCTAGGGACAAGGATAAAGGCTCTAAAGCTCAAGGTGTAGGGTAGATATCATGTAAAATCAAAAAAGAAACTAAGCTAAGAAAATGATGCTAAACGAAGAAAAAACATATCTCCACAAATAAAGTGCACCACAAATAGATAACTAAGATAAGAACCATATATCTATACCACAAACTCTTCATACAATTATCCATCCAATATAGCTATTAAAATGTCCTCAACACGTACAAATACTACATATGTACAAATCCACATCAAAAACACATATGTACCTAATTGTCCAAGTCCACAAGAACTCTCTCCTCCTTTTTGGACATCATCAAAAAGGAAGGATAATCTAAGAACTTTAACCACTAACCTCTATAGCATCATCGAAGTCCTTATTATCTAAAGAAGATGAAACTCTAAATGGTCTACATGTCTTCTCCTCATCATCATTGTTGCTAGTGCTAGTGCTAGTCACATGCTACTCATCATCTGAAGATGAAATCTAGACAAGGGTCCTCTATTAATGAAGCTTCACTCAAAAGCTAGATGAAGTTGGTGGGGTTGGCTAAGTTGGGGTTTATTGAGAGGATGAGAAAGCATCCTTCCTCTAATAAGCAATGTTAGTTGTAGGTCTTCGTTGGGATGAAGGCCTAAAAATACTATCCATAGCCTACTGCTCAAGTGATCTAGGAGCATCACCTTGAAGTGGAACACTAGGTCTAGGCTACTCCCCTTGGACAAGTGCTTGTGGTGCAATTAGATCATTTGAATTTAATGCATTTTTTGAGTCATAGGCTCAAGAATGTCTAGTTGTTGCAAAATGTCTTGGTGGAGTAGAAATATCCTCTTTACTATCTAAGATGGAAGGAGAGGTGATCTCCTCAAACTATTGCCCATCAGGAGGAAGTGGTACTCCAATGGTGTCCATTCTCTTACATAAGTAAGAGAGATTCCTGCTAATCATCCCAAAAGTACAAGAAAATGGCTACAGTAGCTTCTTTAGAGAAGATCTCATCTACTCACCAATAGATTTGGACCTTCTTAACTAAGGAGAGGCCTTAAATGATAATACTACTCTCTTCTTCTGTGATGGAGGTGGCTTGATGCTAGGTCCTACTTCATCTACATGTGAGGAACTCCTCTTCTCTACATACTTCCCAAGGCTCCTCTTGCCTTTGAGTAAATACATATCCAAAATGGGAGCACCTCTCTGATAGATCAATAGGCTAATAAGATGAGGGTGCCCAAAGATCCTTTCTTTGATGAACATGGTTAACATGTCACGGCAGACAGTATGACCCAAGTCTAGTGAATGTCTTGTACGTAGGTAGTAGAGAACAAAAGCTTGTAGTGACAACAGATAGTTATAACTTTTCCCTTTTACAATAATGTTATATAGAACAACAAGGGACAAGGTGGAAGCATCTGGAGACATCCTGTTCCTATAAAATCTACCTCTACCAAATGACACTAACTCTCCAAATAAGGCATCAAATAACTCATCATGTGTGATGGGAATTATATGATTCAAAAAGGTATCATTCATAGAATGAATGACAATCCAAAATACATCCACACTAGAAATCCCAAGAACTGCATTCACAACTTGGGGAGACATATCAATTACAAGACTCCCAACCATAAATGTAAATGCCCCAGCAACACCATTGGTAATAACAATATTATAAAAGAATTCTTTGATAAGAACTTTAGGAACCAAGAAATCCATAGTAATGAAAGCAACCCAATTCAAAACTTGAAAATAATTCATCAAATCATGTTGCCTATGTAGAGGAAAGGACAAAGAACACTTAGAAATGATATTGATGGTTCGAGTTATCTTAAACTGATGCTAGGTGTTGGTAGATCTAAACTAGGGGATGTATGTGGTTGGATTGCTGGTGGAGCCTCCCCTTGACTTCTTCCTTGGTAATGAACTTGACATTCCAACCTTCTTGTGGGACATTGTTGCTCAAATCACTATCGTTGATGGATCCATGGTCATTTCTATGGGGTCATCTTTAAATAACAAGAATGAAAATGAGGGTTTAAATTTTTATAACTATTCCAAATGAGGGTTTTTAACAAGAAAGAAGACATACATATCCTTTGGAAGATAGATGTCTCATCCACATTTAAAAATTCAAGTAGACACTTCTTTTTCAAAGTAGAGATCTCTACTGCACTGCAGGTAATGATAGGTAGACATCTAATTTTAGGAGTAGTCTCCATGTAGATGTCTCCACTTGGGAGTAGGCATCTCCTAGAAGATGTCTTTAGGAAGATGTCTCCTCTGGATGAGGCTTAATAGGATGGGGCTCAAGAAAGGCTTCCAAGGACTATAGTCTTATAAAATATGCATAATTAATTAAAAAGTTTCATGTACTTACCTTTCTTGCCAAAGAGAATAATGATGCTTATTAGACTTGAGCATGAGATTTCCCTTTTGAGGTTTCTCATCTTATGCAAAATTCTTCAATATCAAAGGCTTGGCTTCCTTTCACAAAACTATTAAATAGAGTCCTCTTATTCTCTTGGTCCTTTCTTTTAATTCTCCATTCCTTTTAAACTCCCTTGTCCTTTTGAGTTATCCCTTTTTTATGGTCCTGCATAGTTTCCTTTCTTAGTGCATTTCAGTAAGACCAAGGAGTCCTATGATACTACCAGATATTCATATGATAAAACTTTAAATTTCACTTCCATTGCTTGTGCAAAAATTTATTACAATAATAACATCTCACCTTCCTATTGTAATTAAAATGATCATATCTTGGAGCTGCTCTTGATTGAGATGTAGTGCTTGTTGATTCTTCATTCTTTGAAGTAGCCTTTGGTTGAGATGGGGTTGGTGTAGATGATTCCTCTTGTGCACAACATCCTAGCCCACTCTTATCATGGGGGCTACTTTCTTTTCCTAAAACCATTTGAAGGGACTCTTTCCCTTTAACCAACCTTTCATTCACAAGTTTTACATTTACAAGCTCTTTCTTCATCTTCTCACAAGACTTGGTTAGTTATTTATTCTTAGTTGTAAGGTCTAAGATTTCCTTTGTGAGATCTAAAATCTTTGAATTTAATAAAGAAATGTCTTGATCCTTAATTTTTACTTGTTTACTCAACTTTGTGCAAAGATTTTGAAAAGATAAAAATTCATTGCACAATAGTTCATACCTTTATTCTTCATTTTCAAATTCATCATTTGAGGTGCTGATATCATCATCTATGAGGGACATATAGCTGTGGTGTGAGTCTTTTGCATTATTCTCCACCTCTTCTTCACTTTGCTCTCCCTCAACCCAACTAGTGTAGAAGTTGGTCTTTTTTCATTTTTTATCATCTCTATCCCTCCTTTGCAACTTGTCATTACTTGGACATTTAGATGCCACATGGCCTCTTCCATCACAAATCCAAAATTCTATTGAAGAAGAATAAAAATTAGAAATTGAAAAATTCAAACCTCTTTTTTTACCTTTGAATTAGTTGGTTCTTTTCTAACTTGAGCTCTTACTTATTTTTTCCATAACCCTTTGTAGCCTTCTTAAGAGAGAAGTTATTTCTTCTTTATTGCCCTCATCTTTCATTAGGTTCCCTTTCTTTGGAGGCACATTTTAGAGAAATGGGTTTTTCTTTAATTTCCCATTCACTTATGAGGTTCATTTCATAAGCAATAAGAGCATTTTGAAGTTCTTTGAATTTTAGAAATAAGAAATTTCTAATTTCCTCCATGGCTATGACCTTTGGCCTAAATTCCAATTGGGAAGTTCTAATAATTTTTATTATGATATCACTTTTAGGTAATTTTTAACTAGTACCTCTAATAGCCATAACAAGATTATTTACTTTAGAGAAATAATCTTTTATTTTCTCACCTTCTCTCATTTTGAGCTTATCCTACTTACTTTGTAAGACTAAAAGTTTAGATTGCTTAGCTACTGAAGTTTCCTCATAAGTAGCCTCTAATGCTTCTCAAATTTCTATGGTCGTTTTACATCCAGATATTCTATTAAATTTAGATTTATTTAATGTAAAATATAAACATTTTTTTTCTTTTGAATCAAACATGAATTTATCTTTTTTCTCTTGCATCCATTTGATTTGAGGCTTGATGGCTTTGGTTATATAGTTGACGAGTAGTGTGTAGCCCTCAAGGATGGACTCCCAAACTTTGAACTCCATAGACTCAAAGAAGCCTTGCATCCTTGCCTTATAATAGGTAAACTCGAACCCATCAAACATTAGTGGCTTTGTGTAAGATGTTTCCTCCATAGTTCACTCTTTGAATTGATGTCAAATGAAAGAGTACCAGGCTTTGATACTAGTTGAGGATCATAGAACTTAAAAGGAAAAGGGGGGTGTGGGGAGGAATGAATAAGTTCCCCAGAAAAACCACACTTAATTTTTACATGGTTCCCCAACTTAGGTACTTCCACACATAAAGGGTATAATCCTTGCACACCTTTAGACTTTGTTTCTAAAAAATGTGATTTGAAGGACATCACACCCTATACAAGCTCTAAGATTTGCTCCAACGTGTTTCATCATTGTGAAACCACTTAACCTTGCAAGGTCCTAAAAATCTTAGAATGTGGTTTCAAGGATCCCAAAATCTTTACAAATTAAGCTCTCTTTTGGAGTGTTTTGATGCTACACAAACACTTAATCTTCTAGGATCCCAACAAGCTTAATGATGATGCTTTCTTGTAAGAAGCACATCAACCCTAGTGAGGTAACAAGAGAGAAAAAAAATCATAAGGAAAGAATGTAACTTAAATTATGGATCCTTATGATTTGAAGCACAAATTACAATTAGTCAAGAAAATGATTTATTAAATGAAGAACACAAGTACAATATACAATGATTACTTTGATAGTGACAATTTATGTATAACACTTACACAATACCCAATAAAATGAAGTCTTCTCAGAGCCTCAGAGTTTCTGAAATTACCTCAAAATTCATGCAAAAGCTATCTAACAACTAGTGAAGATGTCTTCTTTGAGATTGGAATGTCTCTCTAAAAATGACTTCAATTCTAGGAAGACATCTCTTCTGAATTTGGGATGTCTCTATGGAGATGTATTCTCTTGAAAGGAGATGTCTCCTATTTTTGGGAATGTATTCTTTGAGTCAACTCCATTTTAGCCAAGACATCTTCTACTTTTAGGAGACATCTTCTCAAATTTTGAGTTTTGATTCTTGAGGATTTCTCTTGATCACTAGAGCATCTTTATTTGATTTGTAGTCTTCATCTTTATCCATGCTTGTTCATGCTTCCTTGAGTCCTTATAGTCTTCTCTTTGACATCTGTTTGTAGATCTCTCTTATTGAGTTTTCATTCAAGCCCTACAAACCACCACATTCTACAACATTCTATGTTCTCCATTTTCCTTAAGGTTTTGACATACCAAACGGTCAACAATAATCTATGGATGAGCATTGTAATTATGCTAGTAGTTGATGTTAATTTTGTGATCATTGTATTTCCACTTTAAGTTAGTGAAATCTTAGCGTATGGTTTAACTCTTAGCAAGGCATATGATAGATGTTGTAGGGCTCTTAATACTTCTAGTCATAAGCATAATTGAAATGATATTTAATTCTAAGTCTAAATAATAATGGAAATTCAAGTCTATTCTATCATAATAGCAATAGGTATATGTTCCTGGTTTATCGGTCATGTCTTGGACTTATGTAGTTATCATTGGGATTACCAAGTGGAATTACTATTGAGTGAATCAAACAATACCACTACTTGGTTACCAGATAACTACACTTCATACTTGATACCAATCATATCCATTTCACTTACTAATAACATGTAAAGGAAAGTACTTGAAAATGTAAAGTGTTAACTAAGGAAAGTAAGAAATTATTCTAAATAAAACATAAAGACAACCAAGGAATGTTGAAATGATAAGAAACAACTTCAATCCTTATTCTTTAATATGATTAGTAATTACTTTAGCTACTCCCACTACATCTTAGTGCTACATAATCATGATTGTGGCACCTTCACTAGTTTCTAACATAATTTGGAACAATAAAACCTTCCCTAAAATTTTTTGTTCACAATCTTCCTCTCCTTCTATTTGTAATAACATCTACCCACTAGTAGGTCATGTGGAAACTATGGGCCTCACCAAGCTTTCTATAACTTTGTAAAGATTTGAGCCCTCCCTTGCTCACTAGCTGATTGTATCTGCTATTAAGCGTAGATAGCTCATTAATGAATGGTAGTATTATGGAGGTGGTGGAGCTTATTGTTCTAGTCTATCTCTAATAGGTGTTCAACTGCTGGGTCCTACTTTTTGCTATTTTCTAGTAGCTAGAATATTACCGATAGGTATTGAACCTAAAGCTCCCTCAGTGCCTGCTAACTTCTCCAACTAGTCTTTCTTTGGTGGCACTAGTTTTAACATTTCTACATAAGAGGCATTTTGGGATTTCCTTAGGGCATTGTTAGTGTGACCCATAATTCCTACTTGTTTACATAGCTTCCTTATTAGGCAAGGGAATGACAGTGTTGGTTTCCCTACCTTCTTCTTCTTGAACCATCTCTGAATCTTTAGAAAGATTAGATGTGTGATGTTGGTGTTGAACTTTCCCATTAGTATCGCACTTCCTTGAGTTGCATATTTGGAGATTCTATTAAGCCTCTTAGTTGGGAATACGTGGTAAGTCCCAATCTTAAAATAGATTTTATCTTCGGTGGTCATTTCACTGTAGTCTTCATCTTCCTTATTGTAGGCCCTTTGTAGCCATAATTTCTTAGCATATGTATTTGACCTTATGAAAATCTATGCAACATTGGCTCCTTCATTTGGAATATTCAAGGCCATATCAATTGCCTCAATTGAATATGGTACTGAGACTTCTTCAATCTTCACTATTGCATCATCTTGCTTATTTCTCCAAAATTGATAAACCTCTCCTAAGTATCATTCTACATTGTTGGATAAGATTGGCCATAGTGGAGATTATTGGAGTTTCATCCTTATAGCTTCTAGAGAAAACTCCATGAATGGACCAAAGTTTAGTTCCACGATTACTATGGACATTACAAATTTTTCCTAGATGGCTTAGAGGCATTCGTTGAACAACATGAATATTATTCATATTCTAATGCTGGTGGTGCCTCTACTTCTACTTATTTTGATTATTCAATGGTAGGAGTGTATTACTAAATTCTAAATAATTAAGCCTACTACTCAACATGTTCGACTTGTTGAGTCTATTCTCCTACTTGGCCTCTTCCATGATCTCTTAATCTTTTACTACCATGTTGGGAAGGTCCTTCGACTGCTAGTCTCTTCTAGACCATCTACAGTCATCAAAAGCTTAAGGTTACCCAAGTGTTTTAATTGGTTTTTAACAGTTCATAATCCTTCTTGTACTCTTGGTTTAATCAAGTTCTTAGCTTTTTCTATTAGTTACGATCTTTATCGTTATTGTAGAGTTAGAAAAAAGATTCAAAAAGAAACCCCTAGGTGTTATATCTCTAATTGTTATGACCTTCTATAGTAATAGTTTTATTATTTATTGTGTCCTTAATGGTTGATATGGTTAGTTAGAAGGATTAGTTAAGTTCTTTGGCTTAAACTTGGTTAATTAGTTATAATATTCTTATTATTCTCTTATACTTACCCTTTATAGTGTCCTTTGAGTGTTAGAAAATTTTGGCTCAAATATCTAGATGTATGCATAATAGACCTCCCCTCCCCACTCTCCCCCTCCTCCCTCCCTTCACCCCCAAGACTAAGTTGAGCACTTTGTATCAATAAGGTGCAAGAATTTCACAAATTAGAGTTGTAGTAAAAAAGTTATGGCATCAGGAATTTTGCTTGCGAGAGCTTAGAAAAAGTGCAAAAACTTCTCTTACTTTGAAATGGTAGAATGAAGAAATTTTTCTAACTTCCATGCCTATTTATACTATTTTTATATATGTGATGTCATTGATATGACATTGTACCTTTAACGTCATAGGTCATACGACATCATAACTACGACATACTATTGAAAATTTTTAATTTTTTCGGTAATATTTTATGGAAAAATAAGTCAATTGGATGATTTGGAAGACATAGAGACTATGTAAAAGGTTAGGGATCATAGATGATGCTTGAAATTAAAAGATTTGGCATTCGAAAGTTATAAGGAAGGAATCTTAGGTAATGAAAGTTTATTGAGTATATATGAGATGGATTGAAGATTATTAATATATGGATAGATTATAAAACTTTGTGGGAAGTATTCTTTGAGTACTAAAGTGTTTAGGAGACACAAGATGATGTGGAATTAATCATCAAGTATGAGGTACAAGAGTTATACAAGTGGATCCTTCCCATAGCAAGCTTTAGCCCTTAGTTCCCTTGTATAACCATGCCTAAAAGTGTCCGTAGGCACTCAAGGAGTTGAATGTAAAACATACCTATCTAGCAAAACACACATGTTAATATCACAAGATTGGAAAATTAACACTATATTATGCAAAACCATAAAGTTATGATTAAATATACTAGTGAGGTGAAATGGAATGTAGAAGGGATTATAGAAATTGGGATGTGAGGTGTCTTATCATAGGCATAATGAATTCTTGTGTGTGATGTATGATTATAGTAATCATTAGCTTTTCCATCCATGATTCAAACTAAGTCCAAATCACTTATCTAGTGACATCGCATTGTTTCATCCCCAATACTAACAACTATAAGACCACCACTATTGTAAGGAGTATTACCATTTGATAATGTAGTTCAAGGAAGGATTTTATTAATAGCTCACGTTTTTTTATTTTTAGATTCCTAAGAGGCCACCTACCTTCACACATGGGTAACATGTCTTTCTAGTGGGACCCCTAGAATTTTATTTTGTGCTTTTATTTTATTTTTACTATGTTGACTTTACTAGAGGACTACCTTTAAGCATGGATAACATGTCTTTCCAGTGACATGATAAGGCTACACTTATTGTACTCTTACTTCCACTTTTTTTTATAATTCAAGAAAATAATACACACTTGAAAACAAGACAAAACTCATAATAATAGTCCAAGAGAATCCACAAGTCCCCTTGATGTCACACCCTTTTTCATTCCCACTTGGTTCTTCACTCTTCTATTTAGACACAATGATCATGAGTTTATTTTAATTTTATTGTGAAAAGAATATGATTATGGCCATGGTAAGATCCTCTTATTATTGGAAATGAGTGGATGGATGACATGGTTTCATTGTATATGTAATCAATCCTTTATGATTTGACAATATAGGGTAATCTTCATCTTATTGGAACTACATATTATTCATTCCTTGTGCTTTATTAAAGAAATAACAAAAATATGTACAAGAGAAATAATCAAAATCATAGAGAAAATGGAAAAAATAAAGAAATAATTTTAAAAATATCAAAGAATATTAAATGATTAAGAAATGAAAACTTATAAAAGAATGAAAAGATATCAAAGAATGTGGAAAAGTAATAAGAAAAGCAAAAAAGTATAACAAAAATTATAAACCACAAAAATTAGAAAACAAAAAGGTTCGAAAGCACTTATTAATTTCTAAGTTAAGGCAAGGCATCTTCCCCATGATTGAACTCATGGGCAAGTATTTGGAAATGGATCCTAGATCCTTTGGATCATACACTTTAGGTTTCTTATTTATCATCCTTAGTGATTTATATTTTCATTTATTATCCCATGTGATGATGATAATTGAATTTTGATCTTATGGGGACATCTATCTAGTTGGACTAGATGATCTTTCCATATTAGAAGGTCAAAATATACTCTCTTGTTTATTCTTAAATCTAAATTTTAAGTCCTTATTTTAGATTTCCTTGTGTATGATTATGGTTTAGAATTTTCTTTTGTGAGTTCTTAGTTTAGGTCATTTTCTTAGGATAGTAGTTAAGAAATGAATAAGATGTTTCCATGCATATTTTAGAGAATTTCATGTTCTTAGTTTTTAACCACTAGGTGTCTTTTGGTTTGGTAGCCCATGTCTCTTATTGTTGATACATTTTTTCTCACATTTATTGTGGCTTGATGTAAGGGCTATGTTGACATTATGAAGTTTAGTCCACAACTGCACCTTCATTATCATTAGTAGTGCATGAAATTCTTTGTGCATGGATAGCTCCTTACTCATCTTACTTATAGATTTCCATGGATAACTCTGTCATTCCTAACTTAGCATCTATTGTGGTAAGCCACGATCTTTCCATAATGATAGGAAATTCCTTGTTATTATTCTTCTCATTAATGACTAAGAAATATGCTAGACAAGACCACCCATTAATAGTGGTCACTACATCTTCTATTGATCTTAAACGAATGATCACAGATTGATCTTCAAGCTCTAATCTTATGTTGCACTTCTTTAAGTGTGGTAGGTTCCATGCCTTGTATGTTTCATAGGATATGAAGTTTACTCCAAAACTTAAGTCTAGTAGAGCCTTGCATGGTGAATTTCCAGTGATTTGTAAATAAATTAGAGGAATTCTTGAATCTATTCTTTTCTTAGGGAGTAGTCTTTCCTTAATCCAATCTGATACTATTTTAATTAACATGATGATCACAAGCTTCTAAGTTAGTTGTGGTAGAAGCAGAATGTTTGTAGGAGGATCTTTTAGAGGAGAAACTTGTTTGGATGGAGTCCTTGCCCAACCAGTCTTTTTTGGACTTGTCCTAAAGAATGGATGTTTTTAAGATTCTATTTTAATGTTGATGGTGTGATCCTCTCTATATATATTTACTACCCTAGCAGCATGCTTCTACTATGGTTGTGATGGTAGCTTCCCTTGCATGACTGGTGGCAGTTTTGGTGGTAAAGAATTAGAAGGCTAATTTGATGGACCAACTACTAGTTGATGTGCATATATATTGGAATCCATCCTTGGAGTGATAGGTTTGTAATCTTCAAGTGGATAATAATGCCAAGAAGTATGAACTAAAGCATTCCCTAGAGAGATTGAATGTTGTACATAATATCCATAAGGATCTTGTTTCCTATATGGATATTGTTGCCTCAGTGGTGGCATTGCTCAGGCTTGTGGCTGTTGCCACTACTACTAGTGTTTCTCTTGTGGTTGAGGGTAAGCTCTGCTTAGGTATTAGGTTAGTTGAAGGATTGTTAAATATTACCTTGAGGATAAGGTAATCATCTTGACATATTATTTTTAACAAATTGTGGATTGCATGCATATGCCCTAGACTCTTGTAAGTGGACCATAATAGAAAAACATCCCTTAAGATGTTCATATTGGCACACCTTGCATCCTTTCACATATTTTGAAGTAGAGTCAGTACACCCAATTGTAGCAACCTTTTCCTTTCTGGTTATAACCATCTTATCCATGATCTCTTCTCTTTTTCTTATCTTTTCCTTTATCGAGTGCTTATTTAGTTCTTTCTTCTACTATCTCAAGGGTTGTAGCAAACTTTTCATCCATCGAGTTTTACATCTTCTCTACCTTTGTTGCTATATCATTGATAGATTTTTGAATTGGTAGAGCTTTCTTTTGAATCACATCTTTTAAGGTTTCTTCTTCCTACTTGTTGCACATTTGAACATCTCATTTTTTTATTGATGGATCTTAGTTACACTCTTAAGCTAATTCTCTCCTTTTTAACTCTCCTTCCTCTTTTGTCACTTGGTATATTAGCCGTTGAATCCAATGGATGATCAACTCTTATATTCTTCCTTGGGTGTAGACCCTAAGGATTTTTCCAATTTTATTCCTTAACCCATCAACGATGTGCCTAAGTTGTTTCCTTTGCAAGAATTCATGGCTTAGGCATTTATGCAAAAGAGAGTAATATCTATCCATTACTGCATCAAGGGATTCATGTGTCCCTTGCTTTCATCTTTGGATTTACTTTCTAAGGTTAGACACTCTTAAGTAAGTTTGATATTTATCATTAAAAATCTTGAGCATGGTACTCCATCTTCTAATTAATTCTAGTTTCAATTATTTATACCAACTCTCTACCTCCTTAATGGGTGTTCTAGAAAAAAGCTTGAGCTTATGCTAATTACTTTCAATGTTTTGGAGGGCACAAGCATAATGGAATTCTTGAAGGTGATGTTATGGATCTATGTTATATCCTCCAAATCTAGGAATT
Organism: Gnetum montanum; assembly: GCA_015680685.1. Taxonomy (NCBI): domain Eukaryota; kingdom Viridiplantae; phylum Streptophyta; class Gnetopsida; order Gnetales; family Gnetaceae; genus Gnetum; species Gnetum montanum. The sequence goes on from MNCI01003536.1 coordinate 1,849,284, forward strand.
TTATTCATATCTAGCCATTTGATGTGATTTTTTCTTACATGCCTAGTGAGAATATATATAGCTTATCTTATATTGATCATGCTATAAGTGGCTAATAGGGGTTCTTCATAGTTATTAGGTTTGTAAGCTTTGTTGTAGTAGCGACCCCTTCGATGCTCAGAACACTTCCTATCCTAATGCCTATTTCTATTCCTTCATTACTCATAATCATTCTCTTCATCATTAGGACACCTTGTATACTTCTCTCTCTCATAATCTTTTCATCTCTCTTTGACATGATCTCTTGATCTATGTTCCTTCCTATCAGACTCTACAAATGAATGTGAAAAGGAAGATGAAGCAGTTGAAGAATGGTGTTGGCTGGTTCTTCTTCTGTGACTTTGTGATTCATCCTCTTTTGGTTCTACAGAAGCTTTGTCTATGTCTAAAGTCTCTTGCATTCTTCCCAAGGTTCTCTACCAAAGTTGACTTTAGCTTTATGTCAGCTACAATGGATATAGGAAATATCAATTTTAATGTCATCATACCAATGTGCTTAGGTACATGGGCATTCAAATAAAATTCCATATAGTTTTTTAGATCCACACTATAGGCACTCAAAGGAAAAATATTCTAACTTTAAGGGAAAAAAACTGCAAGAGTTTGGCTAAGGCTATAACTAAAAGATGTCATAAACATGAGGGATGCAGGCATTTATATAGGCAATAAGTGCATCAATGTTGATGCATCTATGTCCATGCATGGTAGCATGCATCAATAGGGATACATTGATGAGACTACATTGACGTAGCCTATCTTACTGATGTTCCGTCATACCTCCACAATTGACTAAAAACCCATTCTTGAGTGAACAAGATTAGGATCGAGTTTCTTACAAAATTGGGAGGTATGGAATTTATTAATTGAAAGATAAGAAAAGTAATTCTTTAACTAACTTTGAGTGCAAAGGTGTACATTATTAAAAAAATGGATGTCCATTATAATAAAATTGAACACTATACAAAAATGCAATAGGTGTATGGATGATTGCCAAAGACATGGTGAAGTCTTAAACAATGCCTAAAGGTGGAGGCTCCTATGGCTCTGATGGTCCCTCTTCCTATCCAATGCTAGTGGAGGTTAAGGTTAGCCTAATGCTATCGCTACTTCTATTGGAAGCTTGAAGGCATCTAGAAGTGCTTTTATTTCCTTCTCCATGCTTCATGGGTTGTACATACTCCACATAACTTCATTGATGTGGGTTGGTATAGGAATGTCTCATTGGCATGGCATGGAAGGAAACACTTCCTTTGCATTAACAAACTAGGCTGTGAATTTTTTGAATTTTATGTTGAACACCTTTACCAAGTTTTATAGCTTCTGTTAGTCATTGATTCTTCTTTCCAAGTTCTCAGCAACAAATCATTAGACAATGAATATGCTCCTCAAAACTTCAAGCTTCACATTGACTATCTCCAACTTTTGTTTTGTTTCCTTGTGGAGCTTAAATTCCATGAAGAAGATAGGAACTAGTTTCTTACTTCTCTAAATCTAACCTTGGCCTCCCTACTATTAGCATTATCAAGTTTTCATAGCGAAGGTTGGTGAGCTTCATGTACTCAACCATCTCTTCAATCTACAACTCCTTTAGGTGGATTTTAGCCTTATTGAATGCATTCAGTGTATTAAATATGGGCTACCATAATTCTTCTCTCTATTGATGTTGTTGGAGGGTCTTTTCAATTTTTCCTTCTCCAATTGAATGTCTTTTTCATTGACCTCTTTAAGGAGTTCAACTTGGTCCTTGTAGTGATTTTTCACTCGCTTAAATTTTAGGGCTTCATCCTTCTAGGAGGCTACCTCAATGGCAGTTTTCTGACAAAGGACATAGACTTTCTCCATTGAGAGATTACAATTTTTTGTTGCCATGCTTGTCAAGTCCAGGTTTACCTTAGGGAGTTTCTCTTGCTACTGGCTTATCAACTCGACCATTTGGTCCTTCTTGAACCTAAGATAGGTCCTTTCATGTAAGCAGTGATTATCCCTAGTGAGGACCAAGTTTTCTTCTCAAACTTGCGATAGGTCCTTTTAGTGTTAAAGGTCATGGCCTCTAACAAGGATGCATTGAAGATCATGGCCTCCTTTACATTCTCAATATACTAGGATCTTAGTTAAAGTTGTTGGAAATCTTCATCCCTAGTGAGCTTATGTCTAAGAATGGTAGGATTGGAGAGTGTAACTCAACAACTTTGGTGGCCAATCATTAATTGGTGGCATGGCCTTATTTAGTTGTACATTGGGAATTAATAATTTACTCCTTGTCTTAAGCAATTGTAACTAGTTTGTAGTAATATCATCCAAAAGATCAAAGATCTTTGGAAGTGGTTTCTCAGTTCCAACTAGTTGTTCCAATACCTTCTCATGTTGGGTAGTGCTCATCCAACCATTCCATGCTCTTGTAGATGCATGGATGTTTTCCATGGTGGAAATGTTAGGTATTGATGCCGTAAGAGCATTTAGGGCTTCAACAACTTTGTCAGCCATCACCTCTACCATTGTCTGTTGGTCTTTATGCTACATGACTAGGATAGTTATCCCCTCACTTTCCTCCAACATGATAGAGAAGGCCACCACATTTCTTGAGATTTTAGGAAATGTTTGTCTTGAAATGAACACTATGATCTCCTTAGCACTAGGATTATGCCTTATGGGTGCTTACTTTCTTTGAGCTAAGAACAACTGGGTAGTCTCACTGTCTAGCTAGCTGATGATCCTTGTGACCTCATTCAAGTGCATCATGATTGAACAATAGATAGATGGTTCTCCACCACTTGTAGAGCTCTATTGTTGTAGTAGCTATTATTCCTAAAGTGTTTTTTAAATTTTTAGTAGCTACATATGCCTCTCTTGTAGTTTCTAGAGTTATAGGTGGTGGTGATGGCTTCTCCTCTTCTTACAGCTTGGTTGTTACCTTATCTTTTATTGTTTCTTACCATGATGCAGTAGTAGCATAACCACATGAAAAATATGCAAACAAAAAAAATCTAGAATGGTGGGAAAATAGACAAATCAAATATCAAATGTTCAAAAGTTGAGAAACCATGAGTCTTGTATTTTTCCAAATTGAGTAATGAGCCTAAAATCCATATGTTTCCAAATAGTTGAAAATCCTAAAATTACAAATAATAAATAAATATTATTATCAAAAAGGGATTAAATGGCCATCAAAGACTACTAAGAGTGATAACTAAATTTTCAAATGCATTATGAAAATTGCAAAAATTAGTCAAATAGTAGAAACCAAAAATACAAGGTCATTCTAGACATCTAAAACTCTAGAAACATGATAAGTTATTATTTGAAAATTTCAATTACTTTGGAAATCCTTAGAAGCTATATTTTTGGCTATTTATCAAATTTTTGATATTTGAAAAGTAGGGCATCACTTTATAAATTTTTTTGTTCTTGGCACATGGTATTTGATGATGATTTCAAAATGTATCAAGATCCCAATAAAATAAAATATGAAATAAAAAGTATAGCCTAATTGATGCTAGAAAGTTAACCAATGTTTTCTTTTATGTCATCATGGTTTGGAGCTATCTTAGGCCTCAAAAACATGAATTATAATCTTAAATCCTAGTTCTACAATCTAGAAATTAAGTAAAAGAAAAATGAAATTTAAAGAGGTCTAGAAAGAGAAAAGCTTGATATCTAATATTCCATGCATAAGAAAATCAATATTATAATATTAAATCTTAAAATTATGTAGAAATAGATCAAATCTGGTAGACAGGAATCCCAAAAATTTCATTTAACAATTATTGAACTAATCAAACCAAACCAAATTAAATATTGAACTAATCAAACTAAATATTCTAAACATCCAAAAGTAAAGCTTTGTAATAAATTTTTCCTACCTATTGAACAATACTACAACTCATGCCCTCACATATATGAATCTTTAAAATAGGCTCCACACCCTAAATAAGATCCAAGATCAATGATGGAACTAAAACATAATATAAAATAAGGTCTAATGAAAAGCATTTATAGAGGTCCTGGTTAAGAGCATGAATTTAGATCTAGCTTATCATCTCTTTGGTAGGATCTACCACTTTGGCTCTATCTCCTAGATATCTATAATGTAACTAGATGATTTCTAATGGAAGGATTATAAGGTATTTATACTTACAAGGACATGCTAATATTAAGAAATGGAAATTCTATTGAAAAAAATAAACTAAAAAATAAACACAATTAACCTAAAATTTCTTGATACAAATAATATTCTAACATGGAAACATACATAGCATTGGCCTAGAAGGTACCCCCTCTATAGTTCATCTAATAGCTATGTTTATTCCCATGCATAACCAAAGGTCTAATTTCCAAGAATCATGGTCGAAAGAACAAGTACTAATTAGTTGTAATGGGATCACATCGTGATCATGATCACACTTTGGTTTTGAATTTTATTATTAATATGAGTCACTCTCAATCATGGGCTAGTAGCAATCGGATTGCAATGTTAAAATTATGAAGGACACAAGATGGAGGTAAGATGTGTGAAGATCAAGATTCTTTAGAAATAACTATTGCAAGTGTGTCATGAGTCACGACTTAGATCACAGCTTGCTAAAACTAGAAACAATTTTATTTGATATATGACTAACTATGTACATTGTGGTATACTATCTATGGTCATTTGAATGAGTGTGCTTAATGTATGCATGTGTTATAATAATAGTATTGATGAATTATGTTCAGATTGATGCCTATGTCATTAGTTACTTAGGGTTGATAAATGGTTAGAACATGTTATGTTTATGCTTTATGTATTCATTGTGACAATGTCATTAATGTTCATTACACAATGCCATTGATGTTGATTAATGCTTGAAGCACTAGTTGCTTAAGGTCATTTATTGACAAGGATGTCCTTGTGTGTGTTAGCACTATGTGACACCTGCTATATTTATGGAGTCTGGCATTCAAGATAATGCATGTAGCACTAGTTTCTTGTATTAATTGATTGAGCTATGTTTGTAATTATTTCAATGACATGTTATGCATATGATATGTATGTTATGTTGGAGCTAACATGAGGATGTGAACTAGTTGGTGATGAGGCACCCTAGAGGAGTTGAAATGGCCACTTTTGTGATGCATCAATAAGGTTTATCTCTTAGACCTTATACTAAGAGTGGGAAAGCATAGGTAGGGCCTACAACTAGTACAAGATCTTGGGGCATATTGACATGTATAGGTCTATCCTTCAAAAGGTTAGTGACTTGGGACTACAAATGAGGGAGTTGATACTAGCATTAGTAAAGTTATATGTGAAAAGAACATTAATAAAAGACCTATAGGAATTATTTGTATTATGAGTACTCATGATAATGATAACATGTTATCCACTAAGCATGGATGCATTAGATGCCATAGAAGCTTTGTAATTATGATTTAACTTATGGTTACGATTTATTGAAGCATAGGATTTTGGAAATACTTGTATGTACTATTTTAGGTACATGTGTTTTGGTATCCCTATTATATATGAGACCTAGTTGCATTTGCGCATGGATTGATACATGTAATTTTTAATTACAATATCATATGTGTTAGTATTCTTTAAGGCATCAATTTCCAAGAAGATGTGATTATGGTAATGTAATGTGGTTGAAGCCTATAAAATATGATACATGTTATTAAGTTTGTAATGATAGGAATGTTATTGTGGTGGATTAGTAGCTTGATGATTTGATAGTCATGTAATAGTGTTATCATGAGATCTGGTATCTAATTGGTATTATGGTTAATGGCTTTGTTATTATTATGATGAGATGTGATATGTATGATGTGTCTACGTTATGTTTGATATAAGATATACTAACCCTATTACAAGTTACTTAATGGCTTTTCCACATCTCACCTCTTGCATAGCATCAAACTTCCCATCTGTAAAGGATGTGTAAAGGCTCTTACTTAGTTATGCACTAACCTCCATTTATGTGCAAGTGATGGAGCTAGAATTTTAGGAGGCCAATAGATCTAAGAAAGGTGATGGTAATCTTGGATTTACACTCTTACTATTCTTAATATATGTATTTATGCGAGATATGGATGAGTTTGTTGATGATGTTGTTTTAGATGGCCCATGAGCCATAGTTATTTGTATAATGTATATGATGTCCATAAAGATAGGTTTGTGTTTTGGACATATTGACTAATAAGATATGATGATTAGACATGATGATTATGATTTCTAAATAGTTTTTATGTACCTACATCTATGATGTAACATTTTGAGGATGATATGTTACCAAGGATGATTGGTATATGATATTTGATGCATGCATGTTATCTTTGCAATATTGTGAGCTTTTTTAGAAGTGATTTATCATTTTTCATTGTATTCCTTCCATCCTTTGATGTGCTTTACATGGTCTAACTATATTTTTCATTAGATTACAGTCCATTCCTAAGCTTGTCTTGGGTTAGATGTGTAGGGAATTACAAAGTGGTATTAAAGTAGGTTATCTTGATTATTATAGGAGGTTGTGGTACTTACCTCTATGATTGTAGGTATCACTTATGTTAGGCAAGTAGAGTTCAGGTGGAAAAGGCCACCATGTTGATGAGACTTAGGCATCTCCAAGTATGTAGGCAAAGAAACTTATAGTCAGTCAAGTGTAGCTAGTAGACATAGGAGTTGATGATGATCACATGAATTTGGTTGAGAAAATGATGTCATTGCTACTATCACATCTACCTTGGAGAGTAGAGTTTGGGTGGAGTAATGATGTCACTCCACCTACTCTTACAATTATTTGAGAGGTTATGAGTGATAGTAGTAATGACATAGGTAACTAGTTATTAGAGAGATTAGTAGTGTCAATAGTAGCATTGCTAGTATTGGTGGTGATAAAGAATAGTCCAAGAAGCTAATTAGCAAAGATTTAGTTGAATAATGCCATAAGTTGCATTCTCCTACACTTTCTAACACAAAAGATCCAATTTTTGTAATAAAGTGGCTAGAGAAGATGAAGAAGGCATTTGATCTAATGGGTTGTACTCCAGCATAGTTGACCAAGTTAGTTGCTTATCTAATGATAAATATTGCTAGATGTTGATGGAAATCATATTACTAAGCATCCAAAAATCAATATTCTAGTTTGGTTTTTCTTCATTCATGAATATATGCATGATAAGCTCTTCAAAGTTTACTCTACTAGAAATCTTTCATCGATTTCCTTGGCTATACTAATGATCCCACATCCCCATAAAAAGCATAATATCATAATCACCAAGAGAAACATTTTTGGGTTTGAATCTAGTTAAGGTGTGGGCTAATGATGAAGATTGCTAATCCTTAGAACCAATAATTAGGGACTTGGGTGAAAGTAGCAATTGACATTACTAAGGTTCACAAAGAAAGATACTTCTAGGCCTTCATTACAATGGATATGAATGAGCAAGATATTTTTTTTGAATTGCATATTATATGAAGTCAAGTGATTTTAAAAATAGATTAAACATGAGGAATTTTTTTATAAGTATAGATTCAACCACAAGTTTAACTTTGGTGTGAAGAACTATGAGATCGATTTGGATGGTAAACATACCAATTTATACAACCAATAAGCTTTAAAGTACATTGCTCTTACCATTGCCTCTTTTTTATTTTCTCTTTCTTTTTTCTTCAAATTTTTGTTTCTTTTCAACATTACTTTTTATCATATATATATATATATATATATATATTTTCATTTCTTTCATAGGAATAGGTTTTTTGATGGAACATGAAAATCATGGTAATTCTTGGAGTACCATATCACCACATGGAGTCTTCAAATTATATGAACATGAGAATTCATCCCCCATCACATGACATGTGTAGGCTTATGATATCATAAATCTCTTCTGACCAGGGTGGTTAGGAAAGGAACCATGTGAACCCTAGTCTAATCACATCGATTAGACTCATCTAGTGGTAATAAGGACCCTTGATGATACATCCTTTCCATACCCATGACTAGGACCCAATCTAGAATCCTAGGGCTCACACCCTAATGTGTGGATGCACTACATGCCTATAGTTCTAGTAGCATTAGCTTCAATAGCTTACAAGATGAGTTTCTACTTCCTAGTGAATCTAAGCCTAGTTCACCAACAATGGATAAAAGAAAATTAGGTGAATAAATATTGTTTCATGGTCATTTTGTTAATCAAATCTCCATGGTTGACCTATTTGGCATACTTGCATCATCATCATCATTTTAGCTTATCCATCAACGTTTAACTTATTAGATGAGCATTCATAAATCATCCTAACTAGTTTTTCCATACACATAAATAAAAAAATCCAAAAGAAAAGAAAATCTCATGATTGATTATTTGTTATGCTCAAAAAACATAAATTCCTAACTAAACCCACTAATCTTTATTAATTAAAGAAAGGAAATAGTAGAAACATAAAATTTTAACATGGTATGGAGGATATCTCCCCCATGACTCATCCAAGTCTATCACTTGGGAAGTATCTAAGTAGTAAATTAAGCATTAAGAATGCTTAGAGGTGAAAAATATTTATTATGATACAAAAGGTATTACCCATCAAGTGCTCCATCTAGCTCATTTGAAGGGCTTATGGTCATGGTGTAATTAGACTAGGAAGGATCATAATGTATTAGTTTATCTTTTGACCTCATCCCTTCTAGTAATCTCAAGATGAAGGCCTTGGAAAATCAACCTAAAATTTGCAATGCTCAACCAAGCTCTTTCCATTATAATAGGAAGGTTCTCTTCCATCTTAACTTCTAAACTAAGCACTAGGAAGTTAGTGGGATATGACCAAACTACAACAAAAGTGATCACATTGCATACCTATCCTATAATGTATGTGCATGATTGGTTTGCTTGCTTCAACTAAATGTTGGTATGCTTAATGATGAGCGGTGAGGTACCCCTACACCCAACCATATGAATCACAAAGCATTCATGTGTGATTTGGTTGAATTCCATAGACTTTGTCATTTCCAATGCACTAGCCCTTTAAAAAGTGTATCTAGCCTTAAGGTCAATCATTGTCCTTCTAATTACACTTGTGATGTTTGTTGGTATGGTTAAGTGTAATTGAGGCATTCGATTTTTATCATTTTTATGTTTTATAGTTGGGTGCTTAAATTGTAGATAAAAAGGGATTTGATTAAATAATCTAAATTAAATAATTAACTAATCATTTAACTAATCCTAACATAAGTATCCATTCCCATTTTTTGTACATGTCTTGAACCCATGTATCCACTACTAGACAACCAAGTGCTACGCTACTGGGCGTACCAAGCAATAACACTACTAGGATTACCAAGTGAATCTATGTTATGCTTGAAGTGGTCGTACTTATGTATTTAATCTATCTAGCTTAATTATTTCATAAAATCAATTACTGGAAAATATTTGCAAAATAATTGAAAACATTTAACAAATAACTGAAAACATTGAATGCATAAATGAAATAGCTAATCTATCCAAAGTGCTACAAAGTTTATTAGAAAGCTCATCTTTATTGACACACACATTGTCGTGCTTACGTACAAAAATGCTTGAATAAAGATCTATATAGTCAATGACTCCTACTGTGGGCACTTGGAGGAAAAATTCTAACTTTCAAATGGAAAAAATGCAAGATTTCTACTGCAATTACAATATACTTTTATGTCATAAATGCAACTGTAAGTGTGTATTTATAGCTGAAAATCAAGAAAACCAACATTGCGTCGATGGGGCCTTGTCGATGCATGGTAAGATGCATCAACTAGGCCTTGTCGATGAGGCCTAGTTGACGAGGCTACGTCGACAAGGCCTCGTTGACACAGCCAACTTAACATGACTCATCATACCCCCACGAATGGATGAAAACTCATCCTCAAGTTCTATTACAAAATTGGAAAGGCATGAAATTATTGAATAACTTTTCTTTACACAATACATACTGACTGACTTGACAAAAAATGGAGTGTATGGATCAACACATTACAAAAAATGAAGGTGTTTGGGACACAAACTTGAACACCATGATTCAACTCTTCAAAATTAGACAACATATTCCTTGATGGTGTGAAGCTTGTTGGAGAAGATCAACTGGTCCTAGTCAGGGGTGGTTCCTAAGGTTCCAAGGGACCCTCACTGGCTTCATGCACTAGTAATGGTTGAGGTGGTTATAGTTGTCCTACTATTGCTACAACTTCAAGTGGGAGGTAGAAAGCATCCAGAAGTGCTTTCATTTTCTCCTCCTTACTTCTAGGATCATGCACTCTCCATGTAGCTTCCCCAATGTGGGTTGGAAAGGGCACATCCCAAGGACATGGGATTGTTGAACATAATTCCCCAGCATTGACAAACCATGCAACAAACTATTTGCATTCAATGTCAAATACTCTTACTATGTTCTTCAAATGTTGGTAGTCATTCATCCATCTGGCTAGGCTCTCAATGATAGATCATTGATCTCTGAATCATCCTATGAGAACTTTGAGTTTAGTATTAGCAGTCTCAAGCCTTTTCTTGGTGTCTTTGTGGTGCTTGAAATTGGCCTTGTATAGCAAATATGAGCTAGCCACTTGTTTTTCTAACTTTGAACACAACTTTTTGGCAATCAACATTACTAGGTTTGCATAATAGAGATTGGCCAACTTCAGGTACTCTTTCATCTCCTTGATTTGCAACTCCTTCAACCAGATCTCTACTTTGTTGTAGGCATCAATCCAATTAAGGATGGACTACCACATCTCTCTTCCTTGATAGAGTTGCTAGAGGAATTCATTCAAATTTGGCTTTACCATCTAGATTCATTTTTCATTCACTTCTTTTTGAAAATTGACCTAGTTCTTGTGGTGATTTTTCACTTTCTGCAATTTGAGAGCTTCGTTGTTCTAGGTGGCGATCTTGATGGTTGATTTCTACTGCAAGGTGCATACCTCCTCCATTGACATATTGTGGTTCTCTACAGCTAATTTCCTCAGTTCAGTGTTTACCCTAGCAAGCTACTCGTGGTGTTAATGAATGAATTCTTGCATTTGATCTTTCTACGCATCAACATTTTGTAGGCAATGATTTTGTGTAGTCAATGCTTCATTCCCTTGGTGCATCTAATTCAAGTCCTTTTTGATTGAGTGCATTTTAGCTTCTACAAAAAACTATTTAAAGATTATCATCACTTCCTCTTACTCAGCCTTCTAAAATCATTTTTGAAGCTGTTTGATAGCTTCATCTCTTATCACTGTTGGGTTGAGGATTGTTTATTTTGCAAGTTAGGCACAAAGTTCAGCAACCTTCGCGGCCAAGCATTGATTTCATTCTTGGGCCATTTCTAGTTGCCCTTCTAAAATAATACATTTTTCCCTTACATTTAGTAGCTCCAACTGGGTTGTGATGATATTCTTTAGAAGATCAAAGATGTCCACAATCAATTGCCCAGTTCCTACTAGTTGTTTCAATAATTTTTCATTTTGAGCTACATCTAAATTCTCGTTGACCATGCCTATAGACATCTGCACATCTTGGAGTGTAGATACATTTAGTACAAACACTACAAGTGCTACATAGTTAGCTACCACTTTTACCATTTTTTCCTACCATTGGTGCTACATCACAAAGATAGTTGCCTCTTCACCTTCCTCCAACCTCATTGAGAAAGTTGCAGCATTCCCAGAGATTTCTAGAAATAGTTGATGTGTTGCTAATGACATCGTCACCTCTCAAGTGTTGGGATCTGACCTTGAAGACAGTTGCATTCTTTGGGTAGATAAAGTTAAACCAACTCTCTCCATCTAGCTAACTATTTGGCCCACCTCATTAAGGTGACTCATTGTTGGTCGATACACAGATGGATCTATCCCACTCACTCCTAATTGTTTCTTTTGTTCACTCAAGAGCTATTCTTATATTTTTTGCAAACATTCAATGGTTGTGTGGGCCTCTAGTTTTGTTTCCTGATTGGGTGGTGGTGGCAACAACTCCTCTTCTTGGGTTTTCGCTATCATTTTATCCTTCATGAATTTTTCCCATGAGACCAAGGGAACATGCCTAAGAGTGTTTTTATCATGAACAATGCCTACCCTTTTGCAAATTTTTTGATGAGGCATGAAAAGGGTAGGGTCTTCCTTCACGTTCATTTTCTTTGAAACATTTTTCAATCTCCAAGTGTAATAGTTGTGGAAGGTTAATGAGCAAATTCCCTCTTAGAGCAGTGCATGCTTAAGTGGAGAAAGTAGTCACCTTACTTAGCCTCACCATTAGATTGAGGTGATAGACCACAATATTAAAATAATATGCTTCATTAGTGTGAGAGCACCATATTCCTTACAATCCACCTCGTAATATCACTAGGTCCACTTCCTCTTAGCCTCACGATCACCTTTTGTAGATAATTCAACTAGCTCTGTTCCTATGTCAGGCAACCCAAGTGCCTATGCAATGGCTTCTGCCAAGTAGGATACTTGAATGTCCATGATCTTGACCAAAAATCTTGGCCTTTGACTATTTCAGAAGAGATAGGTCTCTTCCATGTACCATTCCCCACTAGACATGATTATTGGCCACATGGGAGAGGTCTGTAGTTGTGTCTTGACATCCTCTAAAGCTTTCTCTAAAAATGATCCAAAGGTGATCTCTTGAAGAACTTATTTTTGAATGTCTTGGGACTAAATGATGTCTAGGTAGGCCTGAGTCAACATGACCTCAAGCCTTCGAATGGGTCTAGGCACTTCTCCTCTTTGTGATTGTTTAGTTGGCAATTCTTCACGTAGAATTTGTCAGAAAAATCTGAGTTTGGGCTCCTTCTAAATAGGTCCTGTTACATGGGTCATGTCTGGTAGTTCTTGGCCTTGTTTGTACCGCCTGAAATCGTCGGTCACTGGCTGGAAGGAAACAGAGATTGTGTGATCACAGGATGAGAACAGAAGACCCTGCCTTCACTTGAGGGCGAGTTGGAATGCACGAAGGCAGAGTACCTTGGGTGGTCCGCACGCGGATCAGACAAGGATTTACCCACACGTATGCCAAAGCGCTATACGCTGGGTTATGCGTAAACGGGCATAAACGGCGTAAAACAGATGCAAACGGAGCGTAAGTGTAAACGGGCGTAAAAAAAATGTGTGGGCCAAATTGACATAAAATTGTAAACAATCTTATGCAGCAAATGTAACGATGATATTATAGAATGAGAATATAGTGCACTGGTCTAACACAGTTGTGGCGAAGCATAAGGCGAACGAAAAGTCCCGGTGAATGGGAGGGTGGCTAGGCTGGATTACGCTGTGGGCGTGGCGTAGAGACTATGCACGATGTATAGGTTTTCCAGCGTAGGAGGGTTTTGAGCTCTGGTGTGCAGCGTAATTGCTCCTGGGTATGCTCTGGGATTTTTTGTCGGCCCTCCAGATGGAGTGGAAAAGTGGGGTTTTTATACCGGTTGTTACGCTAGACTCAGGTTAGGAGACACGTGGCACGTTGACCGGGTGCATACAATTTACAAATATACAACATATTACATCTGTCGGGCGTATACGCGGGGCGTATACGCCACATCATGCCGGCGTATATGCTGGGCGTATACGCTGGTACTGCACTTAGCGAAAAGTAAACCTTTTGATTCCAGAAGTTGCAATGTGTGATGCCAAATGTAGCCGTGGCCGTTTGTGGGTTGCGGGGACCTACTTCTTGCTAGGGAAGCACTAAACTCAAAATTTTGTGGTGTTTCATTGGCCCCTCTTTGTTGACGCTTGGAGGAATCGACTCGAGAAGCGTTGACAAAAAAGTGCAAAACACCACAAGCAACATGATATAGACTTTGTCCTTTGCCACTGGACTAGATGTCATCGCACCATGTTCAGTAGTACATGAGATCAACAAGGGAAATTTGTAGCTGATAGGAGGAGAGAGATTATGGGGAGTGGCGACTCCCCAAGAAACTATGCTGGGAGATGGGGTGCTCGAGTGTGTGGCATGCTGATCCTTGTCAATAGCCATTGTTGAGCAGACTCGGAGTTCAGACATGCGATGGGTGTCCTTTGGCAGGACAAGGCTCCTGGTTAGTGTTCAAGAGCACTTGTTGGCAAGACCAAAGCTACGGGGAGTTGTGTTACATGCTTTGGAGGAACAGGGCCCGTGTTTAATATTTAGGGGGACCTGTTGGCGGAGAGCCAGAGCCATGCAACTATATGCTTCTCGATCGTTTTTTAGACATGAGTACTTGGTTTTGAGACAACTGCCCTCCCGCCTGGGGCTTATATGGGAAGTGCCAGGAGTCTCGTTTTTTTTTAGAAATTGTAAACTCGGCATTGATTTTGTACTCATGTGTGACAATACGTGACAACATGTTAAAGATGTTGGGTGTACTGGATGTATCAGAGGTATGGTTGAATAAAATGTGTTTGTGAACGAATAGGGAATGAGTCGGTAAATAGGGATGTACTAGTGAACGGTTTGATTTAATCTCGCTGTGTGTGCTATGAACATTGTCTCATCTTATCGCTTGCGATGAGATGCATTCTTGCGCGAAAACCTCTGGGTGTCATCCTGCAAACATAACTTCGAGAAGACAAGAAAACCATGAGTGAATGATCGAGCTTAGACTTACACAGCGACAGGTTGTATGTCGATAGCAGTAGCGTTGGTAGGATCTCCTGATGGTGAGTGATATAGTGATGGAGTGCAAATGTGGCGGCAGATTGATGAACCAGCGATGAACTTGCTAGTTTATAGTCTTGGCGGACTACCATGGGTTAGTTTTATGTCGTAACCCATTGGACATTACCTGTTTAGCGTCGTAGCGGACGTTACATTGCCAGTTTTTAGTCTTGGTGGACCATGCAGAGGTAAGCTAGTTTGTAGTCTTAGTGGACTCTGATGGTTGTGACGGTGGTAGTTTACTGTTATGCCAGACGGGTGCTAGTTTATCGTCATTGTGGACATTGTGGGGTATCAGTTTATTGTCATGATCTCAGGACAAGCTGTGGTATCAGTTTACCGTCATGATCCAGGACTTTTCTGTGGTATCAGTTTATAGTCATGATCCAGGACTTTTCTGTGGTATCAGTTTATAGTCATGATCCCAGGACTTTTCAGTGGTATTAGTTTATAGTCATGATCCCAGGACTTTTCTGTGGTATCAGTTTATAGTCATGATCCCAGGACTTTCGCGTACCTGAGCTTGAACTCAAACGTAAAACTGTTTTAGGTACAAGTGATTGGTCGGATGGGCAAGCTCATTTCCTTCCATGTCAGCTAGTTTGAATGCTCCATTGTTGAATGCTTTAGTAACCAAGTAAGGCCCTTCCTAGTTAGCTGAGAATTTGTCCGAGTGTTCCCAAACGGCTTTAAGCACGAGGTCACCTTCTTTGATAGGGCGCTTGTTGATGTCATGCCGATGTTGTTGCCATTGTCATTTTTAGTACCATTCGATCTGATCGAGGGCATGCACACGTTCTTTCTCCACCGAGTCAAGATCAATGACACGTAGATCATTGTTTTGCCCATCGTCGAGGAGCCCAGAAAGTGTGATCCTTAAAGATGGTACCTGCAGTTCCAAAGGTAAAACAGCTTCTGAACCATAAATAAGACTGTACGGTGTCTTACCCGTCGAAGTTCGGTACGTAGTACGGTATGCCCACAATGCGTACACCAATTGTTCGTGCCATTTTCTTTTATTCTGGGTAAGCATTTTCTTAAGTATTGTAACAATCGTCTTATTGGTTGCCTCTGCCTGTCCATTGCTCTGAGGATAGTAAGGGGATGAAAACGAGTGTTTGATCCCTAAATTTTCACAAAAAGCTTTGGTTTCGACGCTGCTAAATTGTGGCCTGTTGTCAGTGATGATTGTCATGGGAATGCCAAAGCGAGTTACAATGTTTTCTAGAATGAAATTGCACACGTGCTTGGATGTAGTTTTTCGAAGGGGAGCAGCCTCTACCCACTTCGTGAAGTATTCGGTGGCTGTTATAATGAAACTATGGCCCGCAGAAGATGAGGGGGTTATCTGACCAATGAGGTCCAACCCCCACTTTTGAAAGGGCCATGTAATTTGCGTTGTATGCAACTCGTTCAGTGGTACATGTATCAGATTGCCATGTTTTTGACAGGTACTACATGTTTTGACTTTGGTGAGACAGTCGTATTCCATGTGTGGCCAATAATAGCCCAAGCATCTGATTTTTGTGGTCATGGCTTTCAGTGCTATATGTCCTCCGCATAGTCCTTCATGTACCTATTCAACAATAGTGAGGGCATCGGCACTACTAACACATGTTAGCAATATGCCTTCGTAAGATCGTCGGCACAGTGTGTTCCCTACCAAGGTATATTGCTTAGAACATTTCCGCACTGCGTCTCTCTGTGCATTTGTTAAATGTCACGGTGTTTCGCCACGTAGAAGGTATTCTTTTATGTCATCATACCATTCTATCGTGTGTGTTGAACTAACAGATGCAATTGGTAACGTGTCAAGGGTGTCAGTGATTGGTTCCGCACAGCTGGTTATGGAGCTTGGTAATGTATGGAACATGTCTGGCGATATGTTTAGTGCTAATGTGGCTAACGCATCTACGATGGTGTTATCATTTCTAGAGATGTGTTGCACATCAATGTTTTCAAATCGCCTCATTAGGTGTTTTGCCAAGTCACAGTATGGTTGTAAATGTTGGGCTTTGCATGTATAGACATCCATGACTTGGTTTACGACCAGTTGTGAGTCCCCTCGGACTACAAGCCGTGTGATGTTTGAGGCCAAAGCTACCGCGAGACCTCTAAGGAGACCTTCATACTCTGTTATGTTGTTCGTACAAGGAAAGTCGAAACGATAGGCAAAGGGTCAGATCTCCCAAGAGGGATAGGTAATAACAGTGGCTGCACTTCCTCCTCAAGAGGTGGATGCCCCATCAAAGTTTAAAATAGCATCGTAGTCATCGGGCACTATGTCTAGGGTGCTTATATTCTCATCTGGGAAGTTTGGGTCTATAGTCGCTTGGTCGTGCGTTGATGGTGTTGCCATTTGATTTACTATAGCTTGACCCTTAACTGATGATTGCGCTACGTAATATAGGTCAAACTCGGCTATCATGGCCTTCCACCGGGCTATTCGACTTGTTTCGTAAATATTCCCTATTATGGCTCTCAGTACATTGTCCTTACAAATTATGTAAACCTGTTACGGAAGAGGTAATGTCGCCATTTTCTTAAAGAAAAGACCAAAGCTAAACATGACCTCTCCACGTCATTGTACCTTTTCTCATGGGCAACCAATGCGTGGCTTAGGTAATATACAGGGACTTCGGTTCCATCATCTCATTTCTGGTAAAGCATAGATGTGATGGACAAATCCGAAGTAGCAAGGTAGATGTAGAACGGTTTATCGTTTTGAGGTGGATAAACCGTGGGTAGCTGGGCAAGTGCCATTTTAATGTCATTGAATGCCTGCTGACACTACGGAGTCCATTCAAAATGTACGTTCTTGCGTAACAGGTGGTTCATGGGTTTTAATTTATCTATTAGTTTTTCTATGAAGCGCCTAATGAACTGTAATCTACCTTGTAGACCTCGAAGTTCAGTAAGGTTGCCTGGTGGTTTTAGGTTGGCTATGGCCTTAACTTTATCGGGGTCTACTCGTATCCCTGCTTCTGATGCTATAAATCCAAGCATTTTGCCTGTTTTGACGCCGAAGACACATTTTTTTGGGTTAGTCTCAGTTCATACTTTAGACAACGTTTTAATACTAAATCGAGATCTTGTACATGTTGTTCCTCTGTTTTTGACTTAACCACAATGTCATCCATGTAATCATTGAGCGAGTATAATATATAATTGCTGAAGATAAATGTCATTGCTCTTTGATACGTGGCCCCAGCGTTCTTGAGACCAAAAGGCATCATCGTGTAACAAAAGGTTCCCCATGGTGTCATAAAGGTCATCTGAAGCTGATGCTCCGGGTTGATTCGTATTTGGTTGTATCCTGAGAAACCTTCCATGACGGATAATAGCGCGTGTCCAGTAGTTGAGTCAACAAGCTGATCGATGCTGGGTAGAGGAAAATCATCCTTTATGATTACAACATTCAAATCTCGGAAGTCAATACACAAACGAATACTTCCGTTCTTCTTTGGAACAATGACCATGTTAGACACCCACTCGGCGTAATCAATAGCCTGAATGAAACCAGCTTGATAAAGCTTAGTGATCTCATTGCGAACTGCTAATGCCACCTTGGGTTTAATCTTTCACACTTTTTGTTTTACTGGTCTCAACTTTGGGTCAAGGATAATATTGTGTTGGACAATTCGAGGGTCTAGCCCAGGCATGTCTATGTAGGACCAAGCGAATGCTTTCATATTCTCCCTAAGCACGTTCTCGATGTTTTTGGCTAATGGCGGTTGTAATAAGGTGCTTAACTTTAGAATTTTAGTTTCTCCATCGGGCATGATGATGGGAGTTTCAGACAACAGGTATTTAGTGATATTCTCGGCCTCTATGTCAAGGAATTTTTTCATGTCTTTGTAATCGTCTGTTACTTGCTGCATTGAGGCTATGGTTGCATCGTCCGTTGGTGAACTCAAGTTGATGAGATTTATGTTAATGTCTCATGTAATTTTTCCGTATGGTCCGTCAATGATTAACGGTGCGGTTAAATGCTGGCTGTCCATTGAGCTTGCTCCTGCCAATAAACAGAGAGCGGAATAAGAAAGAGGGAGATCATTCTGTGCCTTTTAATGATTTTAAACTATGTATACATGCATAATGGTGGATTATCATCACACCGGGACGCATGGCAGTTTAACGCCTTACCGGGCGTTGAGTGGTAGTTTAAGACCTTACCGGGCCGTAAGTGGTAGTTTAAGGCCTTACTGGGCTGTAGGTGGGTAGGGAAATGGCAGTTTAAGGCCGTACTGGGCCAATATGGCAGTTTAAGCTAGAACATTCAGAGTAAACCTGTAAAATGGGGTCCATGGATGAACCAAGATGTAGCAATCTCTATTTCTAATAATGTTCATTAGTTTCATTATATATATTTTTATTTTTATTTTTTAGAAAAAAAGGTGAAAAAGGGAAAAAAAGGCAAAAAACCGTAATGGTGGTGTCAGTGTTAGCGCAGCAGAGCGTTAGCATCAGCGAAACTCTATATAAAGGGGGGGGGGGGGTCCATTTGCTTTACTTTGAAAGCGACAGAGCGTAAACGGCAGCGTAAACTGTGAAAGCGTAAGTGTGAACTACATTGCCTTAGCATAAGCGTAAATTTCCTCGAGCGTAGACACCGAAGCAGAACCCCAGCATAGACGCAGAGCCTTAAACCCCAACGTAGATGCAGAGTGTAAACTTCCAGGCGTTAGCGTAGACAGTTCTTCTTAGCAGCGTAGACTTGTATCGTCAGCGTAAACAGGCCGAGATGGACAAGGGCAAAGAAGTGGAGGGCCAAGGAAGGAAGGGTCCCGACTTGACCTTCGCGGAGGAGACAGAGGCTATGCTGCAGGACTTGCCTAGGCCAAAGATCCCGTCATGGCTTGTGACGTCTCACAGGTAGGCTCCAATCCCTGTCTCTGTTGTTATTTCTGTGTCTCCTGTTTTTTTTTGTAGAGTACAGTCCCGACGTATACGCCGAGCATAGAGGGCTCTTAGGCGTATGGGGTTTCTTGCGGCGTATACGCCGAGTGTCGTTTTATAGCGTAAAGTTTTGTCAGCGTAAACATTTTCCCTGTACTGGAATACCAGCGTAAGCCACGGTCTCATACGTTTTTTGTGCAGTCTTGTCAGCGTGATTCACTTGTTTTACCAGCATAAATTTTGTTTACTGTGATGGCGTATACGCTGTTAGCCTGCAGTTGTCTTTCAGCGTAAACTTGTTTTTCCTCTTTCTGGTGTAAACTTATTTATTCCGTGTTGGTGTAGACTGTTTACGCTTAAATCAGGCTGCGGCGTATACGCCGAGGGTTTCATAGGCGTATACGCTAAGTGTAAAACAGTTGATTTTTGGCGTCTACGCCGCGCTAGATAGCGTCTACGCTCAGTGCTCAGCGTATACGCTGAGTGTGAACTGCATTTTTGCGCTAAGTGTGAACAGCCTTACTAGCGTATATGATGATCTACGAGGCGTATACGCTGAAGGCAAAAAGTTAGTAGAATTTTTCCAAGTTTTAAGTGTCAATTTATGATGCAAACTTTCACGTTTCGAGCTAATCTGTCGTGGTATTGTGATTGTTTGCAGGGACAGCAAACGCTTCCTCATCATTATCGAACTTGTCGAGGTAATTAACATGGGTTGGCCCTGTTGAGAAAGGCGAGGTTCCCCCGAATTTGACCGTGGATGACAACGGGGTTTGGTTCAGGGGAGGCGCGTGTGGATTTCTGTCCTTCCTATTGGACAATTTCAAGGTGGCTATCTGGTCAAACTTTGATGAGGTGACTGCACGAAGTGTGCTTGAAGAGATGCTACCGGGGGCTGTGGAGGGTGTCATGGTTTTTATACTGGACATCGACGAGGGGCCTTTTGTTAACGAAGATGGTACTATGCGCGGGCCTCAGGCCACACGCCCATTAACGCACGTGTAGGCACTATTGCCGCGAGGGTTGGATTATCTCAACAATACGTTGTTCATAGTTGCCCATGCACATACATTATTCCAGAACCCTCCCGGCACGGTGTATCAAGTGGCCAAGTAGGCATGTTTCATTTTACTGTTTCCTTTCGCTGTTCAGTGCTTGTTTCTTGTTATGATCCATATTTGCTTACAGGCCGAAGACCCACCCGGATGGGACACTCATTGAAGATGAAGGATTGGCCCTTGCTCGCACTGCTCTGGAAGCATTTATGACGGGGCCCACCCTTCGCAGGACCATACTGAGTCAAACGAAGGGTTCGATGGTCCACTTTCACAAGTAGTTCTCCAGAGCATTTGTGATGTTCAAGGCTCATGGGTGGCTGCATGAAGACTGGACTAACAATGGGCCAGTTTTCTCTCGTGATCTTGGCAGCACGTCTAGATCTGCCACTAGCGGTAAATGATAACATTTCTTAGATGTGTTAGTGGGTTTGTTCAATTGTTTTGATTCATGCTGATACGACCATTTTAAATTGCTTTTACAGTTGATGTACCTTCGAGTGAGGATCTGGTGACCACTGGGCGAACCGAGATGACTTTGTTGATGAAGTTCGGAGGGGTGGCAAAGGCCCAGAAGTGGTTACGAAATCATGCTCCTCCGTCCCTTGCTCGTTGCCTAGATGATGCTGGGCTCATGGAGCTTTTTATGACCCCAAGTCCTGATGTTTCCATTGGGGAGATGATCGGAATTGTAGACTTCTTTAATGAGTCTATCTCATACTACAGCACTCAGATTAAGGGTGTGAAGGTAGTTTTTCATCTGTTGCCTGAGTTCTTTTCGAACCTATTTGGCATGCCGACGGATGGCCTGAATGTAGTATTAGATAGAGCTCATAAAGAGCTTCAGATGATTCGGGAGTTGGAGGATTGGCTAGGCGTGGCTAAGGGTGCCAAGGGATTCCCGATGTAGGGGAAGGCGAAGGTTGTAGAAGTGAACGAACTATATCCCTTGTTCAGAGCACGGGTATTCCCCAAAACACTTTCCCAGGTGAGGTGCCTTGGGGTTGAGGCTATTCGTGTCATGCGAACTATTTTGGAAACAGGCATGCGGTATAACTGGGCACGATTTTTATTGTCGGGCATGCACAAGGAGATAGTGCGATTGCGCTCGAATGTTGAGGTGCAATCCCATTTCACCTTTGCATTCTTCGTCGGTTACCTTCGCTGTTTTGCCGAGTTCCTGGTAGTTCGCACAGATAACAAGTTTGTCCTGCGGGATTAGGGTCAATTATCCCGCCCGTGGATCAATCACCTGTATGACACAGCCAAATCCCAAGATGCACCTGAAGGCATCGATGAATCCACTTCTATTACCACAAGGGGATCATCTGGCGGTTCAATCCACACGCGTGACAGTTTGGGGTTGGAGCCAGATGAGGTGCCTTACACTGCTAGAAGGGCCGAACGGGTCATCAAGGAAACCGTTGGCCAAGCTAAGGCAAAGCTAAAGAGGCCTGAGCGCCCAGTTGAGGAGGTCTCCGGTCTAAGCCAGCCACGCGTAAAGCGGATACGCTTCAAGATGCCTGGTGAGCAGAACTTGCCTGCTCATTACTTTAGCATTTTCATTTTGTTTATAACTTTTACCTCAATCGCTTACATATCGTTGATATTATTTGGCTTGATTTTTAAAGCAGTAAGGAAGCAGGCTTTAGAGACGATCACAGAGGAGGAGGAAACCAATACGGAGAAAAACAATGAGGAAGAACACATAGAGAAGAGCCAAGGTGGAGGGACGGAGGAGTTAAGGGAGAAGACCACAGAAACTGAGCCGTTGGACGACCAAGGCAGTGTCGATCAAATGATCCGCAAGTTTCTTCAGGGAGATTTGGATTTAGGCGCTCCCCTAGGGGGTGACGAAGGGCACGGTACATTTTTTCCTTTTATCTTGTTCTGATTTCTCCTGTCAATTGTCATTTTTGTGGTATTATTATTTTTGTTGTGTTTTTTGTGTTTTTATCTTGTCCAGATGAAGGTAGCGAGACCAGAACGGTGCGTTTGGATGTACCGATGAAGACGGTTCCCCCGGAGAGGACCGCTGAGGTTAGTTCATCGCGTACCCATGAGCCATTTACTTGGTCTGAAATGCCAAGCAAAATGGATTTTGTGGCTGGACTTGCGGAAGAAGTCGTTGAACGGATCCAGGAGGCCCACCCTGACATAGGTATACATTATTTAAAGGTTTGGAACTTCACATCCTGTTTATATTGTCCTAACATTTGTATTTTTCACGTGGATAGGAGCTAAATTGAGATGGGATCCCTCTGAGAGCGTCAGCATAGAAATTTTAACCGCACTTTCCCCAGAAGTGGAACAAGTGCCAAGGCCTGTTTATGATGGAGTTGTGGAAGGCTTTGTGCACAATGCTAAATCATTATGGACCTGTAGGCGTTCCGTTGAGCAGTTGTGGCTACAAATTCAGGCAAAAGAAAAGGAAGTCTCTGAGTTGTCAGCGGAGCATGATGATCTGAAGGCCCGGTACGAGTTCGCCACTGCTAGGCTAAGCGGTGATCGCTCTTGGCGAATGTCCGAGGTCATGTATACAAGATATTGGAATTTGCTGAATCGTCATGCATCGCTGACTCGGAGAATGGCGGAGCGTAAAGCCCAAATTGATCTCCTGAACCTTAAATGTCAGGATTAGAAAGCTTTTGCTTCCAAGGTTCGTAAGTGGGGTCAGGACGAGAAGAATCACAAACATTACTACAAGAAGTCGCTAAAAGAGGTGTCCATCGAAAAGTGGCAACTCGAGATGTTTGTGGAGGGTTTGGGTTTGCGTTCCACTTTCAATACTTTTGCTCAGAATACAACTGTGGAAATGGAGTCACCTACAAGGGTGATCACAACTGCTTCTGGGGAAGTGTCGATTGGCGAATTTCCTCTGAAACGTCCTACCTGGTCAGCTGTCGACAAGGGGAAAACTTTGGCAGACATTGACTTAGGCTTAGATGGGACAGACTGGGCCAGCGTTTCAGAGGAAGAAATCCTTCGTCGGCTGGAGTTTGGCTTGGGTGGATCTCCTATGGTAAGCATTTTGTTCTTATGAAGTTAATTTATTGGATAACGTTTAACATTTTGACATTCACTTATCCTTATGCTGGTTGTTTGTTCTCAGGATGAAGGTGGTGATGATGCTCAAGAGGCTAGCCCCAGTGGAGCAGGGGCCCCTAACGCTAGTGGATCTAAAGGGGACGACCCTCCCACCTCGGATGTTTAGTGTTTTAATTTTTTAAGTTTTTGATGTTTTGTCTTGACTCAGATTTATGCGGGAAATGTGACTTGAAAATTCTGAAATGGATGAAAACAGTTGAAAGCTGTAATTGTGCAATGTTGTATGTAAGAAATTTTTTGTTGATTTGTGAATTCAATTGTGAACATGGCACAACAATGTAAAATGTTTTGGCTTATTTTGAGTTTGATCACACACACAACACGATAATGTAAAATTTTTTTAAGTTTTACTTCTTTGTTTAAAGCGTAATGTACCGAAGTAACCATAAACGACACATGAAAAGGAAAACAAAGTACGTACCAGTTTAAAGCCATTTCGGGCCCCTAAGCGTAGTTTAAGGCCATTTCGGGCCCCATTGTAACCAAGCAATATTTTGGGTAGAGTGGATAAGTTTCTTGGTGGACCGACCATCTCTGATCGTGGCTAGTTTTATGTCATTGCGGACATGATAGTTTAACGTCTTTCGGGACAAGGAGTGTTGTTTAATTTTAATCTTTTTGTTGTTTATTATTATTATTTTTTTGTGTTTTGGGTTTTGTCGTAGTTTAGTGTCATTTCGGACGTATTATAGTTTAACGTCTTTTCGGACAAGGAATGTTGATCTTATTTTAATTATTTTTTTATTCTATTTATGTTTATGTCCTGCGATTTATTAACTAGTACGATTTTGTATTCGGCGTCCCCTTCGCTGATCACGTTGAATGGTAATTCAGCCCAAGGGACATCCAATGGAATGGCTTCTATGTCAGTGTTTTCAGGTGTCTCAGTGTCTGTCATGCTTTTTGTATTTGTTTCTGTATGAGGAGGTGTGCGTACAGCGTCCGATGTAGGCGTTTCGGTTTTAGGAGGTTTTTGTCCCGTGTTCGAAGGCTTACTGTTTACCGGTGGTTGCAGATTTTCATCGTTTCGGCTAGGCTTTTCGATCTCAACTTCCGAGCCTTGATCTATGTCCATATGCGACGAAATGATAGGGGTAGCTGCCTCCCCGTGTATGATGACCTCACCGCCCTCATAAGGTAGGTGAATTTCTTGGTGTATGGGGGAGGAGACGGCTCTGGGTTGGGCCAACCAGGGTCTTCCTAATATTAGGTTGAACCCTGGCATCTCATCGACCACTAGGAAGTCGGCAAATGTAGGGAACTGGTCCCCCACTATGAAATCCAAGGTTATTGTTCCTTTTACCATTACGCGTGACCCACTGAATGATTTTAAACAATTAGTTGTGGTCAGTTTAATTGAATCAGTAAGCCCCAATTGTTCAACGATGGGGTACGGTACCACATTGGTTGCGGCTCCATCGTCTACATGGACCCTATGTATCTTGAACTGGTTCACGTGTATTGTTATGAACATGGGGGTTGTTGTTATTTCCCCCATTTTCTTGTCCACTTTGATGTTGTCGTCATGAAAGCTTACAGGTTTAGGAGTAGTCCCGTGAGGCGAGCGCATCACCGCATGAATAGACGGTTCATTTGGGGGCAAATCCTCACTTACCGGGATTGATGTCAACATACGTACTAAAGCTTCCCGATGTGTTTGGGATGTCAAAACCAAGTTGTACAAGCTTAGTGAAGTATTTTTCTATTTTAGTGCTTGGGTAACTTGTGTCAGGACCGTTGCAAAATCTCTACTGTCCGGGACATTTTTATCAGCAGTGACTGGGTCCATTGGACCAAATAGTTTTATTTCCCATTTTGCTGGTTTGTCATTCTTGCTCGAAATTGTCGTTTTATGCGGTTCTTGTGTTTTAGATGATTCACCTTCGTTGTCTGTGTTAGGTCGGTCGTTGGATGACGACATGGGCATGGAGTTAAAGGGAGTGGGCTTGGGTGGCCCCACAGCTAGTCGTTGGCGTTCCTTCTCCACACGCTCACGTGTAAGCCTGTCTGCCAGGCGTTCTCGCATGTTGCGTGGGGATGGAGTTGGCCTTAGAGCCTCGGGTTGCCCTATGACCCTAACCACATATGGAGCTGGGCGGGGTTGCGGGTGGACTGTCAGATATAATGGGACAGGAGGCTAACCAGGTATCCTGATGACGTACGGGGTTGGTTTTGGTGGAGGTTGGACCTCCGTTGTTGCAAAGGCAGGTGGTACTCGGATTACAAAAGGAGTAGGTCGAGGGGTTGACACATTTGAGGGGACAACGGGAGGGACATGTACTACATACGGTTTGTCCCTTGTCATGGTGTTAGGCGTGGGCATGGGCACAGCAGGGGGAATCTGAACTACGAATGGCCTATTGGGTGTTTCTTGTTTATACTGGGGATAGACAGTGCTAATGTTGGTTGCTTCAGAATCATCATCAAGGTAGATTGTACTAATGACGTATGGTGCCTCGTTGGTGTTCAGGGGGTCTTTGTACACCTCCATAGCTTGATTCTGCAGTTGGATCGGGTTGGCCTCGTCAAAAGTGATTTGGCCTTCATCGATCATCCGCTGGATATTTAGTTTCGAGGTGAAACAGTAGTCTGTACCATGTCCATTTCGTTGATGGTAGTCGCAAAAGCGATCCATTCTGAAACCTTTGGGTACGGGAGGCTCATCCGGTGTTGCTAAACTTGGGTTCTGAACGAGTTGGTAGAATCGGTCATGTCTCTGGATGGCCACGGGGGACAACTGTTTATGTTTCATCAGCCCAGCCTTCAGGAGTTGATCGAAGAGCTGGGAAGGCTTCATTGGCAGAGGCGTGTATTGCGAGGGTTCTTTCCTCTCAAAGTTTCACGTACGATTCGTTGGGTTCTGTTTTGATGATGATTCTTGTGCGGTTGTGGGAGCTGGTTTGTTGTAGTCAGTAGGAGTTACTAGCAGTTTGTTTTGTTGTTGCGTCCTTGCTATTGCTGCTATGGTGGCCTTAGCCTTCTCTTTATCCTTTTTAGTGTGTTGATTTTTAAAGACTAGGTATGCAGGGTCATGGCTATTTTGGGCCACCTCTTCTATGTTTTTAATTTGTACAAATGCTTGATTAAGGTCACACGCATTAAGGTAATACAACTTAGATTTAAAGAAATCGTTGACGGCCCTTTTTAGAATAGTGAGCAGGTAAGTCTGGGAGATTGGCTCATGCAGCTCATTGAGAGCGGCGCTCCACCTCTGGATAAATTTCTGCACAGGTTCAAGTGGTGCTTGCTTGACCTGTATGAGGCTGTCCAGTGTGGCCTCGGGTTTCAAGTTGTACTTGAACCTGGTCACGAACTGGTGTAATAAGTCATCCAAGGAGAAGATGGAGTTCCTTGGAAGGGCCCGATACCAATCAAGTGCTCTCCCCGCGAGGGACATGGGGAACACTTAGAGAATGGAATGGGGCCATGCTTGGAGGAGCGTGCATTTAAGCCTAAATGTTATTAAGTGTGCATTGGGATCTGTCTCCCCATTGTATTTGGTTAGCATTGGTAAGGGAACACCTTTGGGCAAGGTTAAGGGTGGGACAGATGAGCTGATGGGGTCATCTTGGTAGAAATCCACTACCTTTAGCTCCCCATCGGCAGCTGTTTTAAGGCGTTTTACCTCGTCAGCTAATTCTTGCATCAGTTTCTTAGCATCCACCTAATCTTGGGCACTCAGTAACATGACAACTTGAGGTTGTGCTATATTATACAGGTTAGACTGTTGGACGGTGGGTTGAAAGGCCAAAAGTTGTACGGCCAGGGGTCGCACTTGTGGCACGTGATAGGGGAAAGGCTGTGGTTGCTGTGGTGGCGGCTGTATTGGGGAAACGTTGGCTGGTTGAGCCATATGGGGTGGTATGTTATAGTGAGGAGGTTGATGTTGCTGCGGTTGAATGCCCATCGTTACCCGTTGTGCAGCTATGTTTTGTGGAGGAACCCCCTGTTGGGTTACGGCAGTAGAAGGGGTTGTATGCGTTTGGATATGAGGGATGTAGTGAGCGGATGTGGATGCCGATATCACGTGTGGCATCCCTATCACTTGGGGTGGGAGTGTCACTCCCAAGCTATCGTGAGGGGGCGGTGCTTGCATAGATGGATCGGCTGTTGCGTCAGGGACGATGGCAAGAGGGAGTGTGCCGAATTGCGGATCAGTTGGAGGTGGCACACAAGCAAACGAGGATGTGTGCGATGGAGGCATTTTGTGTGTGAGTTAATCTGAGGGGTTGGATGGGTAGGATCTCTCCTGTACCAGGATGAAAAATGGGGTTGACCTGTGCTTGCGGGCTCAGAGTGTGGTAAGAATCCTCTTGTTCAGATTGAGCGACAAAGTCGTCCTCTTCCTCTAGTTGGGACTCTAGTGTAGGCTGATCCAATGTGCGGCTCCTCTGTAGGAGGAGCTGGGTGATGAGCTCTGAATACTACTCCGGAACCGGGATTACATCATACGGGGAAGGGGTGAACTCGTGTCCTCCCCTATAAAATAGTTCGAACTACCTCTTTACTTCCATTTTGACCCGGTCAATAGCCAGGCCAGCTTGTATCTTAATACATATAAAATTGTATTAATCCTGGGTGATAATGTTAGCGGCTGAATCCCTTCCTTGCAACCTTAGAGACCAGCGGGGCCCCGCGGTAGGTTGTACTCCCGGATGTTGCGGGGCGGGCTGTTGGGTAGCCATGGCGTCCACGACATCATTTGCTTAAGCTGTTGTAGCGGTGGTGTTCATGGGGTTCATGATGAATCGTTAAGGGTATGACACGAGATAGAGGAGTGAAATTAGTATACTTGGTATAACGCAAACTAAGGAACAAAGTGTAGTACACGCTTCAACGTTCAGCATAAAGCATCAGCGTAGACAGCGTATACAGCGTAAGGGGTGGAGCGTATACACTAGGCAGCGTATACAGTTTCAACGTAAAATAGTACAACGTAAACAGAGTACAATATAGACGTAGTACAGCGTGAACAGGATAGAGCGTAAAACAGAGTAGGGCGTAAACAAAGTACGGCGTAAAACAAGACAGTAAACAAGGCTCAGCGTAAAACTAGGGAAAGCGTAAACAGAATACAGCGTAGATAATGCTCAGGGTATGACAAGGGACAACGTAAATACTGAACAGCGTAGACGCTGGACAGTTAGCAGGATGCGTTCAGGCAAAGTTTCATAAACGCTGGGGTTTTTGTGGATAGTCCACGTGAAGTTGGCAATGTATACGCTGAAAGAGTTGCAGAGCTTGATGAGCGTAGACGCTGGTAAGCGTGCAGGCAAGGTTTCCAGATGAGGCTAGGGTTTCAACAGAAAAGAGCTTGGTTGGCGGCATATACGCTCAACAACGTAGACGCTGATACATTTGTGAGCGAGTTTTTTAGGAGGCACTCCTTCTAGCACCAATTTCTGTACCGCCTGAAATCGTCGGTCACCAGCTGGAAGCAAACAAAGACCGTGTGATCGCAGGACGAGAACAGAAGACCCTGCCTTCGCCTGAGGGTGAGCTGGAATGCACGAAGGTAGAGTACCTTGGGTGGTCCGCATGCGGATCAGACAAGGATTTACCCGCACTTATGCAAAGTGCTATACGCTGGGTTATGCGTAAACGGCATAAAATAGATGCAAACGGAGCGTAAGCGTAAACGGGCATAAATAGAATGCATGGGCCAAATTAACGTAAAACTGTAAACAATCTTATGCAGCAAATGTAACGATGATATTATAGAATGAGAATATAGTGTACTGGTCTAACGCAGTTGTGGCAAAGCATAAGGCGGACGAAAAGCCCCGGTGAATGGGAGGGCGGCTAGGCTAGATTATGCTGTGGGCGTGGCATAGAGACTGTGCACAGCGTACAGGTTTTCCAGCGTAGAAGGGTTTTGAGCTCTGGTGCGCAACGTAATGGCTCTTGGGTATGCTCTAGGATTTTTTGCCGACCCTCCGGATGGAGTGGAAAAGTGGGGTTTTTATACCGGTTGTTACGCTAGACTCGAGTTAGGAGACACGTGGCGCGTTGACCGGGTGCATACAATTTAAAAATATATAACATATTACATCTGCCGGGCATATACGCGGGGCGTATACGCCACATCATGCTGGCGTATATGCTGGGCGTATACGCTGGACATGCTGGACGTGAACTTGGGTGGAGATGTCACGGGCGCTGGGCGTACATGCCAATGGCTGGGCGTATACACTGACGGCTGCCGACTTGCTTCAATTCTTGCTCTTCGGTGTTGTCTCCATTCTGTCATTGAGACTTCATCATCGAGTATGTGCATCTGTGTTGCCGAGCATACAGACGAGGCGTGTACATCGGGCGTGTGGGCCGGATGTCTGCTGGGCGTATACACTGGGAATGTTGGGCATATACGCTGGGCATATACGCTGTTGATGCTGGGCGTATACGCTGGTATTGCACTTAGCGAAAAGTAAGCCTTTTGATTCCAGAAGTTGCAATGTGCGACGCCAAATGTAGCCATGGCCGTTTGTGGGTCACGGGGACCTGCTTCTTGCTGGGGAAGCACTAAACTTGAAATTTTGTGGTGTTTCATTGTTCTTACTGGCCTCTTCTAACTCTAGGTCATTTTTCCTATGGTTGTGAATGTTCTCCTTCTTGCAGACATTTTTGTTTGGCTACCATTTGTAATCACAAGAAGACCATGGATTAGTAATCATTATGTAACCTTAAAAAAATTAGGATGCCTTAACTCTTGAAGATAGTTACACTTGGCTAAGTTGTGATTATGGCTAATTTAATTAACCCAATTATCATTTATTTTATGTGTTATTATGAATAATTCATCTTGGAGGTTGTTGGAAGGGTTAACTTGGGGAAAGTTGATGTTTATATATGGTTAAGGTTATTAATCCTTTGGGGAGATAGAAAAATTTCATTGATTTTTCATTGGAAACCTTAATGTTTGTTGCCCCCATAATAAAGATCTTACCTCTAATAAGTGTAGTATCGAAAAATAAAGTGATTTGAACAAACAATTAGGAAGTTATGAGCTCTGGAAGGTTTTTGGATTTGAAAAATTGCAAAAATTCCCCGTGTGTTATGAGCAATTTGCAAAAAGTTCTAAAGTGTCCAATAGTATATATAGGATCTAAGCACTATGTCAATGAGGCCTCATCAACATAGTCAATGATCATCATTGACTTGGTGAAACTTTTAAAATACAAAGAATTTTTGGATGAAATTGGGATCAAATGGAAGCTCATAAGACCAAGGATAGTATGAAAACATGAGAAGAGGATGTTGAAGCTCATAAATTTGAAGAAATGGAGAAAATTCTAGAAAAATTGATTTAGTGGATGAATGAAATGAAAGATTAAGGAGTACTAAGTAGTTTACACAATGGAAAATGTAAAAGGTAGGATTGTAGCGATGTCAAATGTAAGGAACCTTAACTAATCAAAATAAAAGCTATGCAAGTGGGTCCTTCCCATAGCAGTCTCATGCCCTTGTTGCCCTTGCATAACCTCAACTGAAGGGTCCATGGGCCATATAATTAATTAATGATCATGAAAAGTTAAAGACCAACCCAAAAGAATCCATTCAAGAATTCCAATACATTAGACCAAGACATGGAGTATAACATAGAACATGGTAATGAGGTGAGTTATGGCAACATAGATGGATGATAAAGAAGGTGGAATGCTATTCCAAATTGACATCATAAGAAGTCCCTTGTGGAATTTATGGTTAAAATCATCCAAGAAGTTCCATCCTTGGTCTAGACCAAAATCATCCACTTTTTAGTGACTTTGCATCATCACTCTAAGACCAATCCACCCACACAAGACACAAGAGTGCTTCCACAAAACAACCACCATTCCACAAAGAGAAGAAAGGAGAAGTAGGAAGTAAGAGAGAGGGTCTTAGTTAGAGGGTACCTTTAGGCATAGGTGAATGTTGTTTGAGTCCCATAACCAGTGCTTGTAGCCCTTTTATTTGTCCAAGGGATGTGCTTTGAATTCCCATTGTTTTGTGTGTTTGTTTGTTTTTTATTTTTTTGAAATGGGAACCACACCATGCAAGGAATTATTCATGTCAAAGGGGTGTGCTTTGAAGTCCCATTATTTTTTTTTCTAGTGTTTTTTTAAAATGAAAACTAGACCATCCAACAACTTATTTGTCTTCCTATTATTGGTTGGTGTGGAACAGTGAGAAGTCCATGAAACACACTCAAGCACTCAAGCAAGAAGAATAGGACAAAGAGTATTGAGTCCCCTTGAAGTCACACCCTTTACAAACCTTTGAATCCTTCCTAATTTTGGAACTACCAAGGTCATTGATTGATTAAAAGTTTCTTTAATGAAAAGGGACCTCAAATTCCTAGAACAAGAAAAACCATAGAGTTTATTGGATGGGAAGATGACGTAGACTCACTACTTGTTCCATGAAAAATAAACCTTGTCAAAGTCATCAGACATCAGAATTCAAAAATAGAAACTAGACATTAACAATCACACATTAAGCATAAACCATCATGAATAAACAACAACAGTGGCACTGTGTCTTATGACAATAACATAAATTTATTAGCAAAAATGATAAAAATATCACCCATAAATAAAATAAAATAAAGTAAAATATATAAGAGAATGTAAAATAGTCAAGAAGATTTAAAGGTACTAAAGATGGTGTAAAATTAGAAAAATTTGAAAATAAAAAATTTGTAAAATCAAAAATGTGCAAAACAAAGAGGTAGAAAAAACTGAGAGGCCATGGTATTGGTAAGCATGGATGGCCATATCCCCCATGAGTGAGTTGGAGAGAGGAGATCTAAAAAATAGAATGTGGTTGTCCATCTGTTGAGGTAGTATTTACACTAGCCTATCTTGGTTCTAGGAAAGGTTTGACTTGTTGGATATTGACCAACTACTTTTTATTTGGGCTATCAAGTTTGTAGATTATCATGGCCCTAGAGAGAAAGGTTTGATCAATTATATAAGGTCCCTCTCATAATGTTTGGAATTTTTTATTTTGAGGTACATTTGTGGGGTTCTAGTAAAGAACCTTATCTTCTAGTTGAAGTTTTACTTTCCTAATTCTAAGGTCATGACATTGCTTACTGAATGCCTTGTTTTTCTCATTCAAGGATAGGGCCACTAATCAATTTTCATCTAACACACTCAAGTTAATTAATCTTTCTTTTTGTGCTAGACTTAGGTTAAGATTTAGTTCACAGGTTGTTGAGAGTGTATAGAGCTCAGATTGAATTGGGAGCATTGGAAGTTTCCCGTACACTAACTTGTAGGGAGAATAGCCAATAGGAAGTTTTCAAGTTGAATGATAAGCCCAAATATCATTGTTAATTTTTTTACTCTAGTCCTTCCTATATTTGCTAATGGTCTACGTTAATATTTTCGTAATCTCCCAATTGGTTACCTTTGCTTGATTTTT
The DNA here is from genome assembly GCA_015680685.1 of Gnetum montanum. NCBI lineage: Eukaryota > Viridiplantae > Streptophyta > Gnetopsida > Gnetales > Gnetaceae > Gnetum > Gnetum montanum. The sequence continues at coordinate 1,882,424 of MNCI01003536.1, forward strand.
GGCTTGGGGGTGGTAAGGTGTTGTTAATTTATGTTCTACCCCCAAGCATTGCATTAATTTTCTAAATGTGGCACCTATGAAATAAGCCCCATTATCAGAAATTAGTGAATGTGGCATCCCAAACCTATTCACGATATTTTTTTATATAAATTTGGCAGCAGTGGATGATGTACAATTAGTAATAGCTACTACTTCTACCCATTTTGTGCAATAGTCAACTGCTACTATAATATATTCCTTCCTATTAAACATGGGTGTGATATGATCCATGAAGTCAATGACCCATATGTCAAAAGGTTCCAGTGGTTGAATCCACTATTGAGGACCTTCCATACGAGTAGTCATCCCCCCATCACATTGACAACATTAATAAGACTTGACAAATTGGTGGGCATCCCTAAAGATTGTAGGCCAATAGTATCTTGCCATCAAGATTTTTATGGTTGTGCATCTCCCTACATAGTGGTCTCCACAAGGTCCTTCATGAGAATCTTGGAGAACACATAGTTGATCTTTGTCAAGGACACACGAACAAATTAGGCGATCGACACACACCTTGTAAAGGTGTCCATTGATTTCTATGAAGTATTTGACCTGATGAAGAAATTGTTGCTTTTTCCTAAAATCAAAGTCTTGTGGCATCTCTTGAGTAAGAAGATATGTGAGGATGCCAGTATACAATATTTCTTTTTTAGGAGTTTGTTCACTTATTGCTCCAGTAAAGAGGAGTTCATCTAGAAACTGATCAAAGAGTGGGCTCTCCTCCTTTTTGTTATCCCATCTTAAATGAGAAAGATGGTTAGCAACCACATTCTTAGTCCCTTTTCAATCTACCATAGTGAGATTAAATTCCTACAAGATCATAAGCCACCATATGACACAAGGGATTACCATTAGCTTATTCATGAGGAAGTGAATCGCATTGTGGTTGGCATGCATAAATACTTTGTAACCAAGCACATAATGCCTAAACTTTTCTAGCGCATGCACCATTGCCATTAATTATTTATACATGGTGGTGTAATTTAACTATGCTCCCACAATGCTTCAACTTATGAAGTGGATATAGTATGGATGTTTCTTATCATCCATATTTATGAGCACCACTCCCAAAGCATAGTTAGATGCATCTATCATGATATGGAAAGGTTTGGACTAGTTTGGTGCTTATAGAATTAGTGTTTCTATAAGTTTCTTCTTTAATTTTTGAAATGTGTGTTCACATTCCTTAGTCCAAATGAAAGGTGCATCTTTCTTTGTAAGCTTTACTAACAGCTTTGCAATCTTAGAGAAATTCTCAATAAATTGTCAGTAGTAACTAGTGTGTCCAAGGAATGATAGGACATATTTAACGGTCTCTAGTTGGTGTGTTATTCCTTGGATGACCATTATCTTTTCTAGATCCACCACAATCCCTTTTTGTGAAATTTGGTGCCCTAGCACAATGCCTTCTTGAACCATGAGATGGCTCTTTTGCTAGTTTAACCATAGGTTTGACTCTACACATCTCTTCAATAGTTGCTTAAGTCGATCCAAGGCTTGCTCAAAGGTAGCTCCATAGATGGAAAAGTCATCCATAAAGACTTCAACACCACTACTAATTTTCTATTGAAAGATACTAAGGACCAAGCATTGAAATGTTGTAGGGGCATTACATAGGCCAAATGGAATTTTACAATATGTAAAAGTTCCCCAAGGACTCATGAATGTTTTCTTGGCCTAATCTTCATGTGCTATTTGGATTTGGTTATAGCCATGATAACCATCCAAAAAGCTATAATAACAATTCCTGGATATGGTGAATAATACTTGATCCACAAATGGCAAAGGAAAGTGATCCTTAAATGTTGCCATATTTAACAGCCTAAAGTTAATGCAAACCCACCATTTTCCATCCTTCTTTGGTACAATTATGAGTGGCCTAACCCACTTACTATCCTCAATTGGATAGATGAACCTTACCTTGAGGAGTTTCTCTATCTCCTCCTTAACATTTTTCTTCAATTTGGGGTTTAGCCACCTCTACGATTGCCTTCTAGGCTTCATGGTTAAGTTAGTGTAGATGCGATGCTAGCATATCCTTAGATCAATTCCTATTATCTCTAACTATGAACAAGAAAAGGCTATTGACAATTTATTCACCACTTTCAACAACTTTTTTTTTGTTTAGGAGCAAGTTTGGCATTAATGATGACCAATTTACCATTCTTTAAAAACGCAGACTCCATACTGGCCCATAAAGTCTTTAGCTCTAAGGGCTCTTGCTTGAAGTAATTAGGGATTTCCAACCCTCCCCAATAGTTATCATCATCTTCATTAGAGAGTTTGGAATGAACTTATTCAATTTTGTCCATGCCTTTAACATATGCACATGTTAGGCTCTTAGTTGGCTCCATGCATATTGTGCTTCTCTCTGAATTAGCTATTAGCCATTGGGTGCCCTCCTGCTTTGTGGTTGTTGCATATTGATACATTTGAATGTTAATTTCTTATGCACACTAATTACATTCCTTAATGTATGTACTCTTGGTTGACCAAATCCTTTGCACACAATTGCACCCATTATTGCTGTATGCAATGCATGGAATATACTTCTCAATATTTCCTAGCTTACTTTCCTTAGATATTTCTAAAGATAGGTCCCTTATACCCATTTGTGTGTTGACTATGCTTAGCCAAGCCCTTCCCATAATGATGGGGAAGTCACTTTTGTAGTTTTCCATCTTGATTACCAGAAAATTAGCAGAATAGGACCATCCACAAACTGTGGTCAAAATGTCCTCTACTAATTCCAAAGGAATAGTAATCAACTGATTTGCTAATTCTAGATGAATGTTACTCTTCTTAAGAGGGGGTAGGTTCTAGGCCTTACACATATCATGGAAGATGAGATTAACTCCAGAACCAAAATTAAGAAGAGCCTTGCATAACTCTTGTCCAACAATCTTTGGATAAATCAGTGGACTTCTTGAATCAAATCTTTTTGTAGAAAGATTGCTAGCCTTGATCCAGTCAGAAATGGCATGAGTTAACATTACAGTGTGGATCCTAGGTGGAACTTAGTTTGAAAGGCACTCAAAGGTATTTGATGCAAAGGATTAGGATGATGGAGATGTAGGATGATTAGTTGAAGTAGGTTGTGGGGGCTAGAGGGGACTGTTGGGCTGGAAGAAAGATCTTTTTCTTGATTGATTATCCAAACCACTTGGTTGAAAAACTAGTTGTAATTGTATAGCCTTTGTAGCATTTCATTGTTGTGTCTGTGGAGGAATCTCACCCTGCATAGACAAAGTAGGAGGTAATTGGGTTGAAGGTGGAGGTGTAGGTTTCAAGGGATGTGAAGGATGATATGGATATGGATATGGGGTTTCCCTTTGAGTAGATGGTGAATGTGTTCAACATCATTTCAGATCAACTTGGGTAGTAAGTTTGTTGTTGCTAGTGGAACTATCTTGGACTGCCTTGAGGGTAAGACAATCATCTTGGAGCTTTCCTACATGCTAGGCAAGGATTCAATGCATATACTCCATACTTTTGTAAGTGTGACACCATAGGGAAACATCCCTTTGGATGTTCATATTCATAGATGTCACATTTAGTTTCATCATCAAAGTTAGACTCCACAACTTTCTCTACTACAAAAGCTTTGCCCTTACCTCTTTGGTAGGCACGTTTAGCTTCTTTTCGCCTCTTGTGATTACAATCACTATTTTGCTCTTTCAATTCTTTAGCAATCTTCAAAGTAATTTAAAATTTTTCATCCAAAGAGTCCTAGAACTTTTCAAACTTGGTTGAAATATTAGAAATGGATTTTTGGATGGGCAAGGTCTTTCTATTCACCACTTCCTCGAGTGGTGATTCCTCCTTGTCACAAAATTGGACCTCTCATTTTCTAATGGAAGGGTTCCTATTATACTCTTTAGCACATTCCCTGTTTCATATCTCACCTTCTTCCTTTGCTACTTTCTCAATTAACCTTTGGATCTAATGAGCTATAAATTCAAACAATCTTCCTTAGGCATACACCCCAAGGGTTCTTCTAGTTTCTGCTCTAAGCCCATCTATGATGTGGCGAATTTGTTCCCTTTGAAAGTAACCATGGCCAAGGCATTGATGTAGGAGTGAATAGTATCAACCCATGGGGGCATCCAAGGGTTCATGTGCTCCTTTTTTTTTAGCCTTGGATTTGCCTTCTCAGATTAGACATTCTAGAGTACATTTAGTACTTATCATTAAATAGCTCTAACATGGTACTCCATCAACAAATGGATTCTGGCTCTAAGGACTGGTACCAACTTTCAACTTCCTTAATGAGTGTCCTTGGGAAAAGCTTTAGTTTCTGCCACTCATTTTTTATGTTCTATAAGGCATAGACATCTTGAAAAGCTTGTATATGTGTTTGTGGATTAGAGTTATATCCCCCCTCAAATCTTGGGATATTGTTCATGTCTAGGCACTTAATCCAACTATCCTTCATATGCCTAATTGGGATTTTCACTACCTCTACAATGTTGAGCATACTTCGAGTTTCCAATAGTGGTTCATCATCATTGCTGTGTTAATGATACCAATGATGGTTTTGACCACCCCTTTGATTTTGGTGGCCTTCATGTTCATTGTCATCTCAGTGATCACCTTCATCATGGTTGTTTCGATGGTAGCTTTCATGAAAATCATTAGATAAAGAGGAATGTTTAGAATTGGATGAAGAGGATAAAGAGGAAGGTGGACCACCACCACCACCACAGTGTCCAGCACCACTCTTACATTTGTTATGATCTCCATCCTTGGATCCGTAGTTATTGCAATGTTTACCTAAGTCCCTACCTTAGCTATCCTTTTTCTTGAATCCAATTTATGAATAGTTTATTGTAGGGTTAAGTTCACACCCTCGCCATCAGTGTCAGGGGTTGGAAAATCTTCATGTTAGGAACCTTCCAAGGGAGGATCCTCATTGTCCTCTTGATCTAGTAGGAACAAGGGGTTAGTGTAATATTTTCCCTTTGTAGCATTATGGAGTTTCTCTTGACATTGATATCATTTATGTTGTGTTTCATTAGGATAGTATTTTTAAGTGTCATATCCATAGACAACATATTCTTCATGAAGATTTGCTATGCCAACTTCTTAAGGGCTTTGAATAACATCCTAAGCACATATCTCTCAGGGGGCAAGATGACGTTTCCCTCCATATTACACCATCACATCTATTCATCTTGATGTAGGATGAAGGTGAAATTTAGCACAAACTCATCTAGATGAGTGTATACCACTTTGCATTCTTGTGGGACTAGTGGTTTGGTATCTTCGGGCTTGCGAGAAGAAGAAGACTTTTTACAAAATAAAATAAAATTATCAATGAACTTTTATAATTTTATGTATAGTGGGAATGATATTGACCTTGAGGTTCATATAATGATATTAATGATATTTACTTAGACCTAAATAGCACACATTCCACAAATAAAGTCCTTAGTAATGGCGCAAATGATGAGCATCAAAGTACCCCTATGTCCAACCATGCAATTCATGAAGCATTCATGCACAATCTGGTTGAATTCTATAGGCTTTGTCATTTTTAGTGTGCTAGCCCTTTAGAAAGTGAATCTAGCCTTGAGGTCAATCGTTTTTCTCCCAATTACACTTGTGACGTTTGTTGGTATGGTTAAGGGTAACTAAGGCATTCGATTTTTATCATTTTTATGTTTTATAGTTGGGTGCTTAAATTGTAGAAAAAAATGGATTTGATTAACTAATCTAAATTAACTAATCATTTAACTAATCCTAATATAAGTATCCATTCCCACTTTTCATACACATCCTAAACCCACGTATCCACTGCTGGGCGACCAAGTGCTATGCTACTAGGCGTACAAAGTAATAACATTGCTAGGATTATCAAGTGAATACGTGTTATGCTCAAAGGATTTGTACTTAGGTATTTAATCTATCTAGCTTAATTACTTCATTAACTCAATTCTTGGAAAATATTTGTGAAATAATTAAAAACATTTAATAAATAACTAAAAACATTAAATGCATAAATGAAATAGCTAATCTATCTAAAGTGCTGCAAGGTTTATTAGAAAGCTCATCTTTATTGTCATACACACTATCATGCTCAAGTATAACAATGCTTGAATAAAGATCTGTACACTCAATGACTCCTACTACAAGCACTCAGAGGAAAAATTCTAACTTTCAAATGGAAAAACTGCAAGAGATCTGCTATAATTACAATATACTCTTATGCCAAAAATGTGGCTACAATTACATATTTATAGCCGAAAATCATGAAAACCAACATTACATTGACAGGGCCTCATTAACGCATGGTAAGATGCATCGACTAAGTCTTGTTGATAAGGCCTAGTTGATGAGGCCTCGTCGATGTAGCCAACTTAACGCGACTCATCACTTGAGAAGAGGAAGCTTCTAATCAAGGTAATACTACAATGAGATGAGGTTAACTCCTGAAATAAAGTCATAAAGAGATAGACAATAATCCTTTTCACCAATTTCAATAACCATCATGGGACTACTAGGATCTAGTCACTTTCCAAGCAAACATCATTCTTTAGCTACCCATGTTGCCATAGTAGGCATAGAGATGGTAATAACATCTCCATTAGGTATCATCATCCTATCTCCACTAAACATAGCAATGGAACTCATCCCTGAAGTAGATATTACATTTGAATTATGATTAAGGATGTTCATTGAGACCTCTTAAGTGTGAGCTTTTATCTAGCCTAAATGATTTTCCTCTCTACAAGATGAAGAGAAGGATATAAACCTAGTCCCATAATTCTCATGTATGCAATTGTAGTAACATTTCCTACCATGGGACCTTGAACTTTCTCTCATAACTAGATTAATAGATGACTAGTAATATTACATATATGCATGGATAGAAGAAGGATTATTATTATACATAATATTATATGAATTGGCCATCATACCTCTTTCTGCATTCTTGTAGTGCAACTTCTTTGGCTACAGCCTTGACAACATTACCTTGATATCCTTAAAAGTAATGGTCATTTCATCTATAGCATCCCAAAATTGGTCCACATGGTGGGCTAAGTCTATCAGGGCTTTGTTTGTTCTAACTTGATATTTTGCTAGAGCCTTGACTATAGTAGAAGGTTCAATAGCAGCTTTAACATTTTTGGCCTTGGAGTAGGTTCACTCCACAAATAAATCACCTTCACAAACTAAATCCAGATATTATGCCAAGGAAAAATAATTTATAAAAAATAAGAAAATTGGCTATCTTCAATTAAATTATTAGAAGATTACACCAGGGTTCACAAAACCCACAAGCACCCAAAAACCTATCACACTCAAACGATATTGTAGAGCATGAGGATCTACAACCACAAAATGGTTGTTCTTAATGTAAGACACTACCAATAGAAATCTCTCCCATAACCTAGGACTAAGATCTCAACTCACAATTGAGATACAAGAGAATAGAACACAAATCAACACACCACAAGTTGATCTTGGAGTTGCAATTACCAGTTGTCCTCATCCAATGTGCTTGTCCACTCTCTCTTACATAACTTTCCTTGCATAACAACTCTCCTCCCTCTCTCATAGATGAATGCATACATAATTATAGAGATAAAAAACCTTAGGAAGCTTTCTATTTGCCTCCCTAGATGTTTCCTGCATGGATCTAGAGTCTTTCAGATGTTTTCCAAATGAAACACCACATTAGAGCTTTTATTTTCTTTGTTGACATAGACGTATCTTGTTTCATGTAGATATCTCTTATGAAAGCCCTACTCTTAGGAGAGATGTCTACTATTTTTGGTAGATGTCTCCTTTGAACTTGGAACATCTCTACTTTAGGGGAGATGTCTATCCTGCAGGTGCCAAAAATAAAAGTGCTCATTTTAATGTTGAGAGCCTTCGAATGCCTCTCAACAAGTCCCCATAAACTCTAGAACCTTGTAAACTCATCAAAATAAGCTAAAAACACCTCCAAACATGCAAAAACATCCAATAATCTTCATAATAAAAATTAAACATAAGAACACACACACAAAAAATAGACACATACATCCAAGTCTTCTCCAAGTGTGAAACTTGCAAAAACAACTTGTAGGATAAGCACAAGGGAATCTGAAGAGGTGTTCCTACACTAACTCTTCCATCCTTCAAAAAGTGAACTCATGTGAACAAGGGAGTAGGGGTAGAAGTGATCCCACACTCAACAAGTTTGGTCTCATGGACCCATACAACATCATTAGTAGATTGATCCTCCCAATGGATTAAATATTCATTCCTCTTGACTTCCTGAGTGTTAGAAGCTTCCCTCCATTTAAGTACAATTACCTTATTCTCCATTGAAGGCTTGGAATAATTAATAGCCCCCTTCAACTCATCAATGCTTACTTGTATGATCTTCTTATTAGATGATCCATGATAGTGCACAAGATTTGAAACATTAAACACAAAAGATATACCAACATCATTTCATAAATCAATCTCAAAAGCATTGTCATTAATCTTAGCCTTGATTTTGAAAGGCCCCATCTCCTTAGCTTTCAATTTGGAGAAGTTAAAACCTCTCAAAAACGTCTTCTTTAAGTGCACCCAAACCAAGTCACCAATACAAAAATTAGACTTTCACTTGTCCTCATTCCTCTTGAGAACTCTCTCTTCAACCTTCTTCTCAAAATTTGATTTTACTTGTAAATGGAGACCCTCATCTCTTCCACAAAATTAGCACTAAGTTGAGCTTCACCATCAAATATCTTCAAAGTGTCCACCATCTTTGAAAAAAATCCATAATTCACCTCAAATGGGCTTTTGCGAATTACAACATGAAAAGCATTGTTATATAAAAATTTAGCATGACACAACAAGTTTTTCCACCTGTTTGGCTATCCATCACACAAATATCTCAAGATTTTTAGCAAGGATTTATTCACTGCCTCTATTTGACCATTAGATCGTGAATGATATGCACTAGAAAAATTCAACTTTGTTTCTAAAATCTTCAAAAGAGACCTCCAAAAATGACTTGTAAACTTGAAGTCTCTATCCCTAACAATATTCAGTAGAATACCATGCAACTTCACAACATGCTGGAAAAATAAACTTGCAACATGAGAGGCATCACTCACATTCTTACATGGAATAAAATGTTCCATCTTGGAGAACTTATCCACAACAACAAAAATTGCATTGTTCCCACTCTTGGTCTTTGTAATACTCATAGAGTCCATTGACACACTTTCCCATGAACCTTTTGAAATTGGAAAAGGCATATAGTGTCCATTCACACCTTTACCTCCTTTGAACTTCTAACATGTCAAGCACTCCTTCACAAATTTTGAAACTTTTGCTACCATAACAAGCCAAAACTAGTGCCTACCCACAAGTTCCAATGTTTTATCCCTGCCCATGTGACCTACCATGCCACAACCTTTCACAATTAGGAACACATACCTTTCCATTCTTAAATAATTGTTCATCTTAAATATGATAGTATCTCCATTGGTCTATCATATTCATTAATAGCTCTTTGAGGCTCCTCCAAACCTGCCCAAAATCAACATCATGCTCATATAAAGAAGAAAAATCATCCATACCTTTCACATGAGGTACACTGAAATTTACCACACACACCCTAGATAATGCATCAACTATCACATTGGCTTTTCCACTTTTGTTCTTCAACATAAATTTGAACTCTTGTAATTGTGCAACCTGCTTCATGTGCTTTGCACTCAACTTCTTTTGTGAGTTTAGAAATTGAAGTGCTTTGTGGTTTTTCATCAAAGTGAATTCTTTGGGCAACAAGTAATGCCTCCAATGCTTGATTACCTAAAGAATAGCATATAACTCCTTCTCATATATGCTATATTTTTTTCTTGACTCATTCAACTTTTCAAGGAAAAAAAGCAACAAACCTACCTTCTTGTGATTGTACCCCACCAATGGTAAGTCCACTTGCATCCACCTCAACCTAAAAAGCCTTATGAAAATCTCAAATTACAAGCATAGGTTCACTAGTAATCTTTTCTTTCAACAAGTTAAAGATCCCTTTGGATTTGTTATCCCACCTAAATTCCTTATTTTTCTTTAACAAAGCAAACATAGACCATGAAATACCACTAAAATTTTTTATGAATTGTCTATACAAACTTTCTAAACCAAGGAATGATCTTACCTCCCCAACATTCTTAGGAGTTGGCCAATCCCTTATAACCTTCACCTTGGTAGCTTCCATCTGAATATGATTTTTAGAAACCACATTCTCCAAATATGTGATTTCCCTCTTGTAGAAATGATTTTTCTTCACATTGATCACCAACTGTGCCTCTTCCAACTTAAGGCACACCATCCTCAAGTGATCCAAGTGCTCTTCCTCATTAGAGCTATACACCAAAATATTGTCAAAAGAGACAATACAAAACTTACCAATCAAGTCCTTCAATACATCATGTATCAACCTCATGACTGTAGTAGGTGTATTCATGAGCCCAAATGACATCACCAACCACTCAAACAGTCCATCTAATATTTTGAAAGTTGTCTTCCACTCATCACCAAGCTTGATTCTAATTTGATGGTACCCACTCTTCAAATCAATTTTGTTAAAAATTTTAGCATTAGAATGGACATCAAGGATATCATCTATCATTGGAATAACAAACTTGTACCTCACTATTATCTTGTTCACTGCCTTAGAATCAATGCACATCCTCAATTCATCACTTTCCTTCTTTGGCACTAGTAGCATTAGAACTACACAAAGTGAAATGGATTCCCTCCAAAGCCATTTGCAAGTAACCCCTCTACTTTGCTTTGCAATTTAGCCCTTTGATTTGGTGCCATTTAGTAAGCTCTCTTGTTTGGAAGGCTAGCACCAAGAATGAAGTCAATCTAATGCTATACATTCCTCATCATTAGTAGTTCATCAAATTCCCCCTTGAACACCTTGGAAAATTTCTCCTTCAAGCCTATCATATCTATATGAAGTTTAACCTATACATCATCATGGTTAGTATAAATTGTTGTCATAACAACAAAACTAAAACTAGTTTCATCATGTTCGTTAATATATTTCCTCTCTCCTAGAAGGATTAAGAAAGCATTAAGTGAGCCTTGCTGCCTCACTCATTTAGCTATCATAGTAATCAAATCATGGATTCCATCAAGTCTAACAACACTGTGCATATTTCTTGCTTCATCAAACTAAGCACCATTGTCAAAATTCCAAGGTCCACCAAGAATTACATCAGCATAATCTATTGGAATCACATCACACCTCAAAACATCATGAAAACTTCCAATTTTAAATTTCAAGGGGCATTGTTCCTTCACCTCTTGGGAAAAATCTTTAGACAACAAATGTACCTTATATGGTCTAGGATGGGGATTAGTTACCAAACCAAATCTAGCAACTGCCTTAGAAAAAAATAACATTTTCTTGGGCTCCCCCATCAATCAAAACATGAATCCATTTCCTACTAAGCAAACAACTAGCCTTAATCTAAAATAAGAATTTCCTATCAAGATGATCTCCTTTATTGACATTTCCCATGAATGCACAAGAATTTAATTTAGAAACATCCTTAAATTTTTAAGCATTAGGATTACCTCTCTACAGAGCTTGTCTTGATATCTCCTTCACCTCCATCATTTTCACATCTTTTCCCTTAGCTACCTTGTGAAGTGGACATTTCCATTTTTTATGTCCTTGTTCTCCACATTTGAAGCACTAAGATTTTGATGAGCTACTACCTTGACCCTTGCCTCCCTAGCTTAGTTCCTTCTTGGTTTTATCCTTCTTATCACCTCCTTTAGTCTTCTTATCTTGGCTACCCTCTTTATCTTGAAATCTGGATTTGGATCCCTTATCATATCTAGATCCCTTGTTCTTACGCTTAGAATTTTGCTTGCTCCTATTTTCGAATCCATCTAATTTCTTCTCAATCTTGAGTGCCAAATCATAAGCCTCATCAAGGATTTGTGGCTCCTAAAAAGATTGAAGCTTGTTCATACTCCTAGTTTATTTAGCATGATAGAATAGATCACAAAATTTGATATAAAATTCTTTGACATCCTTGTCACCTTGCCTTAGGAATTTTAACCTCATGACAGTTTCTTGTCTCTAATGAAACTATTAAAATTTTATTTTCAACCTATATTTCATAAAATCCCAATCTCTGATAAGCTAACTATTTCGTCTTTCATAACCATGGGACTCCTTTTCCAACCATGTATAAGCCATACCTTCTAATCTAGATTCAACAATAGGTACCCTCAAGTTATTTAGTACCTCTTCCAATAGAAAATGCTTCTCAAGTGCCTTTAGCCAACTTGCAAAAGCATTGGTGCTATCTACATGATTGAAAGTCTTCAACTCTACATACAGAAGTCTTGAAGCAATTTTGAATGTTCTAGCAAGCCTTGCTTTATCTTCATCGTGAAGCTTGCTTGAAGAAGTATTGAGCACTACTGGAGCCATTGGAGTTATTATTTGAGAAATAGGATTCCTTTCCATTGGAATCCTTGGCTGATGATTTTCTACACTCCCATAGCTAGATTGACCTTCCTCTTCATACACTTCATCTCTACTTGGTTGTTGAACTTCTTCATCTAAACGCACATGCTCTTCACCTTCACATGTCTAGATATGACTAGCATTAGCTTGTCTATCCACCTTCATGCTAATTTTATCCAATTGAACAACCATCATCTAGAAGGTTGAATTCATGCTCTCAATGTCCATATTCAAAGCTTACACCTATTTCTCTTTGGGTGCCATCTAAAATTAACAAAATCCAAGCAATAATAAAACTAGGCTTCAATACCAATAATGTTGGAGTAGGTTCACTTCACAAATAAATTTCCTTTACATACTAAATCCATATGTTATCCCAAGACAAAATTAATTGCTAGAAAACAAGAAAACTAGCTATCTTCAATTAAATTATAAAAGATTACATTAGGATTCACACAACCCACAAGCATCCAAAAACCTATCATACTTAAATGATATTGTAGAGCATGAGGCTCTACAACCACATAATGGTTGTTCTCGATGTAAGACATAACCAATAGAAATCTCTTCCACAACTTGGAACTAATATCTCAACTCACAAGTGAGATACAAGAGAATAGAACACATAGAGCAACACCCCATAAGCTAATCTTGGAGCTATAATCACCAATTTCCCTCACCTAATGTGCTCAACCACTCTCTCTTGCATAACTTTCCTTGCATACCAACTCTCCTTCCTCTCTCATGGATGAAGGCATACATAATTATAGAGATTCAAAACCCTATGAAGCTTTCTGTTTGTCTTCCTAGATGTTTTCCACACTAATTTGCAGTCTTTTAGATGTTTCCTAATTGAAACACCATGTCAGATCTTTTTTCTTTTCACTAACATAGAAGTCTCTTATTTCATGTAGATGTCTCCTGTGAAAGCCTTTTTCTCAGGAGAGATGTCTATTATTTTTGGTAGATGTCTCCTTTGGACTTGGAAAGTCTCTCCTAAAGGAGAGACATCTCTAGATATATGTTTATCTTGTAGGTGCCAAAAATAAAAGTGCTCATTTTCATGTTAGGAGTATTCAAATGCCTCTCAACAAGTCCCCATAGATCCTAGAACCTCCTAAACTCAAAAAAATAATCCAAAAATACCTCCAAACATGCCAAAACATCCAGGAATCTTCATCACAAAAATTCAACACAACAACACACTCAAAAATTGGACACACATCCAAGTCTTCTCCAACCATGAAACCTGCAAAAACAACTTGTAGGAAAAGCACAAGGGAATCAAAAGAGATGTTCCTACACTAGGCCTCTTGTCTATGTGATGAATCACAATTGTAATCCTTAGCTAATTATTGCTTTTGTCATTTACCTTCCATGCTAGAAATGGTGTTTAAGAGTGATTTGATTTGGGCCAAGGATGTTTTGTACACCTGGGCCATTGCGTACATGTCCATGTGCTCTCTTGTTTCTTGCCTTAGCCATTTTACAATATGCATTAATTGCTTTCTTTGGCTAAAATCATGATTCATATAGTGGTGAGTGGTTTTCATGTATCTTTCCATGGCGATGTCAAGATGCTTACAAGCTCATTATCTCCATCTAGTCATCTCCTTCTAGATGTTTGAAATTGGGACATAGAACTAAAATTTTGTGTAAAAGATTTTAACCAATTCATCTAATTGATTGAGAAGGCAAGATTTTTACTAGGCTTCTACATGTTTTATGAAGATGTAGGAAACAACTGGAACTTTTTCCAATTACTCATGATTCCTTAAAGATAGCAAGAATTGTCAAAGGCTTACACATGGAGTTAAGGATCATCTCTAGTATATCTTCTATACATTGGTACATTATTCATGTTGATTCATTTTATTTTTCTATCATGAACATCAACCTTGAAATATTTACAACTTCGATCAACTTGTGACAATCACCCTATTTCAAAAAAGAGGAATCACCATTACCATCGGCAAGTCCAAATAAATGAAAATGCTAGAACCTAGAAAAAAACTCATTGTGCTAAGCTATACTCAAAGTGAAGGTACCTTACTAGAGGCCTTGATAAATCTAGGCCTTTATCTTTTTTATTTACTTTAGCTTCTTACTCCCCATCTGAATGATTAGATGAAAAGTTATGACTAGCCTCTTCTTCTACCACCTGATTTTGAAGATCTTACATGCTTAAAGACTCATAATCATTCAACATGGGCTCATGAGCTTTGTACATAGTATGTTCATCCTCTAGCATCATATTTATCATGGCATCAATGAGATCATTTGGTATAGCCACCACCAAGTTCCTAGAAAATGGGTCATGAGCATCTCTCCATCTTTCTTACTTATCTTAATGATAAGCTACCACAACTAGTAAAAGGGTCTTATTCTTTGAATGTTCAAAGGTAACAAAAGTTCTTCATCCTTTTGGTGCATTACTAGATATCTTTAATGGGATCTTAGCACTATCTATTATTTTGTTAGTGTTCACAACCTATACATACAACACTAAAATCCACACTTGATTCAAATAAAAGTTAAAATTAAGAATGCACAATTATTTCTAAATAATTTACCGATGTCCTAAGTGGTAATCGTACCAATGATATGGGTCCTCCTCATTTTTTACCAATGGGATATATCATACAAATCATAGTGTGATCTAGTTGTAAGCTTTGAGGGTGATGTTGAGTGAATTTCCAAGAACACTTATGTATATTTTTGCATCTAATAAATATAAAATATTTATAATATATATCACACAAATGAAAATCCATGTTGCCATGTTAAAAGATAGAGAAACTATTGATGATTTTATGTTTTATAATTTTTATGGGCTTTATCTTTACAAAAAAAGAACAAGTAATAAACACACATATATTGCAATCCCTCTTGGTAACATGGATAATGCTTGTGTTGCAATCCCTTAAGGGGACAAGTACAACACTACATACAAATATACAAATGTAAATAAAATGGCTCTTAGTCATAACCTTGATGCCCCAACATCATGGCATATAGTTGTGACCTCCTTAGATAAGGTTGAATCATCATTAAAACTTATGAAAATGAGAATTGAATAAATATTTTTATGGTTTTTAATATTTTATAATGTTTTTTTTTGGTATTTTATTATTTACAGCATCAATGGTACAAAATAGAAAAAATTATAAGCTTTATTCAATGTGTAAATAGTAGACTCTGCATTGACCAAATGGTTTTGAGCTATGTAAACATGATAGCACTTTGAAAAAGTCTAGTTGTACTTGTAAAAGAAACAACTTAAAACACACAAAAAATAGGGAAGGAATCACTTACCCAAGGGAGGATGATCTATTTACATGAAACTAGATGTCAAAACCTAAATGAAAATGATTGGAACCAAGTCCCTTCCCCTTCCACCCCCTCCTCTCCTCCTTCCTCCTTCCCCCCTCCTCCCCCTTCCCTCCCTCCTTCACACCCCCCTCCCCTACAACCCACACTACGTGTGCATGCATGAAGCTTATCGTAGGTATTTATAGTTTTTGCAAAATAATAGCATGGACTTGCTAATGACCAAGTCTCAATGGAGACCCATTAATATAGTTGAGACTTCCCAAGATACATTAGAAAAGACCAAGTGTCAATGCCCCTATGTTGACACAAGGGATGCTAGCATAGGGAAGCTAACACATCCCTACCCCTAATACTTTGTTTTCATTTTCCTGAATGAAAGCCAAGGTGCCAAGGAACATGCCAAAATCATCCAAGGATCTTCAAATGAAGTTAGAAACTTTCCAAGAATCCTAAAACATGCACAAATCTACAATTGTGAACTAGAAGGTTAGGATGTAAAGTTGGAAGATAGAAACCTCAACCATGCATGTGAAAATCATAAACATAAGGTGCATGACACACATCTAGAATCCAGGGCTTACAATTGACTTCCAAAATGTCACTAGATGACTCATCAATAACTCTCACTAGTATATCATTCCTCAAATGATGATGTATCTTTCCTTGAGTTTTGTCATATTTTGGTTATGTTTGAGCATGTTTTGAGAAGTTTAAAGTGCTTTGAGGCCTATGGGAACTTAGGAGGTGTTTAGATATCCAATACTTTGAAAAAGATGTAATTTTTAGTAGCCTTGCTAAGATAGTCATCTGCTCTACAAGATAGATGTCTACTCTGATACGTAGATGTCTACTCTAAGGGATTGACATCTACTCTACAAATTTTGGTCTTAGAAAAGATGTATTTCCCAAACTAAAGACATCTTCTTTGCAACTATTCCACATTCGAGAAAGACATCTTTACTCTTCTAAGATGTCTTTCAAGGAAAATTCCAATGGACATATTTTTGTAATTTGAGCATCAAGGAAAGGTGAAAGATCATAAAAAATTATATATATAGGCATCAAGATCTAAGATTGAAGAGAAGAAATAAAGGGTAAGAGAGAGATAAATTGTAAGAGAAAGAAGAGATTATCTTGAGAGAGGAGAGTTCAGCTCATCTTGAGCACTCTTTTTGTGAGTCATCTTAGGCCATGGATGAGGGAATGAAAGAAAGTCATTATTGTATGACTTTGGATCTTATGTGGAAGGAAGTGATGTGAGGATCTTGAGTATTTTTTATCCTTGATACATTACTTCCATTTTCTTTTTTACTCCATTTAATTTGTGCAAGCAAGAATAAAGATGTGTTTTTATTTCTTGTTTTAAGTGGGGTTTCTATCTTGAGGATTTGGAAATTAATTAAGGTTGGTGAGGTCATATCCTTACCAAATTGGTATATGAACATTTGTTTTGAAGGAAATTTACTCAAGAAAAAGAATTCTTTACATCACAACACAAGGATTCACTCACCTCCAATATCATTATGGTATATAACTATAATTGATGTATTTTTCATCATCAATAAGGGTTTGATGAAAGCTCTTTTGATTCTTTTGGATGATAAATTATATTAGGTATTGGAAATTCTTGTTGTTGTAAATACTAATTAGATTTGAGTAGCTAGAATTTGTAAGAATTGTAAGAATCACATTTTGGCTTTCATATTTCTTGTTGAATCTATTTAGACACTCTAGAATTATTTATGGGTACTCTTAATCTCTTTACATTTTCTTGTGGGTATTTAAAAATTGAGTCCATATTTGTGAAATTGGTTGTGGGTGTTTGTTTTTTAGTAATCTTAACTAGAAAAGGACTTGTAAGTATGTGTGTTTTGTGTTCAGCTTAAAGAAGAGTTGTAGGTATTGTAAGTTTTGTGTTGCTTGGGATTATGTTATAATTCCAAGTATAATACCTAAGTATCTTAGTGTAGAAGAGCTTAGGAGAGATATGGAGGAAATGAAGGCTAATTTGTTGTGTATTTTGAAGAGAATTGAGAGGATATATTCTAGCCATCAAGGAAGTAAGGAAGATAAAGGGTCTAATCAAGTAGAGGTCCACAAGAAAAGAAGTTCTCAAACATCTCTCATTGAACAAGGAAGTGCTTAATACTCAATGGATTTAAGAAAGAAAACCAAGATCTTCATCAAAGGGATCAAGAGATATTTCAAATCCAAGATTGTGTATATTGTTGATCAAGAAGAGTTCTTATCTCATGAGTCATGGGGGCTAAAGGATTAAGGCCAAGGGAGAGGCAAAGATCAAGGAACTTCTTCAAGAAGGATCAAAGGCATCACTAGAAGCTATGAGACTCATTCTTTTTGCAATTGGTCTATACCTTGTGGAAAGGGAAATGAGATTCTAAGACAAGTTAACGTTATCTCATGGGAGATAGGTGAGTCTTATAGCCAAGGTATGTGCAAGAATGACTGCTTTGATGCTATTTTGATGAATATGATGTTGAAACCATGGGGGAGAGTTTACCTTCTAAGTTGGTACCTCCAAAATGGAATGAAGAGCCTAATGATGATTCCTTTAAAGGGGATGAATCATTTGATTTGGGGACTCCTATTTGGGATCTTAAACCTTCAAATTTTGATGATGTTGGACAACCAAATGTTAAAGATTAAGATGAATCAAAGATGAATGGGAGAAGCCATGAAAATTTAAGTAAGCTTGAGCTTTACCTTATGGATGGTAGTAATGTCTCTCTTTGTCAAGCTAGTATGAAGAATGCTAGTTTATCACTTCAGCTTAATAGTAGTTTGTTTAATTGTAATGATGTGAGTCATGATTGAAATACCATAAAATTTTGAGGCCCTCATGCTTCACCAAGGTCTTGGAATTTAGGCAAGGACTTCCACAAGTGTAGCCTCATGACAATTTGGTAGGAAAATGTAGGCACTATGGTTAGACTGTCCAATCCGACAAGTTTTCTATCTCTAGAGCTGACAGGCCTGATGGACTCTCCAGCCTACCCACCTGGACAATTTGCCCGGCTGATAGTCTACTCAGAAACTATGCTAGGAGTCATCAAGAGTGTTTGGGATGAGCAAAACAATTCGGTAAGTTTTCTATTAGATAAGTCTGCTATGCTAAACTACATGCATGTTACATTGGCTGCTACGCTACATAGCGTAGCATAGCATAGCAAAGATGCAAATCAATGAAATGCTCCAAAGATTAACTCGATGTGCGCCAAGGCTTCCAGCGAATGCTGTTGACTCCAACGCAAGTTTCTTGTTCAAACCAGTGGCTACATTGTGCTACACTACATAGCGTAGCACATCATAGCAAGCAGCTACACTACGTCAATGTGCTAGATAGCGTAACTGATGCAAAGTTGACAGAGGAATCCGGACATCTTTAGCTAGCTCTACAGCTTGTGAGCAATAACTAAGCTCACTGTGATCAGCAAATTTGTTCCACTTCAACATGCCCCTTAGTCCATCCCCCAAAATTTGTCGCTATGCTTGAACCTATTCATAAGGATGGGGAAGAAGTAGTCCTGGGGCAGAGACTCCATTTCTGCTTGCATTATTAACACACTAGATTCCAACATCTGTAGTTTTGACAACATGGTTACAACGTAGCAAAGTTTGCGACCGGCACAGCACACCTGCATGGTACCGTGATGTTTGCATATTGTGGGGTCTAGGACCCATGGCACCTAAATTGCATTTTTCACCTACTCTTGACCCTATAAATACCTTGGCAAACAACGCTCAAAGGGTTGGATTTTATGGTTGGAATTTTTACGATTGGCTTTTTTGCACGATAATTTTTATATTGGCTTTTCTAGTTGGCATTTTTCATCCAAAGGGTTGGCATTCTTGCATTAACAAGAGCTTTGGCTTTTAAGTTCACACTCGAGAGCATAGTTGGAATGTTTTGAGTATTCTGGTTACCTCTGAGGTTTTTGTGCCTCTGAGTGTCACACAACCAATTGTATCCATCTCAACAAAGAAAAGCCACAATCTTGAGGCGGTGCATTCTCTCACTCCAGTTTGCTTTACATTTCTATTTATTATCATCGTATTTTGCATCATTTCTACCACGTTGCATTTAATAATCATCATATTACATTACGAGCTTTGTTTCCGAAATAAATGTCTATGAAAGGTTAAGTCACACCTATTAAGTTCCTGTTTGATCAACAAGACTATCCAAGGCACCCTGAATCTGTTTTCTCCAGCACGACCCTCACACGGATCTAGGGTTAAACTATTTTGCCTAAAGACCTCTCGGTGTTTCTAGCCACCAACGTTTTCTATCGCAACAGTTTTTGGCCCTAGAAGGAGGACCTTTTGGTGCATTTTCTGTATCCTACGAGTAGTCCTGCATGCTCTCTATACCTTGTTGCTCATCAATGTAAACGTGAGACCCTTGCGGTTGTTTATGCTTCGTGTGGTACAAGCTGGTTGCAACAATGGTTCCTTTGGAACCCTGTAGGATGAAAAGCCTCTGATTGCCTCTTGATCTCTATTTTTTCTTGCTTGCAAACCATTTTCAACTACGCAAAATGATTTCCTCAACTACTGTTGCTGTTACCTCAAACCTTGAGGTCCTTTTTTAAGTTCAAGGCACTACAGGTGCCGAGCGACCGCCTAGCCCAGTGCAAGGGCCACATTGATATCTTAGGATCCAAAATCGATCACTTGAGAGCTTGGTATAGCACACTAAAATTTACAATTTCTTCTGTGCTAAGATCCAGGTGAATATGCCCTTGGATACCCAAGAACTCGAAGACAAATGTAACTTCGAGTTACTTTACTGCAATGGAAGGGAATTTATCCCTACTCCTGGCACTTCCATTCCCCTGACAAAAATGTATCAGTGGATCTTAGATTAGCTGGTATGTACAAGTAGGCCTAGGGAGTAGTGAGACACAACGTCCCACTATGACAAGTCATTTCAGGATGGGTAAGAGGACCTGGATTCCCAGTTTGAGGATGGGGGTTAAACTAACCCTGCGACTATCCCCCCGCCATGGCCTTCTAGTCAAACTTGCTCTTCGTGACTACTCCCTTCATGATTACGTCAACCCCATTGCAAATCGTAGTTCCATCGACCATGGGTAGCCATGCTATACCCTCGGCGTATCAACATGCCTATTCCTCCATCTTGTTTCTAGGCACTATCCCTCCACAATCTGTTTCCCAATCTATCCCTTCATCGTACCAAGCACCGATCATGGCTACCCTACCCTACGTGCACATGGTACCTACATCACAATTTCATATAGTCTCCACTTCCATTCCAGCATCTACACTTGTTCCACCATCAGTGACGAGCCTAGCCCCACCCATGTGGTGGACCCCAATCACTTCTCCCCCTGCTTCACAACCTTCCCAAATATCACACTATGCTCACCACCAAGTGTACTAGGTTCTACAAATGGTACAACCAAGTGTGGGATTGTGGTCTATCCTACCAATCATGCAAACAACCTATCCTATGGCACCACTAGCAGCCGCTGCTCCAACAACACCACTCACTGGGTGGTGGATAGCACAAGTGGCACCCTTTGTGGGGGCCGCCCTAATGACACCATCTATGAGCCAGGTTGCTACTCCTACCACACCACCAATGGTGATGGCCCCTGCAACCCTACAACCATCTGCATTGTCCCTGGGCCTGGACCAAGCATTCCAGCTTATCCAGACCCTTACTAAGGAAATTAAGCGCTTGAAAGCGACCAGTTCTGACACGGTACAAGTCATGGATTTCTACCATGACGATCCCATTAGCTTTGCAGTCCCCATGCTCACATTACCTCCAGAGATGCCACTCCCCCACTTTACAAAATAAAATAGGGAGAGTGACCCCAATGTGCATCTCGTGATGTTTAGATCTGAGTCCCTTTTATTGCAACAATGGCCGCACACCATCATCCGTGTCTTTGCTATGTCTTTGACGAGCAAAGCTTTAGACTAGTACCGCACGCTCCCACGCTCTTCTATCTCAACCCTAGAGGAGCTGCTGACTCAATTCATAACTCGTTTCAAGTATAACTTGAAAATAGATGTTACGCTAGATCAGTTAATGAGCGTTAAGCAAGATCCACTTGAATCAATCCAAAAATTTATACAGCGGTGGAGCATTACCTTGAATGAGATTCGTGAGCCTATTGCGGAGGCCCATCTGCTAGCCATCTTTAAGGGTGCAGTAAATGACTTTATTAAGTCCAAATGTACTACCTAGCTCCACAAACTATTAGTCAATCTTTTGCCTAGACCAAGAGCATTCAAGACGAGTCCGAGGCAAGTAAAGATCTGGCCTATGTTTCATATAAAAACACGTATATCAAGAAGGACAAAGAGAAAGGTAAGGCAGCAACAACCACAGTGGCCGTTATGGAAAACAAGGCCAAGCCCAACAACAATAACAACAAAAAGATGGCTACTACACCCAACTAACCCCGCGGCTAACCTAGCCAATGTTGCCCAACCCTCAACGTCGGCACTCGAAGCACCCACCTTGCCTAAGCCCAACTTCGAGCGTAAAGATCACTCCAAGTACACCCCACTACCTATCAAGCCTTCAGAAGTTCTAAAGCAATTGCTAGGGGTGGGGTACATTTAGCAAAAATGGATGTTAGAGGAGGCAACCAAAAGGCATCAATGGTACTGTGAGCACCTTAGGAACCCCTCTTTGGCTATGCCTAATGAGCCACCAGTTCCTAAGAATTTTAGGTTGGAATAGTTCTGTGACTACCACCAACTCTATGGTCACAACATGGATTACTATTTGGCCCTAAAAGATGACATTCAAAGAATGATTAATCAAGGGAAGCTGGTTCTAGATGAAAGAAACCACGTGCGCCCCAAGAATCAATCTATGCATGTTTACATAGACCCACTTAATGTCAAAAATGTTGGCTACATCATCAACACCATTGGCATAAACAGTAATCCCAAATCGCCTCAGCAACTTTTTGTAGTTCACGTGCCTCAGCATAGTGCACCGACACCAGCAACAGCCAAAAAGATACCACAGTAACCGTTTGTCCTCAAGGTCCCTCCTTGGACATCTGCCCTTGCACCTTTTGCAATCAAAACTACACCATCGCCCACATTAACACCGCAAAGACCATTCATCATCAAGGGGTCAAACCACTCAATTGCCTCCATTCCACAAAATTAACATAACATGGCATCACAACCTTCTCGTTCAAGGAAACGGGAAGAGCATTTGATAGGTGAAATGGCTATGGAATGTACTGCCCCAGGTCCTTCCAAGCCTACTCCCTCGACCTTTGCATCTATGCCCACCTTGTCACCAAAAGTTAACCTCGCTACACACGCATGATCATCACTACCTCGCCCGAAAGGGTCCAACCCCAAGCCTGAAACTACCCCTCCTTGGGAAATTCATCTTCTAGGACGAATGGAAGAAGAGAAGGGTAATAAACAACAGGAAGGTGGACATGACCTCCTGAGCACTCTTACTTAGGTAAAATAGGCTCTAAAACAAAAAAATAAAATGTTGAGCCTATACGACCTGGTAATGACCTCCACTGCACACCGTGAGGCTCTGGTTTGCATGCTAACATCCATACCAATCGACAAGAACATGCTGGCCTAGGAGAAAGTAATCCATTCCATTATGCTTCCTTCTATGCCTGAAGAATCACAGCCATCTCAATTGACATTCCGTGACGAGTCCATTAGGGAAGACCTTGAAAAGGGTCATGTGACAACAACACCCCCATTCATCACAATTCAGGTTAGCCAACATAAGATTCGAAGAGTACACGTTGATGACGGGGCTGCTACGAACATCATCCCATTCTCCATAGTGAACAAACTAGGTTTGGTAGACCAAATCAAACCCACGACAACGTCATGCCTAAAGTCATTTAATGGGGTGCAGGTAGTGGTGAAAGGCACCATTCACATTGACTTTGTGGCAGGGGACCAGTTCCCCACAAATGTAACATTTATCATGGTGGAAGAGATGCCCAAGTTTAACCTGAACTTGGGGAGGTCATGGTTAGCCCAACTCAAGGTCGTCTCTTCACCCATACATTAGTAAATCCATCTACCTTATGCAGGCAGGGAGGTGGTGATCCATGGTGATGAGGTGACAACCCAGATAATAAATAACGTAGACATGGAGCACAATTCGGAGGTCATAACCTCTAAGACTGAGGCACCTATTTTTGCTGATACTAACTGTTTGACAAAAGGGCCAGCCCAAGATTCCGGCTCAGAAAATGAAACTGCGTGGGCCGAGTTGCCTTTTCAAGTGGTAGACGACGATGTAGAAGAATACCACAATAAAGCCTCTCGGCCTTACGTGTCGCCAAACCCACGATGGGTTAGAAAGCAGTTGCAAGGATGATTGTTACTCGTGTAGCATAGCAACTCCACTGTTCTTTACCTAGTTAACACCCATTATACAATTATTGCTTTTTTGCCTCACATTCATTCATCTACGCTAAATGTCTAACTTTCTAAAACTGATCACATGTCCTCCGTTTGCATTATGCCATAGCCCGCTAAGGCCTAAAACTAGCAAAATTTGCCATTTACATTACACAATGGCCCGCTAAGGCCTAAAACTGGCAAAATTCTTTAACCCGCATCTCCGCGATGGCCCGAAATGGCCTTAAACTACCACTGTGGCCCACCAAGGCCTAAAACTGGCTATTCAAAAAACAAAAAAAAATTCTTCTTCTTATCACCTGACAATGGCCCGAAATGGCCTAAAACTAAGACAGAAAAAAAAAAGATAAAAGCAGATAACATAGATAATACATAGGCCAAAATAAAAGGAATCTCGCCACAGTTCATCTTCCATTTAAAGTCTCAATCAAATAATGTTTACAATATTCTTTCAAAATTCAAATAAAATCCCTTGCTATCATGCTATGAATCTTCCTCTGCACCATCGTTCCCAATGTGAGAGAGAAAGGAGGCCATCCCTTTCCCTCCTCTTTAATGTTCACTCACCCACCACCTTTATAGTTGCTCATCTAGGTGTTTAAATGCCAACATCCCACATTGGTTACGCCCACCACTCGAGCCATTACACAACTTCCGTAATGCCCGAGACCACCAAGTCATCCACCACCTTCGTAAATTCCATCACCATCATTGTCGATTACACCCACTACTTGGGTTGAACATAACTCCCGCCATTATTACGACGGTTATGTCCACCACTCGAGCTGTTACATAACCCACGTTCTACAACACCCAGCGTCCATGCCATCATGGCATGGCAACGTAACTACTGCCACAAGCTCATCATTATGAATTGGGCCCCAAGACATGCTTGTACAAATTAACTTTCTTTGTGCTCAATGCTAGGCGATTATACTTGTTGATCATGGCCCCATGCTTAGCATGGGCGATGTTGGCATCAACATGCACTTTCTGTAGTGTTTTGATGGCGTGCTGGAAATCCAGACTTTTTGAACAAAGCAAAGGTATCTATGCTTTGGTCTAGAAATTTGGTTTCAACGACAATGTTTACATTGGCAATTCTCTCATAGATTTGCATGGAAAATGGGGTTACATAATGGAAGCACGGCAGGTGTTTGATAAAATGGCCAAGCCCAATTTTGTATCGTGGACATCTATCATCACTGTCTATGCATAGAATGGTTTTGGCGTAGATGCATTTGAAATGTTCAAAAAAATGATTAAAGAAAATGTGGGGATGGATGAATATGCTCTTAAAGAGTGTCATCTCTACATTGTCTGGCCCTGAAGGATTGGAAGCAGGCAGGCAGCTGCACTGCCTTGTGATCAATGCTGGTTTTGAGGGGTCACATTCTGTGGCTGCTGGACTTGTCATTATGTAAGCAATATGTAAAAAGATGGAGAGTTCTGCTAAGATATTTACGGAGAATTGTGATCATCAGGACCTTGTGTCGTGGAGTACATTGATATTAGGATATTTGCAAAGTGCGGATTTTGAGCAAGCTCTGTTGCAGTTTTCATTGATGATCAGGTCAGGAATCAGAGCAGATGCCTACAGTTTTGCAACTGCTCTTGGTGCCTCTGCTGCCCTGGCTGTTGATGATGTGGGGAATCGGATCCATTGTGTTGCCATCAAAACAGGGTTCTCTCTAGATGTTTCTGTGCAGAACGTGCTCACGACAATGCTTGCCAAAACAGGTGACATTTTGGGGGCTATGCAGGTGTTCAATGAAATGGGGAAAAAGGAACATTATCTCATGGAATGCAGTTATTACAGTCTGTGCTCGACATGGGCATGACAGGGAGGCTTTGGATCTCTTTGAGAAAATGATAGAAAGTGGTTTAGTGCCTGATCATGTTACTTTTGTTGGGGTTCTCTCTGCTTGCCGTCATAAGGGACTATTAGAAGAAGGATTCATGTACTTTGAGGACATGAACAGACTCTGGGGCATCACACCCGAAATGGAGCACTATTCATGCATGGTAGACCACCTTGGCCGAGCAGGGCACCTGGCTGAGGCAGAGGACTTCATTTCTGCAATGCCCTTACCCCTTCTTGCTCGGTATGGAAAGCTTTGTTGAGTGCTTGCAGGTTCCATGATGAAATTGAAATTGGAAGAAGAACAGCTGAAGGCCTTCTTGCATTTGAAGATCTAGATGCTGCCTGTTATGTGCTGCTATCCAATTTCTACTTTGCATGTGGACAGCTGGAATTTGCTGTAAAGATGAGGAAATTGGGGTATAAAAGAGGGGTCAAGAAAGATCTCGGTTGCAGTTGGATTACGGTGAACAAAAGAGTTTATGCATTTTGGGTGGGATAAGGATCCTCGGAACTTGAATTGGATCTTCACTGGATCAAAATGATTAGTTTTGACAGTTGTTAAGTAACAGGGTTTCCAGCAAAAGAACTTTTATATGGGCAAAGATGCACAGAGCATAATCACCATATCATCATTATCATGGTGCCTTCCTCCATCAATAAAGGCCAACCAGTACCATATATGAGCTAATAACTAATTACTAAAAATATTACAAACGGTGTTCATGCAAACCTGCTTCAGAATAAACCATGGCTTTTGAAACTTTTGAATGCCATACATTGACATGTGTTAGCAGTCTGGGGAAGCTCGCTGAATATACTCTTACAATGCCAGTTAAATGGGGCAGCAGAAGGTACACAGAATGCCCATTACATTGAAGATTGATATTGTTCTAACGCCTTTAAAAAATCCATTTTTTAAAACCTCAAAACATAGATGACATTACATGACTCCTTTTTAAAACTGTAAAATGCCTCCAAATTCATTGATGGAAATGATTACATGTCCAAAGTTGAAATTTGTAATATTTGAATTCCGAGTATGCCTGTATACCCACACCCCATACACCTGTTGTTTCTTCAAATGGTTTCAAAAGATTACAATATATTTCCTCTTCACTGTACAAGCTTTTCTCAGCAGTGATTTCTAGCATCAACAGTACTTTAAGCATTATTCTTCCGTACTTTGCATGGACTAGGCGCTACAACTTCAATCATGTTTATAACAGCAGTGAGAAATTGACGTTGCTATTCTCCAGTACATGTACATATTAATCCTCTCCTACGCAGTTGTAATGCCATCTTATGTGGGTTGCGTCAAAATTTCTTTGTAAATTACGATGTTATCTAATGACCAGTAGAAAATAAATGTGTTACAATGTTACAGGAGGGGTTTTTGGCTCTAGGCTTTGCAGTATTCAGGAACTGTTGAAATTTGATAAATTTTACCGTGATGTTGAAATTGATAGGCATGCCCTTGTGATATTCCTTACTAAGAGGATATTAACAATCTCCATAGCATTCAACATATCATATTGACAAATGGACCAGGGAAAATTAACCTGCGATATAATGATCCTCTGCTTGAAACAGATGAAGATAATATTATTAAGCACACCTTGATTGCAACACGAAATGGGAATGGTATGAAAGGAGATAGATTAGATAAGAGCATAGTTGGAGAATCCTAATCTTCAGGATCAGATATAGCGTTTCTATATCTAAATCACCAATCAATTAATTTAACACTGTTGGAGCAAAGCTTTCCAGCACTTTTTCCAAAGAGAAAAGGCAACTTCATGTCTAGGAAGATTACAGATGTCAATCTCTGTTAGTATGTTAAGCGTTTAATCAAATACAAAGACCAAAAATTTGGTTGTCATCACTCCTTCAGGTACTTTTCTGTTATCTGTTTCCTTTTCCATCTTTTTTATTGCTCGTATACCCCCATGTTCAGGTACTATGTCTACAATGTTATTAGAAGGTATCGTGACCTGCAATTTACTTCATTTTTTAGAAAAAAAAAAAAGAAGCATACGTTGGATGCTCCAATTACATTTGAACTATGTAAGCATTTGAGTATTGCCGTGTCTCACAATTTTATGTTATATGTTATTTACATGGTTTGTCATTTGGTAACACTAACAATACTTTTTACCTTAAGGGTAGCATATATGTACTTGTTAAGAGCTACATAATTTAATGCAAGAGATATGCTAAACAACCAAAATGAGGTAAGAAAATAGAGGGTAAACATTATGATAGAAAAGTCTCATGGAAGTGAAGAATTTATGCATCTACAATACCTAGGATTTTTTAAGTCAATTTTGATCCATAAATTTAAGATTATGAACTACTAAGTGAATATCAATGACCACATCATAGATCATTACATGTGCATAGATTACTTTGGATAGATTGTGCTTTTAATATGAATGAAATTTGATCATAATGATCATGAAGTGATGTATAGAGCTAAGGAGTTTTTTGATTTCTACTTACTAATGCATGGAATTCAAGATTTATAATAGATACAAAGCCAAATAATATATGTTTCCTTACTGTATATTATTCATTGAACATGCTTATTGTACATATCTATCCATGTTTTATTTGTCAAGATATTAATATTTATTTCCACAAAGGTGTGTCACAAGCATAATGACAAACATTAAGGCATCCCTATGAATTATTAGCTACCCAACTTCAAAAAACGAATCTAGATATTAAACTATGATAAGCTTCTCAATATTCTTCATGTTAAGAATATTGAGTTATTAGTTACCCCATTGTGTTGTGTTAAAGCTTGTTTCATGAGTCTATATGTCAAACTATGAATAGTGGTTATTATAAACTAATGATGGTTGTTAGTGGTTTACTAAAACATAATACTTATGACTAAATGGTTATAACCTTTCCCATGGAGGTATAAAGGAGAGAAACTTAAGAGTCCAAGAACTCATCATCACTCACATTGTGATTCATAACTGTGGAAGACATGCCTCATGGTTTGGCCTCTAATGGCTAATATTCTTGGTGGTCATTGACTACAATGGTTGTAAACTATCTTACATGTCTCCTATATACATTAAATATCACATAGATATTTTTTAGTGTTGAACCGTTGCCAACCATTATAAAATATAGCATATTCATTATTTAGTCTAGTATTTTATTCATTAGTTCTTCAATTTCTTGTCTCTAGTGATGCTCATCACTCATATATAACCTATACTTGAATTTATATGTTGAACCATGGTGTTATACTCTACACTATGAGGTTATACCTATAATTGTGGAGGTTTATAATTATAGTTTTCCATTTGGTTGATTAATCTACTTTGTGATGGACTCTATATTGTTTGTTCGTGTGTTATTTATACTTTTGTCCTTCCACTACTTCATTTTCCAATATTTATAATTATAACCATGGCTATCCTATATAATAGTTTTCCATTCTATGTTAATGGTTTGACTTGTCTTGAAACCATTACTTGAAATCCTCAATTAACTAAGTTCACTAGCTTCAATGGACCTCAAATTCCTAACATGATATCAATGTGAGGTTGGTTGATTAAGGTAACCCTTCCATGAATAACTATGAAATTTAAATTGGTCATCATTATTGTTGTTACAAATTACTAAGCATGTGTTTTGAAACTTGGTAATTTAAAAAAATATAAAGCC
Organism: Gnetum montanum; assembly: GCA_015680685.1. Classification (NCBI taxonomy): domain Eukaryota; kingdom Viridiplantae; phylum Streptophyta; class Gnetopsida; order Gnetales; family Gnetaceae; genus Gnetum; species Gnetum montanum. The sequence goes on from MNCI01003536.1 coordinate 1,912,261, forward strand.
TACTTGTAGAGTGTTACTTACCTATAATTGTGCCCTTTGATTTCTTTATACCTATTAGTAACAAGTTCATTATTTATTCATTTAGTTTATTATTGAGCTATCAATATCAAAAATAGTTAGTTACACGAATTGTTGCATTCCTTCAACATTTTGTTTGATATTATGGTTGAAATGGTGAACAAAAGAGATATCATAAAACATTGGATCTATTATATGTCCATTGGACTTTAAAAGTAGTTTCTCTTATGAGTTAATTATGGAGTTTCACAATATGATGCTAGAGCTATTTAATGAAAATTATCAAATGTATTCTACAATGTCCAACTTGAAGATGTAGATTCAAGGATGGAGATAGGATAACCATGAGTTCCTTAATGTAGCCTTGGGTAAATAATATTCTATGCTACAAAAATGCCTAGGCCATGGGTTCTTTCAAAGAAAACATTTAAGGCACATCATAGATGAACTCAAAAATAAATTGAAATAGGCCACTTGGATCTATGCCCAAGGAAGATAATTAAATATGAAAGCTTATCAAATTCAAAGGCTCATTTACTAAGCAACAAAAGAGGAAGAAGAGTTAAAGTGAAAAAGAAATTACAGAGAAGTACAATAAAGACCCATCTCTCCATAGAACGAAGGTTCATCTCTATGAATAAGAATATAACACACCATTAGAAGAGGTGGTGCATTAGAAAATATTTTCAATCCAAAAATTTATTACTAAAATTTTAGATAAGATTGATAAAATATGGGATTCTATTGATGAGAAGTTCCAAACAGCTTTAAAGATAATAAAGTAGAAAATAGTATAGGTACAAGCTAAGGACAAAGATAAGAAAAAGAATAGGAACAATAGAAGGGATTAATATCAATATAAAGAAAAATCAACTATAATTAAGAAGTTTAAAGACTCTAATTCTAATGAGGATGGTTGTAACATATGTCAATATGAACATCGAAAGGGTTGTTACCCAGTTACGTCACATGTTCATGAGCCTAGTGTTTATGCTTTGAATATGAAATTTATTAAAAGATAGATACTCAAGAGGTTTCCTTATTCACAAGGCAACTATCAGCAGCCCTACCACCAATAATACTACCATCCCAGTAGGGCTTTACCACAACCTTATAGTATTCTCAACTTTATTGGAAAAACCCACAATCATGGAGAATGCAACCACTAAGATAGAAATACCCTTACAAGAGATTGGATCCTTATGGATATTATTTTGAAGAATGTGTCTCCAAGTGGCTTCATCATCCATGATTCTTCTTACCACTACTATTTTCTACAATTTCATAGACATACTAGTCCATGGATTAAGTCTCCATCCTACACTCCTCATCCTTATCAACACTTTCAACCTCATGCTCCTAATGCTTTGCCACATGCTCCATCAATGTAACATGAAATCCCTCCATAGTCATAAAAAAGGAATGCCACATGGGTTGTAAACTTATAGGTGGATGATATTTCAAGTGGTTTTAACTGCAAGTCTCTAAAATATTCTTTCTTTCCTACTACTAGTCCACCTAAGCTTTCATAAGCATCCATGGCTATGAATCCCACATTTACACCTTCCAAGATCTCTTAATGGTCATCTTTAAATCAAAATAACAATGTTCAAACTATCATGTTAGTCCATGTTGTAACTGATTATAGAAAGATAAGTAACATTTCTAGGAAACAATTTGACCCTAAAAGTCCCCTCATTTATTTGTAGATCACAAAGAATGCATCATGTAAGGATCTACTAGACTCAGGTTCTAGAGTAAGTTTCATCTTTCAAGAAATGTAGAAGGCCTAAAACCTACTCTACTAAAGAAGTGAAACATCAAAATAGAGCTTAAAAATCAATCCATCATTAAATTCTTAGGATTGGTAGAAGAAATTATGACCACCATTAGTGGGTGAACATATCCTACCAATTTTCTTATCATTCGTGTTGAAAACTACAATGGAAATTTTTTCATCATTATGGGAAAATCTTGGTTGAAATTGATTAATTCCAAGATAGAAGTTAGAAACTTCAAAATTTTCAAGAAAAATAAGAATCCAGTCATCAAGAAGAAGCACATTTCATGCATCACATATAGTAACACATGGTGCAATTGCATGCAGAAAATCTAGACAATTAGATAAAGAACCATCATAGCATGTAGATCATATGAACAATTAGTGAGTATGTAAATGTGTTTGTATGCAATATCTAGAAAGAAAGAAGGTGCCCAATGGTTGAAAATAGATTAAAGTTGCAAGTCCATAATATGCATGGAACCACATGAAGCTCTCACAAGTGCATACATGGACAAAATGGATAAGATCAAATAACTCACATGATAGCTTTCCTATACAAAAATAGACTAAAAGAAAAGTAGGATGAGAAAAGTTGAAAATTCTAGAAACAATAGAACTAAGACCCATAAAACTTAAAACATTATCAAAATATCTTGAGTATGTATTTCTAAAAAATGGTGAACTAGTAATTGTGAACATCAAGCTCACATAGAAGTGAAAATAGAAGTTACTAGAGGTCATTAATAAGTGACCAATAGCCTTTTCATGGTCATATGATGACACAATAAGGGTAGATCTATTCATATGCTATCATAGGACTTACATAGAGAGACCATCAAACTTAAGTGATAATCACAACATAGGTTGAATCTCAAATTGAAGTAGGTTATCAAGAAAGAAATCGAAAAGATTCTAAAAGTAAGATTTATCTACCTTGTAGCAAGTAATGAGTAGGTGAGTTCACTTGTGATTCTGTCAAATAAAGGAAACTAGTAAAGGATCTATATTAATTTCTAACTATTGGACATGATAAATTTTAATGACCTTTTTCTATTGTCATTTATTGACCAATTGTTAGATACCATTGTAGGCTACAAGTATTATAGCTTCCTAGATAACTATAGTGGCTATAATTAGATTCATATAGCCCCAAAAGAATATGACAAGACTACATTCATAACTTCCTAAGGAATGTTTTATTTTAAGAAAATGTCTTTTGACCTATGTAATGCTTCAATAACATTTCAGTGCTTAGTCCTTAGTATCTTCCAAAAGTAGATTGGTAATGATGTGGAAGTTTTCATGAACGAATTCTCTACCTATGTCTCTGATTTTAAGTAGGCCCTAGATTATTTGGAATAGGTAATTAATATCAAGATCAACTGGTATAAAACCCATCTAATGGTTTAGGAGGACATAGTCTTGGACATTAGGTATTAAAAAAGGAGATAGATGCAAATCCTAAAATGATTCAAGAGATCAAAGAAATCATGTAGATGTCATAAATAGTTAAGGATATTTAACCTTTTCTTGGATACACTGACTACTATAGGCACTTCATTGAAACTTTTTCCAAGATAGTCAAATGACTAGTGAAATTAACAAAAAAAGGATACCTCCATTGAATAGCTCTAGCATCATACATTTGATACTTTTCACAACATCATGAAAACTTTTAATTTTAAATTTCAAGACATATTGCTCTTTCACATCTTAAAACTAATCTCTTGATAACCAATCCACCTTGTAGGGTCTACATGAGGAAATTTTACTAAATCCAATCTAGTAACTTCCTTAGAAGAAATAATATTTTTTTTGGGCTTCTCCATCAATCAAACCATGAAGTCATTCCTTACTTAGTAAGCATCTAGCCTAGTATAGAAATACCTCTTTCAATCCCCTTGTTCTACCCCACAAGTGTGTTTTGTAGGTTTCAAACTTGAAGAAGACATCTTGGAAGGTTAGAAGATATCTTGGTTGAGACATGGAGATGAAAAAAGACATCTAGAAGTTAGGGGAGATGTCTTGCTAAAGTGCTAAAGACTCTAGAAGGACGTCTTGTCTAGGAAGAAAACATCTTAGAGGAAATGTATCCTCAAATAAGAAGACATCTTGGGCAATATGTCTTGTCATGTGAGGAGACTTCTTGGGTCTAGATAAGATATCTCCTAGAAATAGAAGAAATCTTCCTTGAGAGTTGGATTGACATAGAATATGTCTTCCTAAGGTTAGAGATGATCCATACAACTAGGAAAACTTCTAAAAACACCCATCCAAATTTGGGAAACAATTGAAATAAGATGGAAAAGGATGAAAACAACTTGGGAGAAGATGAGAGAACTTGGAAAACATCTAAAGAACCTCAAGTTGAGTTGAGGAAATATTTCTAGGTTTCTTGTCTTCTAGTTGTTCATAAATATTGATGTAATTCTCCATTATTGAAAAACACCTAGACCATGAGCAAGAGAGAGACATCTCATGAGGGAAAAGAGCTTGTGCAAGAAGAGAGCTTATGCAAGAAAATTGAGTGAGAGGAAAGGAAGAGCACTTGAGAGAGGTTAAAAGAATCTCTTATAAGCATCTTTTCTTGAGCTTTGGCTCCATAGTGAGTAATTGAGAATTAATAGGGAACAAGTGTGGCCTCTAAGATCCTTGGAAGAGTTGTGAGTTGAGCTTGGCTCCTCATCTTTAATGTATTTTCTCTTAATTTTGAGATTTTTCTTAATATAATGGAGTCTTTCTCTATTTCATTATGTTGTTACTGTTTTGTAAGCTAGATTTGCTTGGAAGTTTGAAAATGGATCTTATTGGGATCTATTGAGGTTGCACCCCTATTCTAGATTGGTATAATATTTTAGGTTTGGAGGAATTCATGTATTTGCCTTTTGTTGGGAGCAATTCACACTTGATATGGATCCTAAGAAGAAGACTAATCAAGATCTTTAAAAGAAAATTCAAGAGCTCAAAAAATTCTTTAATGCTTTTGTGGTTGAAATGCAAGAAGTTCTTCCCAAGGAAAGGACTATCAAACACCAAGAGTTTGAAGAAACTTCAAGAAGAAGTGAGGAGAATATTGAAGATGAGAATCCTTTTACAACCCTACAAGGATATAGAGGAAGAAATGATCAAAGAAGTCCAAGGAGAAAAGGGACTAGAACTCAAAGATATAATCCAAGATTTCATTTTTACAATAATAAGAAAACTAATGATGAAAGGTTTGTAAAGATGTTAAGAAGTTCTTTAAGAACTCCTCATGTGGATATTCCCATATTTAAAGGTGTTAAAGGCACAAATTTATTTCTTTCTTGGCTTAGAGTGGTGAATAAGTATTTTCTAGTTAAGAAACTTTCTAGTGAGAGAATGATTCATGTTTTTGAGAGCAAACTTGAGGGATTGATAGCTAAATGATGGGACAAGGAATGTCTCAAATATCTTGAAGAGTATGGAAGACCTATTAAGAGTTGGAAACTCATGGAATTCATGCTTAAGAAAAAGTTTAAGAAAGCATTCTTCCATCTTGAAGCTATCAAGAAGTTGAAATTTGTCAAACAAGGAGATCAAGAGGTAAAATATTCTGATGTTGAATCTTGTAAATCCTTAGAAATGAACAATGTTCATTAGACTTAGAATGAGCAAGCTTCTAAATTCATTAGTGGATTAAGGATGCAATATTAGCAAGAATTAGCATTCTAGGAGCCTTCTACTCTTGATGAAGCCTATGATCTTACTTTCAAGGCCGAAATAAAAATCACAAAGTTTGGCTTAAAGTAGAACAAAGATCACAAAGAAAAAAAAAAGAAAAGGAATGAGAAGGACATAGCTCACAAGTCAAGGAAATTATCCAAGGAGGATGATGAAGATGAGCCAACAATGAAGGAAAGGGAATCTACTTCTCTTAGGAGGGGAAGAAGTAGGGAATAATATCCAAGAGGTAAAGATCATGAAAAAGATATATGTTATAATTGTGGTGAATTAGGTCATAAAAAATGGGAATGCACAAAGCTAAATAAGAATTCCTTTAAGAGTAAGAAAATTTAAACTACGTAAGAGCATGAACCTAAATCTTCAAAGAAGGTATGAAAACATGAACCTTTAAACATTGCTAAACAAAGTGAATTGAATAGTTGTATCTTTATTGGACATGTTAGTATCTATGGGATGTTATAAGGAAGAGTTTATTTAGAACTCATTATAATGATAATGGTTATTCATTGAGTGTGCTTATTGATGGTGGAGCACAAGAAAATGTGATTTTTGCCAATGCGGTGAAGTCATTATGGTTAGCTACTATTCATCACCCTAATCTATACAAAGTACATTGATTAATGAAGAATCATTATAAACAAGTTAAGGAATAGTGCCTTATTGATTATTCCATTGGAAGTTTTCATGATTAAATTCTTTATCATGTATTTCCTATTAATTGTTTAGGTCTCATACTTGGTAGATCATAAAATTATGATGACAAAGCTATCTTTGATGATAGAAATAATAGTTGGACTATAAGGTAAGAAAATCATGAGTTTAGGTTGTTGTCCACTATTGCTGATAGTGAGGTTGATAATTTGAATTCTTACTTGATGCTTCCTAGTTGTAAGTGTTGGTGCTGGAAATCTTGGTTGCTGGAATGGGAAATTGAAGAGATCTAAGCGTTAGAATAGTTTTAACCCCAAACCCCAAGAGCCTCTAAAAAAATGGGATTCAGGGTGCCCTGGATGATCTTTTTGATCATCCAAGGACTTACAGAACATAAATAGGAATGGCTATGAAAACGTAAATGCAGTCATAGATGAAATTAGAAGTGAAAACAAAAACACAAAAATGTTAACGTAGATGGAATTGGTCAAATGGAAATGTAAATAGATTTAGAAATAAAATGGAAGTAGTATTTGAGTTGTATATCCAAAGAGAAACAAGTGTAGAAATAGAAACATAAACTAAAACTTGAAAAATATGAACAACAAACTTTATAAAAAAATAAAAAATGAAGGTTCATGAAGTAGATGTTTTATGCCAAAAGCATAAGAGGTTGCTAATGGAAGCTCAAAGTTTGCTGGAGAAGGTAGGTTGCATCCTACTACAACTCCATGATCCAAATTTTTCCTAGCTCTAGTACCTAGCAACTCTTTGTTAGTTTTCACTAGGGTCTGTAGCATAGGAATGGGAATGGGATTGCATGCTTGAAGCAATAGAAACTATGTGGGAGTCTCTGTGCCTAGCATAGTCCTAGTTTCTACCACCAAAAAATGGTACAAGGGTGAGGTTGTAATGGCTGTAATGGACTTTGATGGTTGAAAGATGGAAAATGGAAAATGGTGTTGTTGCTAAAGGTTGTAAAATGCCATGTGCTCAGAATGCCAAAGCTTGGGATTGCCAAAAGTGTTGGAAAATGAAAAAGTGTTTGGAACCATTTTATGGTGTTAACATTGGGTATTTATAAGGTTAGAGTTATCATTTTGGGACTATCATTGATTGCCATTGATTACTAAAAAATTGATTTTGATTGTGGGTTTGCAACAGGTTACTACTTCTAGTGTAGTTGGTCATCTACTATCCGCATAGTTGCTATTTGTGGTAAGTCCAAAATGGACTACATCCACAAAACCCATCTATTTATCATAAATAGTAAATAGATTTCTGTGACTACATTGGTAGTGCTTTTACTATGTTGGTACTAGTTAATGGTCATCTAGTGTTAGCATAGTTGCCTTTTATAGTAAGTCTAGAGTGGGCTATAGCCACAAAATCCTTTTGTTTATTATAAATAGTAAACAAACTTTTGTGATTACATTGATAGAATTTTTATTAGGTGTGGTTACATAGGGCTCAATTCAAGCTTTCAAATGGTGGTGGAATCACTCTTGGATCTCAAAAAAAAAAAAAAAAAAAAAAAAAATTGGAGAATTTTTTACCAACCCTATGCGAAAAGGGGATTAATGATGACAACTACAATTTTTGCTAGTTTTGTTTATGCCTTATGGAAAAACAACTACGTTTTCTTGGTTGTAATGGCTATGGCTAGAAGGTTCATGATTTCAAGATTCCTTCTGTGGTGGAATTACTAAAATTGGAGCTTAGATGAATTTTTCATAAAAATTTGGTTATGGCTATATCATGGTTGTAGCACTTTACCCCTTTGGAGATGGATGTAGTTGACATTCTTAGAGATTACTCTTGTCAACTCCCATGATTGCAAAATATGGAAAACTTATGTTTTAAATTTTTTTATTAAGAAAAGTAAAAGCTTTTTCTATTTTTCACAAGCTTTTTGCTATGGCTATATGCTTTTTTTTTCTAAATTTTAATGCTTTTTCTAAGTTTATGCATGGTTTAAACTAAGGCCTAATCTCGGCTATAAAGTTTTGGATATAATATTTTGGCTATGTAGTAAAAGGTTATGAAAGGTTATAATAATACTTTTTTTGTGGAATTTCTTAAGCTAACTTGAATCAACACAGAGCTTTTTGCAAGGGCTAATTTCACCCTTGACTAGGATGTTTTTTCAAAACTTGTTAAGAAATTCTAATTGGTCATAACATTTTTTCTTTGCTTCATGTAGGGTCTACTTGAAGTCCATCCTCATCATTGTGAAGTTGGTGGGCATTCTATGCTATATTGGCCACCCCAAGGCCAATACTCCACTCCTTGAGATGCTGTTGGGGAAGTCTTCACTATGGTTCTAACTTGGGGCAAGGGAATTCCTTACCTACATTCTACAAAACTTTAGTGTGATGTTGTGGTCACAATTGTTCATAAATGTGGTTGGTGTCATAGTGGAGACCTTGTTGCCTTGGGCATCCAACTTGATTTTTAAGTTTATTACTAACAATTTGCCTCCCAGGATAACAGAGAGATCAGTAGATGCGATAAGCCCACATTACCTTATGGAGATCTAGATGATACAAAAGTATAGTTAGCAAAATGCTAATGATACTCTAATGGTATCACATAGAGCCCACACATTATTCTAGAACTCACCTAGCATGGTGTATTGTCCACCTGAGTGAGCTTAGTTGCTATAGTATTTTTATGACTTTATTGGCTACTTCTCCTAATCCCATTGGTTTTATAAACTTCTTTCAGATGCCAAGTTAATGATCAAGGCTTGATCATTAATGATTAAACATTGGCAGTGGCTCAAACTACCTTAGATGAATTCACCAAGGGCCCCTAGATTAGAATTGTTATGTATCAATAGTTAAGAAGGGACTTTGATGCATACACTACAATGTTTAACCTTGTATACAAGAAGTGTAAGGATGATGAGATGATACACAATTGGTGGGTGGATTCCACTAACTCCATGGATTAGACCCTTGTAGCTAGGACCTCCACTCAAACTACACCAAAGAAGAAGAGGAAAGGTAAACATAGAGGCTATAGCTTCTAATGTTTTATGGTTATAAAAACTTTAAGTGTTCTATTGCTTTGAATAGTTGTAAATCTTGCTTATGTTACTGCTAAACTTTGATTATTGCCTTGTAGGATAGTCCACCTCTATTGATGTTACCATACCACTTTCAAGAACATGTCATGAGGATACCCTCATCCTAAAGTTTGGTGAGGTGATACCAGCATAGGAGTGGCTGAGGGGATAGGCAACTATGTTCATTCAAGCAAACATCCAATGTGAAGGTTTGCTTGATGTATTTATGGCACCTATCCCTTTCATCCCTATTGTGGAGATTTTGCATGTCATTGAATCCTTTAATGAAAAGGCTAGTCATTTTAGCATCATCATCTAGGGTGTGAAGGTTAACATGGACATTAATAAGGGCCTCCTTTACCACTTGTTTGGTGTTCTACCAAATGGGACAAAGGTTCCCACTAGGATAGTGAAGGAATTAGGCCATCATGAGAAAGTTTTGGAGTGTCTTGGTGCCAACATGGGCCACTTTAGAATTTTCATGGATGTATCCATGAACCATGATGCAAAGGAATCATATCCTTTGTTCATGTATCATGAATTTCCTAAACTATTATTGCCAAAGAAGGTGATTGGCATCATGTAGGGGTAGACCTTTAAGAAGGTCTTGATGGATGATACAAGGTTCAACTACATAGTTGCTTTGATTATTGGGCTTTAGTAGGAGATTGTTAGACTCCATGCCGATACCTCTACAATAATCTACATGAATTTTGCATTTTTTCAAGTTATTTGAAGAGGTTTTTAGAGTTTCTAGTGGTGTATAGGAATGGATGATGAGTTCCCCAAGATCCAAGCCAACTTTCTAAGCCTTGGATAAAGCACATTTATCAATGGTGTAGGCCTAGAACCCACCAAAGGGAATGGATGATACATTGTCCATTATCAAAAAGGATCTTAATGTTAGGTAGTGTGTGTCACCTTATAGTAAAAATGATGAGGAGCCTTTCATGTTTGCGGTGAGCATCCTAGAGGCTAAGTGATGACATAGGGAGGTTGAAGGGGTAACTAGGGAGAAACTCAAGAGGCCCATGGAGGAAGCATCGTCAACATTGGACCAACCCACCTCAAAGAAGCTTTAGCTTTAGCTTAAGCCATCACAGTAGGTAGTCATAGGTATGCTTTATCTATGTTTGGCTATTTTAAAGTTCATGGCTATGTTGTGGTTTTATATGCTAATTAGTCTTCTATGTGATATTTTTTAGACAAGCATCAAGTTATGGTAGCCCCAGCTATTGTGGAGAAAGAACAAATGCATGTAGAAGAGGCACTCCTAAAGCAACCTGAGACTAAATTGTTTGTCAATGTGGATGATGTAAATGATCTAGATGCCCTTTTTGGTGAGGTAGTACTAGGCACATCCCCTATTGTCATTCTAGAATAAGAAGAAGAGGAGCCTAGTATGTCCATTCCTTAATGCTTTTGTTATATCTTATGGTTTAATTTGTTTTTCATCTTAATAATTTGATGATTATTATGCATATAGTAGTTTTTAAGCCACTAGTGTAAGCCCTTGTCCCTAAGTTTTGTGTGAAGCCATGGGTGGAGACCTCATACAAGGTGGAGTTCATGAGTGGGATGGCTAAGGACATCATCAACTGGTTGCAATAGGTTGTAGTTGAGATAGGTAAGAACTTCATTTTATGTGCCTTAGTTATTTGGCCATGTCATAGGTTGGGCTTAGCTATCTTAGATTGTACATTATGTTTATTGGTTGTATTTTTATGTTTGTGTAGTGCCTTCTATAGAGTGGGAGCCTAGCTGAGACATGGAGATTAAATCCTTACCTGAGCTACCCTCAAATGTATCTATTATACCCTTGAAGTTGTATGAGGCTACTACTGATCTAGCAATGTTATGTGCAAAAATTTCATGGGAGCTAGAGAGGTCCAATGAATCCCTATGGAAGGAAGTTTTGAACTTAAGGAAGAAGACTTAATGGAAAGAGGATACTATTAGAGATCTCCATGACTACAAGACCTTTGTGGAAGCCCAAGTGGCTAACTCAAGGAAATTTTGGACTAAGAAGATCATGTGGGCCCACTATTGGCACACCATTTGGAACAAAGTAGCAGTCTTACAAAAGATGGTAGAACAAAAAATATAGAAAGAGCTCATCTCCTAGAAGGTTAAGGACTGGAAAGATCACTATGCTTGGGTCCTAGATTGGGATAAGAAACAAAAGGCCCACAAGTGATAGTACAAGGTAGATTGTGGAGCCTACCTCAAGTGGCTCAAGGAGGAGTAAGTTGAATGGCACAAGAGAGAGCTATTCATATAAGGGATCTAGGCAGAGAGTGCTTATCAAATTTTTAAGAGTACTTTCATGGTAGAGCAATCTCCTACTCCTCAGATTACCACTATTGTAGGTGAGACTTCCATTACTGTTATTACCTAGGAGCCACCTTCTTGGAATGTGGTAGATAGGACTAGCATCCTTTCCCATGTTGATGTTGGGGATGTTGACTAGGTCAACATGATGGAGGACCATGTCCTCCATCATTTGGAGGAAGGCTTCCACATCTACCCTCAGAAGTTATGAAGCCAAAATCCCCATAGGTTAGATGTATTTTATGTTTTAGTTTTTGTTATGGTTTTGGCTATTGGTCACTAATTGGCTATGTGTTATTATATTTTAGGTATTAGGAGACATTGGTAGCCCCAACAATGAGGGTGGAGATGATCCACCACTTCCTCCTCTAGATGCCCCTTAGCATCCTCCATCTTCTCATTTTCAACTTGTTGCCTACATTACTTTTATTTTCATGTTGATGGCTAATGTTAGGAAAGACTACATTATAGATGGTTGTTATTATTTTTTGATATTTTTTTCATGTAGTGTGGCCATGGCTTTGTATGTTATGGATAATTTAAATTTAAATTTAAAATTTTGGTTTCCTTTTTGGCTATATATATATTATTCTTATAGTAAACATTGTAAATGTTATAGATGTTGTAAATGGCTATGCTGACATTTTGGTTATAACATTAAATGGCTAATCGATGTGATAATAGGCTAAACAAAAAGAAGTATAATAATAAAAAAGATATTCGCTAGGCCATGGTGGGCACAGGTTGTATTGCGTTGCTAGTTTAAGGTCATGGTAGGCCATGTTGCTAGTTTAAAGTCTTAGCAGACTGCATCACTAGTTTAGAGTCTTAGTGGACTATGACACTAGTTTAGAGTATTATCATATTGTAATTTTTTTAGTTTAAGGCCATAGTGGGCCTTGATGCTAGTTTAAGACCATGGTGGGTCATGTTGCCAGTTTAAGGCCATAGTGGGCCATGATGAAAAAGAAACTTATATGTATTTTTTTACAATTTTATATTCTAAAGTTTGTAAGGCTTTTTTGATGTTTGTAACATGAGTAAAAGTAAAGAAAAAAAGGCTATAATAAGTAAGTAAACATGTAAATGAAAGTAGAAACTTAGGCTACATGCATAAAGAGTAAAATAAAGCATATAAAAAATTAGGCAACATGGCTATTGGTGCATCTAGTTATAAGGGCATGGGGAAGTTAATGTATAGCTCACTTCTATAGATTCTTCCTAATCTTTGAAAGATTAGGGAATGAGTAAGGTCTAGTTTGCATATGTTTGTATTCACCATTACCTTCATTGATGATGTTGAAAGTAAGTTCATCCCATAATGCATCCCATTATCTATTGTTATCATTGTTGGGTTGTTGATCTCTCTTGGGTTGATGGACTTCATAACTAGGAGTCTCCTCTTAAGGCTCCACCTCAGATCCTTGCTCTATGTTTATGTTGTTGATAGCCAGGGGAACCATGCTATCACCATGGATGATGATTTCACCTCCCTCATAAGGAAGGTGAATTTCATGATGGATGGATGAGGACATGACTTGTAATTGAGCCAACCATGGTCTTCCCAAGATAAGGTTGAACCCTGGTATTTTCTCCATCACTAAGAAATTGGTGCTTGTGGGGACTTACTTCCTTGCCACAAAATCCAAGGAGATGGATCCTTTAATTTCCACCCTAGATCTATTAAAATACTATAGGTAGCCATTGATGTAGGCTATATCTACGTAGTTATGCCCAAGCATTCAACAATGGTGCAAGGGGTGATGTTAGTTACAGCTCCATCATCAACATGTACCTGATGCACTTTAAACTACCCTACACATATGATTATGAATAGAAGAGTCCTAGTAACTTCACCATTTAGGGGATTAACATCAATTTCTCTATCACAAAATATTGGGGGTGTTGACTTATCCTCCATTGGTGAGGGAGGAGCCATCACTACATGGATGGATTTCTTATTAGTGGGAATGTTCTCACTAAAGGGAATGGAAGTCAAAATTTCAACTAGTGCCTCATGATGTGTGGAAAAAGTCATGATTAGGTCATATAAGCTCAAAATTGTATTCTTTTTCTTGAGGAATTACTTAACTTGCTCCATCTCACTAAGAAAGTTTTTATCATTGGCCATGGGCTTGTCACCTCGGTTGTGCTTTACTTCCTCCATATGTCCCCAAATGTAAGCTTCAACTTTAGGTTATGGTTGTTGGGGCTTTTCCTTGTTCTTTAGGCTATGGATTTTGGTGTCTTCCTATGGATTGTTGGTTGAAATGGATTGAGCAAAAGAGGTCATGGGTATAGCCAAAAGGGAAATGGGCTTCAATGAATTCACTTTCTTCCATGCCTCTATCTACTTGTCGTCCTTGTTGTTGGACTTTTACTTATGCTTCTTTTTTTTCTTAGGTGAAGTCTTTTGATTGTCAGCCATTGATCGTGAGGAAGAGGTAGTAGCATTGACCACCATAGGAGGTCATTGTGTAGTTAGTTGGGTTGTAGCTAGTTGGGTTATTTTAGGCTAGGGTACCTTAATGAAAAATTTTTTGTTGAAGATGCTCATGATGGTACTATTATGACAAAGGGGGATCTGGAGATGCTGGAAGATGAAGAAGCTCTTTCATAATAATATCATGAATGGTTCTCTTGGGGATTTTCAATCATCATAAATGTTGAATGCTGAAATAACATAAGGGCTATCATTAGCATTCAACGTGTCCATGTAGACCTACATCAACTAAGTTTCTAGTTGTATTGGATTGGAAGAATCTAAGACTAGTGCCCCCCTATCTATCATCCTCCATAGGTGATCCTTTAGTGTGAGGTAGAAGTTTGTGTCATGACTAGACAATTGGTGGTAATGGTAGAAGTGGTCTAGTTTGAAGTACCTAGATAGTTGTTGATCATACTTTGTTGCTTGAGAGGGATCTTTGGCTATTTCACATAGTCACTCATGTTTCTTTCGAGTGGATTTAGTCATCCCTTTGTATTGCATGAACCCAATCTTCAGCTATTGGTCTAGGAACTTGAGTGGTTTCAAAGGTAAAGTAGTCTACTTGCTTTGGCCCTTCCACTCAAAATTTGGCCTAGTTGCAATCAATGTAGTGGCCCTAAATGTTGATGGTTGGTTATTACAGTCATTAGTGGAGGCCTTGGATGGGTTGGTCCTTGGATGTTGGTTTGTGATCTTTGCTTCTTTGGTCACATTTGCTATGATTGTATTTTTTTGTTTATTTTTCTCTTTTTCTCTTCATGTATGTTAATTTTTAAATGCTATTCAGGCCAGATTATGACTAGCCTAGATAGCATCTTCTATATTCTAGTTAGAGAAAATTCTTAGCTGAGGGACCATGGGTCAAGATAGTAAACTTTTAACTTGATGAAATCATTCACCATCCCCTTTAATATGGCTAAAAGGTGGGCCTCAACTATGGGCTTTGTTATTTTATTTAGCAGTTCATTCCATCATTGGTTGAGCTTCTATACAAGCTCAAGGGATCCCTACTTGACCTTCATGAGTTGGTTAAGCATTATGTTAGGCTTCAAGTTATACTTAAAGCGATTAATGAACTAGGATATCAAGTCCTCAAGAGAGGATATGGATCCTTTGGATAAGGCACAATACCAATCAAGTGCTTTCCTAGTCAAGGACATGGGAAAAATCCTCATGATGGTATGAGGCCATGGCTATAAGAGTAAGCATTTGGATCTGAAGGTTATAAGATGAGCATTAGGATCACCTTCTCCATTATACTTGCTAAACTAAGGAATAGGGACACTAAGATGAAGTATTTAGGATGGGACCATACGATTGATGGGATCATCTTGGTAGAAGTTCATAATCTTGACAGTTTGTGAAGTAGAGGCTTTAATCCTCTTTAACTCCTCTATTAGGTCCTAGATCATTTGGAAGGCCTGATCTAGGCCTTGTGATGGCCTTGTTGGCTATAGGATTTGTACATATGACTATGGTGTTTGTTGTGGGGCTTGTGGCATTACTATTGGTTGTAATATAGAAGGGAATGGTTGCATTATGGTTGTATCTTATGGACCAAACAAGGAAAAGGATGTTTGTACCAGCACCTAAGGCAAAAATACTATAAAGAAGGTGTGTGAATCCTAAGTTTCTTGGGCTCCCATTGTGGATCCCACATGGTTGGTCCATAGGCTAATAGTAGTAGGTATGACCATTTTTGGTTGAACTAACTTAGGTCAGGTAGTAAGGAGCATGGAGAAGTGAAAGGTGATTGGCTGCGACACCAATTGTGCTTGGTGTGCAGCGATGGTTGTCATAGATCCAAACATGGTAGGGTATGATGAGGATTCAGGGGATGGGATGTGTCTAGAGAAATATGTAAAGGAGGTAGATGTGGGTGCTATGGCCTTGGGGTTTCTTTTTTGAAAAAGTTCCCAAAGGTTTTCAAATTCAGACTCCATCCTGAATTCATCATCTTCCTCTAGTTGTCCCTTTGAGGTAGCCTTCTAGTTAACCTGATCAACCTTAATGCAAAGGGCTAAGACACTAGCATACATGTCATTTAGGGATATTTCATCATAGGGGGAGGGGATATACTTCTTTCCATCATGATGGATGAGTTCAAATTCCCTCTTAGCCTCTACTTCCACTTATGGGATTAGCATGCGAACTTGGATCTTGGAACAAATGAAGTTATAATGTTCTTCATTTATTGTTGCGAAACTAGGACTTTGTCCTCAAAGTCTAAGAGATTGCCTGCATTCAATTATGATATGGTCTTTGGGGTCATAAACCCTCATGCATTGCTGCTTTGACCCACAATTAGTGTATTTATAAGGCAACTTGGTTGATTATGGGAGAGACATGGCTATTTCATTAAAATGGCTTGAGACAAGCTATAAAAGGAAAAAATAGAAGTAAATCCTAATAAGTGGAATTTAAAAATGATTAAAGGAAACAAAAATGACTAAAAATGGAGCACTTTCTATAATTAGTAAGTGAGGGTAATGAGGGTTTATCCCTTTACCAAAAATAGAAAGCTAGAAACGTTGGTGTTAAGCCTCACCCACGCTGGCCTCCCAAATGCCTCTATGTTGGGTATGGTAAGGGTAGAAAGAAGGGGAATGAGATGATGGGAATCTCACATCTTATAATCCAACATCAATGGGAGGAAAGGCTAAAAATCAAAGTGGAAATTTGTTGTTTGTCTACTATGATTGGTTTTGGTAGGCTGCCAATTTTCTTAGCTTGGAAAGATGTTGGGGAGGGAGGGGATGGGGTGTGGAGAAGTTGACTTCTAGAATTTTGATGATTTTTAGAAGGGTTGCACCACCTACTTTGGAAACTAAAAAAATTGGTAGCAAAAAGGAAAAAGAGTGATAGGTATCAACATTGACTTTGGACTAAAAAATTCATAGCAGTTGCTCTGAAAAGATAACATCCAATCACCTGCAACTTCCATGCTGTAGTTTTGGTTACTGGGAGGAAGCAACAATGTTGATTTTTTGAAGGTTTTGGTGGGATGCCAATGTGGGCCTTGAAATTCATAGCAACTACTATGAAAATCTTGAAAACTCAAACACCTATAACTTTCATGCTAGATTATAATGTTGGGTTTTAAAGGTTTTAAAAGTTTGAATATCAAAATTGTAGATTCTTATAATGGAAGGCAATGTTGGCAATAGGGAAAACTAATTTATATGTAGAAATTGGATGGAGGCTCTCCTTTTAGCACCAAGAAAACTATTATGATCAATAAAATTGATCGCTAAAAAATCGATGGATCCAGTGTAGTAGCCTCAAACTTGAATCCCCAAGGCCTTTGAAAAAATGGGATTCAAGGTGTCCTAGGTGCTCCAACAGATCACCCAAGGACTTATGAAATGTAAAACAAGATAAATGATATGATTACAAATCAAAGTAATATAAATGCACTAAAATAAATGACAAATTTAATTTTAACACAAACAAAAACTCTCAACTTTATTTTACAAAGAATAAAATAAAGGAGAGTTAAGAGATTGTATATAAAGTATGCCTAGAGGGTGATAAGGGTGTTCACTTGAGTGGGAATTCAAGATCCATTGAAATCAATGTGTTCAACTCCACAATTCGGATGTCCTACCACTCTCAATGTTTTTGAATCCTTTTTGTTACTAATCCAGATTTGCAAACTACTGTGGATAAGAAAAATGAAAAAATTGGATGCCAGATTACTCCATGCTAGGGGTTGGAAGCCCTAGAAATATAGTGTTGATTCCAAAACTTCACAAGTCTCAAGGCTATAATTCTTCCACACTAGGATTCAAGAGAATGCAAATGTGGGAGATTACAAGAGCTCTTGAGTGTTTGAAAATTCCCAAGTATGAAATTATTGCTTGAAAAAATGTATGTATGCTAAATGTATTCAAGTACCCCAAAGGATTCAAACTTGTAAATCATATTTGAGGTTCGTTTTTATAGGTTTTAGGCCATGAATGATGCTACAAAATGGCTATAATTTGGCTACACAATAGTTGCAAATTAGCTACAAATTTCTACCTCGTACATGTGAGATGTATGCCCAAATTTGTGAGGTTACTATATATAGTAAGTGCCTTTTCCAAATGGCCATTCCATTTACTATAAATAGTAATGGGGGCACACCTTCTACACTAGAGATAGGTTCTCCATGTTGAGCCTTTTACCATCCTTGCTAAAGTGGCAAGTCAATGTTGGAGTGCATGGAGTGTTGAAATTTGGCTTTTGTGGCTTCCATGTTGGGGGCATGTAGTTTCCATGGTAGGGGGAAAAGTTTTCAAGTTGAGGAAAAATCTCCCACTCCACCATGTTGGGGGTAGGTGAGATTAACCTCCTTACAAGTGTTTCCAACATAGAAAAAATGTATACCCTCCATAAAACCCATCAAATTACCATTTTTGGCATTTGAAAAGGTAATTTTGACCTCCCAAGCCCAAATATAGATAGGTGACTTTTTTTCACTTGGGAAATGAGGCTTTGACCACTTATGAAGCATTTTTAGCCCCAAAAGTATGGAATATGTGAGATTGCTCCTCATAGATTACAATCTTCACATTTACAATAAATTTTTATCTCAGTTTCATGGGGTGAAAGCTACATGATAAAAATTGGCTATAACATGTAAATTTTTGTGGTGTTTCAATGTAGTTGGCATGTATAATAAGTTTTGACCTTCTCTAGGCAATAATTTTCCATATAAGGCGAGTAATAATCTAACCATCTAATTTGAGCAACCATATCTCTAGGTCCTATATTTCCTCCATAGACACCCTCATGAACTTGCTCTAGGACTATTTTAGCTTTGAATCTACCCAATAACTTTAACAATATGCCATCATAGGATTGTTGAGATAATGTGTTATCACCTACAATGACATATTGTCTTGATCATTTACACATAACATATTTTTGAGTAGTAGTTAGGCATTGTGAATATTCTCCATTCATGAGGTAAAACTTGGTATTGTTGTACCACTTCTTTATAGGGGTAGTATGAAACATGGCCATAAATGTATCCTTAGCACTCTACATGATGGGGATAACATAGTTCATGGTTAAGGTGGGTAACTTGCTAAACACATTTGGCATCATACTAAGGGCTAGTATTGCAATGGCATCAACTTTAGCATTTTTGTTTTGAGGTATGTGTTGGATATCAACATTTGTAAATTGTTCCAATAGTTACTTCCCTAAGTCATAGTAAGGTTGTAAATGTTTGGCTTTACATGCATAAACCTTGGCTATTTGGTTAACCACAAGTTTAGAATTTCCCTTGACCATCAAACACTTAATTCCTAGGTCACAAGCTACCATCATCCCTTTGATAAAACCCTCATACTCCACTATGTTATTGGTGCATGGAAATTCAAATGATAGGTGAACGGATGGATTTTACTAGATGGGAATGTTATGATGATAGTGGCACTAGCCTCATGGATAGTTGAAGCTCCATCAAAGTGCATGACCACCTCATAACCCTTGGGCACTTGGCTAAAAATGTTGACATGCTCATCTGGAAACTCATGATCTATGGTTACATGGTCATGAATGGGTGAAACTGTAAGTTGTATGGTTATAGCTTGACCTTTTGTTGAGGATTGAGAGACATAATGAAGGTCAAACTCCATTGTTATGGCTTTCCATTAAGCTATACAACTACTCTCATAAATATTGATCATTATGGATCTAATTATATTGTCTTTGCAAATGACATTAGCCTAGCTCCTAAAGAGGTAGTGTCTCCACTTCTTCAATGAGAAGACTAGGGCTATACAATACTTCTCTACTTCAATGTACTAGGTCTCATGGGCAACCAATGCATGGATAAGGTAGTATACAAGAATTTTTGCTCTATCATGATGTTGCTAATAGATTAGAGAAGCAATGGACATGTTAGAGATGGCAAGGTAGATGTAAAATGGTTTACCCTCTTGTGGAGGATAGACTATTAGTAGTTGTGCTAACTCTTACTTAAGGCTTTCAAAGGCTTCTTAGCATTAAGCCATTCAATCATAGTAAACTCCTTTCTTAAGAAAGTGTTGCATGGGTTGTAATTTATCTACAAGCCTAGCAATGAACCTACAATAAATTATAATCTACCTTGTAGTCCTCAAAGCTCCTTAAGGTTAGTTGGTGCTGCTAACTTGGAGATGGCCTTAACCTTGTCAGGATCGACATGTATCCCTACTTCTGATACTATAAAGCCAAGCATCTTACCAATTTTGACACCAAAGAAATACTTCTTAGGATTAACTCTAAGCTATAACCTAAGGCATCGTTTAAGCACAAGGTCTAGGCCATTAGCATGGTCACTAGCCACTTTGGATTTAACAGCTATATCATCCACATAATTGTTGAGCAATTCTAACATGTAGTCACTAAAAATATACATCATGGCTCTCTAATAGGTTACTTTGGTGTTCTTAAGGCCAAAGGATATCATGGTATAACATAAGGTACCCTAAGAGGTCATGAAGGTCATATTGAGTTAGTGTTCTAGGTTGATCCTAATTTGGTTGTATCTCAAGAACCCATCCATAAAGGACAATAAGGCATGCCTAGTTGTAGTATCAATGAATTGATCAATACTAGGCAAAGGGAAGTTGTCTTTGATGGTTGCCTCATTTAGGTCTTGAAAATCAATGTAACTACGAATACTCCCATTTTTCTTATTTACTACCATGATGTTGGACACCCATTCTGCATAGTCAACAACTTTGATGAAATCATCTTGGTATAGCTTTGTGATCTCATCATGAACTACCAAGGCTAAATCAAGTCTAATCTTGCACACTTTTTTCCTAACTAGTCTAATACTAGGATCAAGCATGATGTTCTATTGGATTAGATGTGGATCTAAACCTAGCATATCTTCATATGACCAAGAAAAGGCCTTGATGTTATCTTGTAGGACCTTGGTGATGTCTTGAGCTTGTTGAGGTTTTAGTGAGGAACTTAGTTTATGTGTTTTCTTCTCACCACTATGTGTTGTGATAGGAACCTTAGCCAGAGAGTCTTTAGGAATGTCACCAACCTCTAGATCAAGGGATTTTACTAGGCTTTCAAGACACTCTAGAGGTTTTTTTGATTGATGCTATATGGTTGACAAGACTCTCAGGTTCAAGATCTAAATAGTCAGGATCAATACATCATTCAACATCACCATGAGGCCCACTCAAGCTCAAAGGTAGGGTGATCTTCTTCCAAGTGTCCATATTCCAATTCTGCATGTCAACCATAAGCACATTAAGTGACACTTGGGTAAAAGTGAGCAAACAATGCTAAGATGATATAAAATACTTTAGTGAACATGCAAACATATGCTATTCCAATGAAACCAAGGTTAACCAAGGCCATAAGAGATAAATAATGATCAATGGAATTAAAGAAAGGCTATATGGAGTCAATCAAGGATCATAAAAGAGAGAATAAGGTGAAAATGGTAAAACAAGAAGTCATATGGAGGTTGTATAAAGTTAATTTATGAGAAAGAAGGTCAACAATGTAAAACAAGGCCAAAGACAAGGTTAAATTTATGAGAATGGAATACATATGGTAAAAATTGGTTGATACTAGTCAAACAAGGTTATATTTTGTTAGTTTTAGACTTTAGCGGGCCATGGCATGGGGCTACAAGGTTGCTGGGAGAGTTTGGACACATGAAGGATCATTTTGAGGCTATTTTGAAGAAAAAAAAGGCACTTTTTTTGGTGACTATGTTGCTCCTTACTAGGGACTACATTGCCCTAGCATAGCCCTACCTTCGTCTAGCGTAATTGACATTCAAGGGTAGTTTCCCAAGCTTAGTATGAACATTTTCGTGCTTTTGATGGTCTAAACAACTAGCACAAGGCATTGAATATTGGTAAGTTTTGGCACCATTTTGACTTCTCAGAAGGTTGAAAATATCAATTCCAGGGGTGATATGCTAGGCTAATAGGCCCTAGCATATTCACAAGGAATGAATAAGTTTGTATGATTTCCAAGGTTGAAATAAAGTGAAATTTGCAATTGGGAACCATGGGGACAAGGTTCTATTCATTCTAGATCATTTTTGGGCCTTTCTGAGATGTTTACTATCGATTTTTATTATCACACTTTCATTTCTAACTAAGACTATGTTGACCCAACATAGTCCTTAGCTTCCTTAGCATAGTTATGAGTGGAAAATGAATTTTGATGAGTTTTGGAGCTCGATCGACCATTCTAATGGACTTCTAAGGTCATTGGTGTTGCTAGCTAGGGTTTTGATGCAAAAATTACTAGTTTTCATGCATGTTTGGACCTTGGATGATCAAATACCATGGCACTATGCTACCCATGTAGTTCCTAGCATAGTCAAGGATTTGGAATGAGAAAAAGTTGAAAAAGAATGAAGTTTGGCTCATTTCCCAAGTTACTAAGATTTAGGCATGCTCCAGTAGGGTTCTAGGTCTTTCTCATAGTTGATTTGGATAGTTCTAGAGCTATTTTGGCTATTTTAGAATGGACTCCGCTAGGCCTGGGTAGTGACTACATTGGCCCTATGTAGTCCCAATCTTCTTCAGTGTAGTCGCATTCCAAAAGTTGAAGAAACTAACTTTTATTGCTAAAATTGACTCTAACAGTGTTCCAAGACTTTTAAAAAATGTTCTAAGTTATTTTTGGCATTTTTTAAGTGTTTTAGGTCAATTACACTAGGCCTAGACTGGGACTACACTAGTCTAACACAGTCCCAATAGCCTTTCACTGTAGTGAGTTTGGAAAAAATGAAATAAGAAAGGTTTACCACCAAAATCAACTCTAGTGGCCCCCAAGACTCCTAGAAGTGAAGTTTAAGCAATTTTCATCAATTTTTGTTGAAGTTTATGG
Organism: Gnetum montanum; assembly: GCA_015680685.1. Lineage (NCBI taxonomy): Eukaryota > Viridiplantae > Streptophyta > Gnetopsida > Gnetales > Gnetaceae > Gnetum > Gnetum montanum. The sequence goes on from MNCI01003536.1 coordinate 1,935,160, forward strand.
GGACTATGCTGGGCTTGGAGGGGAACTATCTTGGCCCACCATAGTCCCAATCCATCCTTAGTGTAGTAAGTTTTTTAGGATCAAAAATGATGAGGGAAGTTGGGTTCCATGGCCAGACAGGCTTCAATGGTGTGTGAGATTTCATTGGACATGGATTTTGTGTTTTTTTGATCATCTTTGGATAATTTTGTATGGACTACACTGGAGTTTGGGAGGGACTATGCTAGTGCAATGTAGTCCCCATCTTTCCTCAAAGTAGTCAAGTTTTGAAAGCCCAAGAATGATGAATTTTTTCTCAATTTCGAGGTATGATGGTCTTGGTGTGCCTTGCAAGGTCTTGTAGTCAATAGAGGTGGTTTCTTGATCATATTTGGCTTGGTTTGGAGTTCATGATGTGGAATACATTGGCCTTAGGTAGGGACTACACTGGCCTAGTGTATTCCCATCTCTCATTAGCATAGTCTAGATTTGGGATGATTGCTAGGAGTTTCCATAGTCGATAGAGGTTCCTATCAAGGTTCTATGGGTTTCTAGCAATGAAGTTAGGTTATTTTTTGATAATTTTTCTTCGAATTTTAAGGGACTACACTAGTCTTGGAAGGGACTATGTTGGCCTAGTGTAGTCCTAGTCTCCATCTAGTGTAGGCAAGATGGGAATAAGGAAAGGTGATGGAAAATGCTAGTTTTTGGAGCCTAAAAAGCTTAGAGAAAATTTTAGGATTTACCAACATCAAATTTAGGTCAATCTTGAGCAAATTTTACTAGGGTTTCATGGACTACATTGACCTTAGAGAGGGACTACACTGGCCTAATGTAGTCCTCATCTTCCCAGCATAGTTAGAGTTGGAAAGATAAAAAATGTTAATAAAAATGTAGGTTCTCTAGTTGGGTAGCTCTAAATGGAATTCTAGGATTTTTAGATGTTAATTTGAATGGTTTTTATAATTTTTTAAGGTGACTATGCTAGGCCTGAACTAAGACTATGTTGGCCTAGTGTAGTCCTCATCTCCCCCAATGTAGTCCAAATTTTTAATGCTTAAAATGATGAAAAACTATAGAATTTGTTATTAGACAACTCTGAATGGTGTACTTGGGTTTTCTAAAGGTCAATTTTTATGGTTGCTGGTGTGTTTTAATAGTCTTAATGAGACTACATTGGACCTTGGAAAGGGTCTACACTAGCCCAGCATAGTTCCAAATCCCCATTCAACATAGTTCAAATTTTGTCATAAAAAATGTAAAATTAATAAGGTTTGACCTAGTTTTCTACTTCGAGGTTGTTGGAAATTGAGTTGAAGTTCAAAAATGATGGGTTTTTTGATTTAGAGTGGACTACGCTAGGAATTCACTAGGACTACACTAGCCTAACATAGTCTTCATAGTCCTCAGTGTAGTCCCATGTTGAAACTTAGTTTTGTTGATTTTCTTGAGGTTTTTGGTTAATTAATTGATAGTTTAAGGTTACTAGGAATCCTAGTAAGGTGTGGAGGCTCTAAAAGGTAGTGTTGAATGTGTGTAATGGTTTGTATGATGCTTATTGACCCTATATCCTTGGGACTATGCTAGCCCAATGTAGTCCCTAGTTTCCCAAGTGTAGTCATGAGGAAGAGGGAAAAAGCAGCACCATCTATTGCAATCAACAATTTCTCAGGTTTTCTAAGGGTTCAAACTAGGGTTTGGGAAGATGGTGTGTCTATTCAAGGTTGACTAGAAACTAAATGGATTGGATGGGTTGCTTAGGGTTGTAGGAAGCAAAATGTGATGTTTAACTACCCTAGGCATTAGTTAGAACTATGCTAGCCCAGCATAGTCCTTCACTTCTCTTAGCTTAGTTAGTGAGGAGGATTGATTCTTGTTATAGTTTGGTTCATTTGATTAAGTTTTAGTGCTATCAGGAGCTTTAGCCATGATTGGGTGAGGTTAGATGGTTATTTCAAGGGCAACTTAGAGGTTGGATGAGCTATTAGAAGTCCATTCCATTTTGGACTACATTAGCAGTAGTTGGGACTATGCTAACCTAGCGTAATCCTTGATTGGCTTTTAGTGTAGTCTTGGTAAGTTAATGATTTCTTGCCTAAATTTGATGTACATAGCCATGTTTCAAGGTTTCTGGGAGCATAGGATGGAAGCAGGATGGAAGTGGTAGTAGTTTTATGGCTTCTAGGAGTGTTAACCTTAGCATAGTCTAGCTAGGAGGTTGACTACTCCTAGCGTAGTCATGGCTTTTTGTGCCATTCTTGGAAACCTCTAGTGGGGCTTAGCCAAAATTGGTAAGTTTTTTATGCCATACCCCACATAATCCTTTGTAGTCTCTACTTTCTAATTTTTTGCAGCAAGTGAAGTGGATTTGTAAACTGAAACTAGGGTTTTGGGATGGGCACCTATGTTTGAGTTGGTTTTAAATGGAAAAACTTGGAGAAATTCATTTTTGTTTGTCTCACTTTTGCCACTACACTTTGGTTGGAGAGCTATGCCAGCATTATTATTACCTACTACCCTCCTCTAATGTAGTAGCAACTATTTGTGAACTATTTCCAACATAGTTCCAACTATTGGTACACTACTACCAATGTAGTCACTATAGGCCTATTAGAAAACCAAGGATTTTCTACATTCTACGACTTGTTTCTGGAATCATGGTGAAAAAGGTGGCTCCTATCAATAACCTACATTTGAGGATGTAGATGCCACCACCGAACACTTAGCACTTGCCTCATCCAAGGATTGGGAAAGGTTCCACTACTATTTCTCCCAGGTACTAGTCTCTTACCAATTTTTCTACCTTTTCATGTATTCTATTTTTTGAGTTTTGTTTTATTTTTTAGATCTAGGCCTGTATACTTTTTATTTTTAAATTCCATAAAAATTATACCATAGATCTAGGCCATGTTTATTTTTTTTCAACATTACTTGGGCTTTGGCTTTTGGTTACATTGAAGTTTAAATGTTGTTCCCACTGTTTTCATGGGTTTTTACTTTTTCTGCCCAAAAAAACAATGCCACTTTTGGATTTTTCTCTAACCAAATGGTTAGAATTTTAAATTTTCTAAGGTTATGTAATTTTTTTCCACTTTTGTTTAGTTAATGAAATTTTTGAATTGCTTAATTTCACTTAACCAATAATTTTCTATGGTTCTTTCCATCAAGCTACATCAAGTGGGTTTTCTGTCCTAAGGCTATTTTCTATCTAGGTTTTGTATTCTTTCTATAGTGGATGGTTAAGAAATTTTAAGTTTTATTATTATGGATTTTTATTTTATGATTCAAGAATTCCAATGAATCTTGAATCATTGAATTTGGATAAATAGTTTGGCCATTATGGTCATTTTCATCCACTTGCATGAAAATAGATTTTGGCATGATGGACATGGTTAGGTTAATTGTGTAATTTTTTTGAGAATATGATTAATAATTTTTATGCTTTTTTGTTTTACAAATTTGTATTTCATTGTTTTATGATTCCAATAGCTACGAAATTGTCAAATTTCATTGAGCAGTTAATTAGTTATGGTTGTTTCTATTTGGTTGTGTGAAATGGTGGTTACAAGGCTATTACACATTTACCTTTGTGAAGATGGGCAACGTTGAGATTGTAAAAATTTCTTTCTACAATGTCCCATGATCTCGGGGATAGTTTGTGATATTGAGAAGGGGTTAGAAGTTGTTCAAATCAAAATAAAAAAATTTTCATGTTTTTCACAAGTGTTTTCATTTAACCATTTTGATGTGAAGTGTAAATCTCGGTGAATCTTGGTTATAGACCTAGGTGGTATGTTATAACTAAACATGAAAGTTGAAGGTTTAGTGCTATATTTTCACTTTTATGTTTTCAGCTCTAAACTATCAATTCCATGTTTTTAGTTGTAATAAGTCATTGTTGCAATTTTACTGTTAAACTATCATCTAATGTAAACTGTTTTAAATTTTTTCTAAGTGTTTCTTACTATGTTTAATAAATTTAAGGCTATAAGGTTTAATGTAGTAGTTGCAATATTATCTTTCCTATTATTCCAATGTACTTTATTTAATTCTAGATCTTATTTAGTTTTTTGGTTTACATGGTCATAATGGTTATGTGTTGAATGTTATAGGGATTTCTTGAAGCCCATCCTTGTGGTCATAGAGATGGTGGAACTATTATGTTGCATCCACCTCCCTAGGTCTAACTCTCCAATTCCAAATATGAAGTGGAATCACAATGGGATATGGTTTAAGCCAAGTGCCAAAGACTTCCTTACTTATCTCCTATAGAACTTTAGTGTGATGGGTTGGTCACACTTGACGACTGAAGCTGTAATAGTAATCATAGAGATAGTCCTGCCTAGGTCCTCTAGTTTAATCATCAAGTTCTTGATGGATGAACATGAAGCTCATGTAGAGGGAGTGAAAAATGATGGCACTATCACTATGGACTCACAAATTGTTAAAAATTTAGGAGATTCCTAAATTTATTTAGTATAACATGGACAACACTTTAATTATTGATCATCATTCACATACATTGTTGTAAAACCCTCTAGGCACTTTTTATGACATACAGGGGTAAGTAAGGTTGTCTTTGATTTATGGTTATTTTCTATCATTGTATACTTAAGTTATGACTATATTTGTTGTTTCAATTGCCTATAGGTTTTGGATGGATGAGCAAGGCTTAATCAGAGGTAACAACCTCTTATTTCTAGCCCATGCATCCTAAGGTGTTTACCAAAAAGCACAAATGTGAGGCTTGTAGTGTTGGAATAGCTAGAGGATGACTTCAAAGATAGCATTCAATGCCATCCTAAGTCTTATATGAGATGCTTAGGGATTGGGTTGATGGATAGTTGGTGGGCAACCCATCTCTTGATGACTTAGAAGTAAACCCACCCCCTAGAGCTCATAAGATTCCTACATCAAATAGGCAAAGTGAGTGTTTTTATGTTGTTCATCTTGGGTTATTCATATGCAACTAGTTTTTTTAGTTATTTTGGTTTTGATTGTTTAAGTAGTTGTATTGGTTTTGGTTTAATGTTGTTATATTTTTATTATAATTTTTTTTACATGGTGCATCTATGATAAGGCTAACAAGCTATTCTTCTTTATGTTACAAAGGCCACTCCATCAGTTGAAGTTATGATTGTCACTTCATAATGTGTTAAATACACCTTGATGCTCAAGTTTGGTGAGGTGAAATGCTCATAGGACTGGCTATCAGATCATGAACCTAAGCCTATACATGTAAGGGTTATACATGTAGGCCTATTTAAGCTCTTCATGGCCCCAAGCCCAATCATTCCCACTATAGAGATGTTGAACATCATTAACTCCTTTAGCCAAGGAGTTAGAAAGTTCACCACCTAGGTTCACGATGTGATTGTTGTTTTGGAGGTTAGTGCATCTACCTTTAATGACCTCTTTGCTGTGCCAAACACTGGTATACTTATTATCATCAAAGCATGTAAGAAGTTGGATCATCGACAGGAGGTAGAAGAGTGGCTAAATGTCCATCATGGTGTTAAGGAATACTCTCTAAAATAGGACAAGTCACCATTGATTAGAGAGATGTATCCCTTATTTTGATCCCAATAATTTTCTATATTATTATCATAGAGGAAGATCTTGGATGTGAAGCAAGATTGGATCATAAAGCAGGTACTCATTGAGGATGCTCAATTTAACTAAACTACACACTTGGTTTCTGGGATACAGTGGGAGATCCAAAAGCTTGGTAACAACCTTGCTACAAAGTGCCATGTGAACTTTGCACTCTTTGTAGCTTACTTACAAAGGTTTGTAGAGTTCCTAGTGGTAAGGAAGGATGGATGATGGATTACCCAAGATCCATCCCAACTCACCAAACCTTGGGTGAAACTCCTTGCTCCAACCACATAGGCCCAGAATCTACTAGAAGCTATGGGTGAATCACTATCTATCACTACCTATGGGATTAGTGGTATGCTTTGTATATCCCCTAACAGCATAGGGGAAAAACCTCTTATAGTACTAGCTAGCATCAAGAAGGCTCACAAGTTACGTAAGGAAGCTAAGGGGATAGCTAGGCCAAGCTTAAAGACCCTTGGTGGATGAGATAACACTAGTAATCAAGGAGCTTGTGAAGAGACCAAGGTTGACCATCAAGCTTAGAGATGTGTGTCATGATGTTAGAGGTATGTTATATCTTGGTTTATTATTTCATTAATTTGTTTTCAAGTTATGATTTTAAGTTAGTTACATGTTTTCTTTTAGACAAAACATGCTAATTTGTTCTATGTTGTTATGATTGATGTTCTTGCAAATAAGTAGCAAGAATAAGAAGCTAGGGTTGCAGTTGCAACAACTGAGGAGGAGTGAAGGTGTCAGGAGGAGGAGAAACTACAATGCTGGGAAGAGAAAATAAGCATTATGAGGATTATGAGTTGTAGAATGATGACTTACCTCCTCTTCCTCCTATGGATCACTTTGACACCATGTTAGAGGATTCACACTTGAGTTGCCATATCAGAGAACCTCTTAGGTATGTATGTTCTCCAATTTGAAGTGTTATACATGTCATCTTCCATTGATTCACATCTATCTTTGGCTATGATTTTTGATTATTACTACACTTATTGTAGCTCAAGAGCCATAGGTAGAAGATTCTACTTCTACCTCTTACATGCAACCATGGATGCAAAACCCTAATAAACTTGAATTTATGTGAGGTGTAGCTAAAGATATGATTAGTCGACTGCAGTAGATAGCTTCTGAGATTGGTAAGAATTTTAAATTTTTTTACCTTTATTATTTTTAAATTTTTGGTCTTTTATTTGGTTTCCATGATTATGTAGTTTCTTTTGTTACTAAGTGGTTTTATTTGTTGGACACCATTTCATGTTGGTTATAGTGCCTAAACTGAGATGGGATCCTGACAAGCTAGTGAAGGTTGATGCATTACCTCCCTTACCTTCTAATTTATAGAATGTCCCATGTGGGCTATATGAGGGTACAACTAGATGTGCACTCTCATGTGCTAAGTCCCTATGGGAATATAGATGCTTCAATGAGTTCCTATGGGAACAAGTTGTAGCCTTAGAAGCTAAAAGAGGAAGTGATAGACCTCAAGGACTGCAAGCACTTCATAGAGGCCCAATCATCTAACTGAGACTCCTTGCCCATCAAGGAGATAACTTGGACTCATTATTGGAATGGAATCCAAGGCAAGATTTCCCTTGCTAAATAGATAGCATAATAGAAGCTCCAAATTGATCTCATCAACTGCAAGGTTGGTAAATGAAAGGGTTACTGTAGTTGGGTCCTTGAGTGGGCTCATACACAAAAGGACCACAAAAGAATGTACAAAGCTAAACAGGATGCTTATCTTCATTGGCTAAAGGAAGAGTCTATAGAATGACAAAAGGTAGAATTATTCATGATGGGAATCAATGCATAGGAGGTCTATAAAATATATGCAAAGTATGTGGTTGTAAATAAGTCCCCTACTCATTAAATTACTATTCTCTTAGGGGAAGCAGCTAATACCACGTTCTTTCATGAATCCCCTGCATGGAGTGATGTTGACAAGACTAATATCCTAATAGGTATTGATCTTTAGGATGTGGACTAGGCCAACATGTCTAAAGATCAAATCATCCACCATATAAACGTTGGTTTTCAAAGCTTCCCCAAAGAACATGTAGCTCCAAAACCATCTCAAGTTTGCTTTTTTTAGCTTTGGTTTTGTTTTTTTTAAGTTATTTATTTTGTCTTTATGTGTCTTGGTTGAAAACACCACAAAATTTTGGCCTAACACTTTCAGACGAGATTCAAGCTAAGTCATGCAACTACCCAAGCATGAATACAACATGACCAAACTTGAAGGCCTTTGAAATAACCCTTGATGGTTCATGATTCAATAGGCAAGGTCCCCCTAGGGCCCACAGGCGATTGCACCAAATTTTGGCATCCAGAATCAAACGTTTCATGCTCAAAATGCTTGGTTTTGTCTAAGTACACTTTGGTTACGCTGTGGCTTATGTTGCACAACGTAAGGATCAGCGTAACCAATGTTTGGAGCCCTAAAATGAGTCAAAATAGGCTAAAATCAAGCACAAGGACCCCCCATGAACTTCACCAAGGCCCCCAGTAGCTCCCAGCCTCCAGAAAATCAACATTTGGGCCTCAAATGTGCCATTTTCAGTTGATTACGCTGGAGCTACATTTTCATACGCTGCACAGCGTAACTAAGAAAAAACAGGGCAAAAAAAGCAGTTTTAGGCAGCATCTTCAACACCAGAGCAACCCACAAAAATAGGAAGCACTTGTACTTGTTTACAGGCTTCAAAAAATCCAAATTTGGGCTTCAAATGTGCCATTTTGACTTGATTACGTTGGGTTACTTTTTCATATGCTGCACAGCGTATGAACAATGTAACCACACAAAACAGGCCCAAAATTGCATCAAAATGAGTCATAAGATAGCATCTAGAGCACCCTGGATGACAAGAAGCACTCGGGCATCAAGAAATAGGCATTAGCGTATAGCACTCAGCTTCAGAGATGGCAGTTTCACTTGGTCATGCTGAGGCTTATGCTGGCCAGCGTAGCCTAGCGTAACCAACCCAAAGTGATCCAAAACAGCATTAAATCCAAGGTAAAATCAGCTCAAATTTGACCCGCAGAACCCTCCAGACATCAAATATCCATATCTACCTCTAAAATAGGCTTCAGAGGTTAAAATTGGGTTCAAAATGCACTATTTTTATTGCACATGCTGAGCAGCATATGACAGCATATGGAGTAGCATATGATACAACATGTGCACCTGTGACGCTGAATTCCCATACACTGGATGCTGGACGTTGACGCTGAGACATACCAGAGCCTACCAAGACACGCTGATGAAGAAAATAGCACACCATAGCATAGATCCAGAGGCTAGAGACACAATTCTTTGTTGTAACATAAAGATTCTTTTGTAAATTTTAAATTCTTTCAGCGTGCCAAGTTCACAAGCTATGGGTTTCATACGCAAGCGTAAAAGTTGGCCATGCTAGACGCTGTACATTGTAACATTTCATGCATCTAGTCCATGCACACACCTATCACCTGATCTGAATTTTTCTCATCCCGTAGCCACTGATCTTCTCCCAGATCCGAATCTCATGCCCAAAATCCTATAAATCTCCTATTTTTCCACTAGATTAAGGTTCGGAAAATTGGAATCTCACACACTTAGGAAATCTGGGCATCAATCTCATATGCTAGGCTTCATACATACTTGGATGCGGTACACTCGCAATCCAAAACCTGCATCTTCCCAGCATCCGTTCTCATCCATCGGGGCTAAACGTCTGCCTTGCGACCAATCCGCAACTGCGTTATGACTGGTGCACATTCTAATTATTTATCAATACAAAAAATTTGCATTATTGCCCAGATTCTAGCAGTTTACATTATTTTTCTTGTTCACATTTTTCCTATTTTCATTATTTAAATAGTTTACATTTGTTTTCATTTATTTACATTTAGTTTTGCATTTGTTTACATATAATCCAACGCATCACAATTGCATACGTTTGGGGAAGTCCTTATTTGATTTGTGTGCAGACCATTCAAGGCACTCTACCTCTATTAATTTCTAGCTTACCCTCAGGTGAAGGCAGGGTCTTACTGTTTCATCCATAGATCTCTCGACGTCTGTTCATTCCAGCCTCTCGCTGACAATTTCAGACAGTACAGTAAATTGGCGCTAGAAGGAGGTCCATTTCTCTGTTAGACCCACCTCTTAGCATCCCAAATCCAGTGTTCACACACTACTGTGACTACCAATGTTCCTACACTGCCTTGTTCCCAGCGTTCAGGTGCTGTTTCCTACTGATAAATCCTATTTTCTAGTCCAGATGTTGTTTCAGAGTTTTCCAAGCACGTTCTTGCTTAAATCATAGCATCCGACACCTTCCTCTCTCAGATCTAGACACTGCCCATAGCATCTTGCACTCTCTACTGATTTCAGACATTTTTTACAGTGTCCCTCATCCTTATCTCTCTTTTCTAACACTATTCACAGCGTCCAGATCTAAGTTTTCTTCTCAGACGCTGCGTCCAGCACTTAGTTTTCTCACCCAGATGCCCCATCCAGCGTCCAGACACTGTTCTATAGGTCAGACACTGCACCATCATTCATTTATGTTTCAACATTTCTATTTATATGCCACGTGCCGTATTACACCACTCCTTTGGCGTTCACACCCTATTTTTCTTAACATTAGCACCATACGCTGCTCCTCACCCTACCTTATACACTATGCACATTAATTATACGTTGTACCTCTTAAAACTCCTTATACGCTGCTTTTGGTGTTCATATGTTGCCGTACATTTTTATACGCTCCATTTCTTTGTACGCTGTTCAACACTTAACCATGTTTTCTCTCTATGACACTTAGCCATTTAATTTCTTTCTCTTATGCTGTTACATCTAGACACTTTGACAATGGACCCTATGCACATCAACACCACCGCCATGCCCGTTACCTACTTCGATACTACAATCTCAGGTCCTGTCACCGTCGTTGAGTCCATAGTCTCCTTTGGCAAGATGAACCTTCAGGGGCCACCTCGTCGGTCATTGAGATTGCAAGGTAAAGATCCCACGTTCACCATCTTAATGCCTGAACAATATAACTTTATTTGTGTTAAAATCCAAGCTAACCTGGCCATTGACCAACCCAAACTAGAAGCAAAGAGACACTATGAGCTAATTTGCAAAGGAGGTCATGACTTCATTCCCATCGCCTATGATGTCATCCCCCTCACTGAATCCCACCATGAACTCCTATCCCAACTCCTCATGGTCAGGAACCAAACCTCACGCTAACCCATCATAGAGCCTCAAAATGAAGATGAAGAAGATAATTTCATAGCTCAATCCAAGCATGGGGATTCATACCATACTCTCAGTTTTCATACTTATGCGAACCTATTATTTCACCCTTTCATGGGAGAGACCATGTCTCTCCATGTAGTTAAAAGCACTCAAGTACATGTGCCCCAACAGGAAGCACCCACTCTTATTCCCACTCTCCCTATGACCAATACTCAATTAAATACATCCATCTCTGTCATTCCTCCAGTCATCACATTATCTCCTCTCCTACAAATACAACCCCAACAACCCCCCTCTCAAACTAATGTAGGAGTGACCTTCCCACCCCAAGTAATTGGGATGCCGTCTGTGATAGCCACTTCTACATCTACTTACTATATATCCCGAGTACAAATCCAAGGGACACCCTTTACCACTTCGACTCAACAAGTTCAGGGCATTCCCTCATAAATCATAATTGGACAATGGACCATGACTGGCATGCAACCGCATCAACCCGCTCATTATAGCATACCACCTGCTACATTTTCATCCATGAACGTCCCTCAAGTACAACCATCAACAACTGAACAATCATTATTCCTATCAACTGTACATTAGTCTAATTTGTATAGCACTCAAACTAACCAACCTACCGCTTCACCTAGTGCCCAAGACTAGGCCGAAGCTAAAAAAATGATGCAGGAGCTAATCGACGAGGTAAAATGCCTCAAAACCACTAACAATGAAGAGCTTAAAGTATTAGAATTTTACCAAGATGATCCTATTAGCTCTTTGATCCCACCACTAACCTTATCCAAGGGAGTTTCATTACCTCAATTGACAAAATATAACAAGGAAGGAGACCCCAACACACATCTAGTCACATTTAGACTAGAATGCTTGTTGCTTCAAGCCTGGCCCCATGCAATCTTGTGTGTGTTTGCCATGTCCCTCACTAGCAGAGCCTTAGACTAGTACCGAGCCCTACCACGTAACTCCATATCCTCTCTAGAGGATCTGTTACATCAATTCATCACCCAGTTTAAGTATAACCTCAAGCCTGAGGCCACACTAGACACTCTGATATAGTTGAAACAAGTGCCACTAGAGCCTGTGCAGAAGTTCATTCAACAATGGAGCGCAGCCCTTAACGAACTTCATGAGCCCATCCCTGAAATGTATTTGCTTACGATTCTGAAGGAATCCATGAATGACTTCGTTAAGTCAAAACTGTACTACCTAAGTGCTCAAACGTTGAGCCAAGCCTTCACGTAGATCAAGAAAATTGAACAAGCTGCAAAAACTAGCAATGATCCCGCCTATGTAGCTTACAAGAACCAACATGTTTCCAAACAAAAGAAAACAATGGAAACTGTAGCCACAAGCACAAAAACAACAAACACCAGTACCAACCTACCTACAATGATAGGGGCCACCCCAAGGTCCAACTTTCACCACAAGGTTTGCTCTAAGTATACGTTGCTACCCACATGACCCTCTAAAATACTAGAGTAACTCCTCAAAATCGAGCAAATCCAATACAAACAAGTAACATAGAATGCTTGCCGAAGAAATGACAGGTACTACAAGCTACTAAGGAACCCCACCTTAGCAACGCCAAATGAGCCCCCAGTCCCACAACATTTCAAGTTAGATCAATTCTGTCACTACCACCAGATGTCCGATCATAATACCAACAACTGTCATGCCTTACAGGATGATCTTCAGACAATGATAGAATGGAGCCAACTCAACATCAACACCCTAAGTCAACCTAGCACAGATGATGCCTCCTATTTCATAAACTCCATTAGCATAGGAAGCAAGCCCAAACCTATGCAGCAACCTTTCATGATTCGTGTGCCTCTTAGCAAGGCAACGATCCCCTCTACCCCCATGAGCAAGAGGCCTCCCATTGCCATCCAGGTACCACCTCGAGCACCTGCAAAACCTTTTTTGGTCAAAGTACCACCAAAATCATCCGCTAAGACGTTAAATTGGCATGATGCACTGACCAAAATCGTAAAGAAACCTTTCGTCATCAAGGTGCCACAACAAGCTAGTCAAACACCAACGACTCCTCCCAAACTACCATTTTTCATAAAGGTGCCACCACACGATGGCCCCTCACCTACCCAGAGCCCAACCGTAGGCAATGTCCCAACCTCTTCTCCCTCAAGAGTCAACCTTGCCAACAACATAGGTAAGCCTACCAAATGGCAGTAGAAGAGGACAAACAAACAATGAACAACATCCATATCTGAAACAAAGGCCACACCAGGCAAGCAACAATCGAATGCTGGGGCCCCTGCCCATAATCTCAAGCAAACCAGGCCCAAGCCCTCTATGCAAGAGGCACATCCCTCAACCCACATGAAGGAAGCCAAAGTAAACACAACGAATGATAACACAGACTTCGTAGTTGCACTAGCCTAGCTAAAATAAATGCTCAAATAGAAGAACACAACGATGAGCTTGTACGACCTGGTCATGACTTCAGCCGCTTACCGCGAAGCCTTGGCTCAAACGTTAGCATCCATTCCTTTATGGAGGACATCCCCACAAACAAGGAATCCATCCATATAATGATTTCGCAACACACATCACAAGGATTGGGTTCAAACACCTTAGCCTTCCACGACGATGTAGTTAAAGTCAACCCCGAATAAGGGGAGGTCACAACAGGTCCATTGTCGATTAGCGTACATGTTGGGAAATGTACCATTCATAGAGTGCAAATTGATGATAGTGTCGCAACAAACGTAGTTTCATACTCTGTCATTGACAAAATAGGCATGGAAGACAAGATCCTGCCAATGAGAACCACGTGTTTAAAATCCTTCAACGGATCACGTGTCACAGTTAAGGGTACAATCAACTTAGCCTTTATGGCAAGAGAATAATTCCCCACTAGTGTGGAGTTCACTATCATAGAAGAGATGCCAAGTTTCAACATGATTCTTGGCAGACCTTTGCTGGCCCAACAATGGGCCATTTCCTCATCAATACATCAAGAAATCCACCTTCCATACGAAGGTGGACAAGTCATCATACATGGTGATAACACTCCCTTTTAAGCCATCCACAACATAGACATGTCACAAGTCTTGAAAGAAGAGTCTCTTGATGGAACACCCATAGCAATAAATGCAATACCTAGAGCTAAAATGCCTGAATGAGTGGTAAAAACTGAAAGCCTCCTAGAGCAACCAAAACCTAGCACGCCTCCTAGACCATGTCCAGCTAGGAAACAACCACACAATCAAGGCTCCCCTGCGGCCAAAAACACGTCTGATCCTCGCCCACTCTTCACCTTTTTTCATTATGCATATGTTACCTTCATTTGCATTGTACTAGCTTACACGTTTACATCCAGCCTAAAAACGCCTTAAACTAGCCTGTGGCTCGAAAAGGCCTTAAACTAACACACAACCCGGTATGGCTTTAAACTACCACGCACAGCCCAAAAAGGCCCTAAACTACCACTTTTCACATTGTTTTCTATTTTTCTTGTGCATTTAGGTTCTGTTTTCAACAGTTACTACTTGACATTGTGTTCTCTAGTTTCTTCTTTTGCAGGATCACCTAGACGTACATGCATGCATCCACATATCGTCCTAAAATCATGATGATAAACTGATACCACGAAGGGGTCCTGGCATCATGACCTAAAATTGATACCACAGATCATCCGGAATGACAGTAAACTACCACACTCTCATCTGATAGAGTCCACTAAGACTATAAACTAGCTTTCCTCTCCATAGTCCACCACGACTATAAACTAGCATTGCATTGTTTGCTACGACGCTAAACTGGCAACGTCCAACGGGTTATGACATAAAACTAATCAACGATAGTCTGCCAAGACTATAAACTGGCAACTTCTTCACTGGCCTACTAATATTTTATTGTAATCAAATGGCATGTCTTCATCAACCTATTGCATGAATTCATCACATCAACTCTAACAACATCGCTGCTACTCAATTTTTTTTCTTACAGTTGCACGCAGTGTCCCCCATTCCATCGGTTGCATCCATGTTTAAAGTGTTAAGCTAACTCATTTACTTGTGGTTTTCTTGTCTTCTTGGAGTTGTGTTTGAAGGGTGACACCCAGAGATGTTTGTACAAGGATGCACTTCATCATGGTGACGAGGTACCACATTGTTCCTGATGCATGTAACCAAGTTAATCAAACCATTTGCAAGTACATTCCTAGTTTCCCAAACATTCCTTTTTCCTTAACATGTTCTCTCTACCCTGTTTAGTTACATTTCCCAGATACATCCTAGTCACCCCAAAACTCTGAACACATGGTTGCACATTGTAACTCTCTAGGCAGTTGCAACACACAGCACAACACATGAAACAGATACAAGCACATGAGCATGAGTATAACATTGAAAGAGAGCTTTGTTCAAAAAAAAAAACATTAAAGAGCAAAATCCATCACAAGACCCTTGGCATTTCCCATACAAACCCTAGGTGGAAAGGTACTTGTCTTGGAAGAAAACACTCATGTCTCAAAAAATCATGTTGCATCCCACCGCGTGGCTTTGGCTGTTGGACAATGGGTTCCCTTGGACACTTAACAAGGGTCCTGTTTCTCCAAAGAACGCACCACCTCACTGCATAGCTCTGGTTGTGAAAACGAGTTCTCTTAAATAGGATACAAGAGTCTCGTTCCTCCAAAGGACGTACATCCCATGCCTCGGTCCCAAGTCCGCTGGATACTGGCTATTGACAAGGACCAACATGAAGTGTTCACACAAGAGCATTCCTCTTCCCATAGTTAAATGAAACCATCCCTTCATCAATCCCCAATCTCACAGTTACAAACCTTCTCCCTATACATCTCAAAACCTCATTTTCCAATCCCATGTATTTCTGAACACAGTGCAATGACATCTAGCCAAGGGCCAAAGAACAATGCTTGATACCCAGTTGCTCATGGTGTTTTGTACTTCTTTGTCGACGCCTCTTAGGTATATTCCTTCAGGCGTCAACAAAGAGGGGCCAATCAAAACATCACAAAATTTTGGCCTAACACTTTCAGACAAGATTCAAGCTAAGTCATGTAGCTACCCAAGCATGAATACAACATGACCAAACTTGGAGGCCTTCGAAACAGCCCCCGATGGTTCATGATTCAATAGGCAAGGTTCCCTCGGGGCTCATAGGTGACTGCACCAACTTCTGGCATCCAAAATCAAAATTTTCAGGCTCAAAATGCTTGGTTTTGGCTAAGTACACTTTGGTTACGTTGTGGCTTACGCTGCACAGCGTAAGGATCAGCGTAACCAGCTTTTGGAGCCCCAAAACTGAGTCAAAATAGGCCGAAATTGAGCA